>CM021107.1:608220011-608249727 GCA_007115665.2 Sequoiadendron giganteum | reverse complement strand
CAAGGTGATGAATTAGAATTATTGTATTTGAATAGAATCATGTGTTAGGTCTCATTTGGAACAAATTTGAGTGTTTTCCATTGGGTTTTGGGAAATAAATCTCTTTTTTTTTTTAGACTATTTGTTGGGGCAGTGAAAGCACAGTTTTGAGGAAGAAAATGAAAAATCAGTCATCCCACCTATTGTGAAACTCGATGTTTCGGTGGGATGAAATATTTAATATTTTTTTGTGTGTTCAAATGGTTGGGAAGGCTGTGGAGTCATGGTTTTGACATGGAGTAGTGTTTTAAGGGTTGGTAACAATGATTTTATATGAAAAATGGTGGGTTCAAGGGTGGTTTTTGTGAGTCATTGATGGGAACGACTTGGGAATGGTGTGAAATGCTTGTGCAGACCCTAAACAAGTAGTTTGATGTTTTGGTTGGGCTTGGAAGGCCTTGTGAGGGTGAAATGCTGAAAACCCTAGGCTTTTACATGTAAAAGGAGGGTTTGGTGAACTTACAGTTGTAATGTCCCTTACCCGATTTGTCCTAGAATTTGCTTGTAGATTAGGTTTAGGGTTTCTTCCTTCCAAATGAATGTTATTTTTAATGAAGTAATCTTGGTTTGAATTTTTCATTCACCATATTAACAACATTTCCACATACACATATATTTATTAGCATTAATATCTAGATATTCAAAATATAAGCATAATCATAAATGCAATTTAACAAGAAAGAGGAGTGCCATGGGTGGATCCAGCTTGAAGCCTTCATGTTGTGCACAAGAGGTTTCTTGTCCAATCCTCCTTTCCCAATGGCTTAGTACCTGCATTCTCCACACATGGCAGTACCTTGAAAGACAATGGCCCTAATTAGGAGAGGAGGGGAAACCCAAAGTACCAACGGTCAACGACCTACCATCCCCCTAAGTAACAGAATGTTAAGGTGGGACCCCCACCCTTCATGACCAATCCCTTTCTTGGGCCAATAGGCTTGAGGGTGGGGTTTTTAGGCAATCCACTTGGTGAATGCTTCCCCCCATCTTAATAGGGTAATAGTCATAGAGCAAACAATCTTTGTACAGTCACTTGGGCATTTACTATTGAATATCTATATTCATGTATCATGTTTGAGAGTATTATATGGATGCATGAAAACGTAGCATAATGCAAAAAGGTACATGGATCTATATTACTACAACAATGCCAATTCTCATCATATTTAGTTTGTCTATGATCAATGTTACTATCCAATGTAATATTAACAATGATGGAAACTAAATATTGCTATATCATACCCTTTAGTTTAATTCATGGTCATGATAATGCTAAAGGAACCATCATTAGTTCCTAAAACTATTATAATATTGATAACATCAAAAGAAAACATTGCACCAATAATCAAATGGGCAATATTAGTTTCTTATATTCAAAATATGCTAAATATTATTGCTAAGTGAGTACATCACCTGAGTTGTATCTTTCCACACTTTTTGATTCCTTACTCGTCTCCTTCAACCTTATACTGGATTGATCATAGGATAAGGACAATTCATAAATATACATAATCTAGTTATGTTTATATTTAAGAGTCATCTTTACTTATAAGGCTTAATAATTGTTACAAGTATCATTATTGTATATTCACAAGTGATTCACATATCTACTTACTCATATATATATATATATCATCATTTCTATATGAATATATATAAATTATATTTAAATATGTATACATCATTATTAATAAATATTTATATATCATTATTGTAAATATATATATATATATATCTTGCTGCTCAATGTATTCTTGTCAAATTTCTAACTAACAGTACATTGGTTCCCTCAATAATCTTTCTTTCTTATTTTTCCTTCATTCTATATTCCTATTCCCCCTTCCATTGCTTGCTAACATTCTTCTTTTGATATCTCCCACTAGACCAAATGACACGTCTCTTTCTTCAAGGGAATGTCTCTTTATATTAATCTCATGTCTTGTTAATTGCTAGTTTTGATTAGATTCTCCCTATTAATCAATGCACTTCAACTATGATAAAGTAGGTATAATAATTGTTTGCATACTTGTTGTGTCAAGGAGGGTTGATCGATGCTTTATGATTTAGAATGCATTGCTTCCCTCTCATAATTGTTGTAAATTATTAGTAAGTTGCTGCCCTAGTGAGAATTATTGATGCATTTTTATTTTTGTTGTGTATATTTTATATTATATGTTTAAAATATGTTTATTATTATTATATACATTTTAATATTTATAGTATTATATTATGATGATTATTGTTATAATAATATTCAAATTGCTAGTATTTATTTGGTTAATATCTATAATATTATATTATGATTATAATTATAATTATATTAATATTAAGTTGTTAATATTTTAAATACACAATTTGTCACTTATTTTTATTTATTTCCATCTCAACACTTATTTGTTTTAATGTTATGTTTCAAGGACATGACAACAGCCCAGAGGTTAGTTGTCTGAGTTTTGAAGGGTGAATTCGTGGTTTTGCATCATAACAAAACTCTGTCAAAAGAGATTTTGTAAAAAAAAGGATCTGAGGGTACTTTGTTTGGAAAGGAGGGCTAGTTCTTGTAGAATTTTGAGCAGGGTAGTCTATTGAAACTAGGTGTTGGCCTAATGAACCTTGAAGAATCTTATTGGAATATTATATTGGGTTTGAGTAGATGCCTAAATGATGTTGAGATAGGTCTTTGTGTGATCAGATTGTGTTGACTAGTAGAGTTGCCCTATTATGTGTTTGAGGATTGGTGTCAAAGTGGGCATATTTGAGAGAAATTGTGTCAATTTGTTTCTTGGGTTACCACCACCTCTGCATCATGAACTAGTTCACTGCCTTGTCTATGGCTTTTCATGGCATTCCATCACCATATTTATTTGATGCCTTTTTTCAAACAGTTCACTGGCTTGTCTATGTTATTACTTACTATTATGCTTTTGATATATTTTTTCGAAGCATCCATAGCTTGTTTGAAATCACTTGTTTTAGGCTTTTAGCCATAGCAACAAGGCAGTGAACTGTTTGACAAGATGCTTTGGTAGACATGTATGAAAAATATGGTAACATAGACAAGGTAGGGAACTATTTGAAAAAATACCTCAAAGAAATTTGGTCTCATAGAATGCCATGATAAGAAAATTTAATTGGCAGCTACTCCTAGTTATTAGTTATGCAATATGAAGAAATTGCATAAGTGCTTAGGTTGAATTTGTACAAACTATATTGTAATTGAAATTTTGTCATCTATCAACATCTACTTAAAAGTTATGCAAAGTGAAGTAATGCTTTGACTTTGAAAGATGTGCAATGCAATGTAATCAATGATATGAATATAAACTACAAAAATCCTTTTTTAACAATTCATTAGTTAAAGTATTTATTTTATTTGCTCTCTATATGCTATAGAAATACCTTTCAATTTTTTTTAAAAAAAGTTTTTATCTCTTGTTCTACAATTTTTCTCATTTTTTTCACAAACTATTATACTTTTGGTTTGTTAAATTTTCCCCAAAATATTTTTGTTGCTATGCATTGAAAGCATGAAGCATACACGTGAATACACACAATATAGGTGAATTATACATGTGAATAAGTGAGGAACAAGTAATTGAAGCATTCCAAAGGATACAAACCACCACGAATGGAGCTTATTTACACAATATGCTTTAGATGGGGCTTATTAAGCATTAGATGTAAACAAAATCCATGCCTACAACATTCAAGCATACAACTTACACGATACACATGGTAACATCATTCAAGAATGGCAGTAGCAAAATAAGATTTTCTTTAATCAAAAAGCCGAAATGATATACAATGATAAATATTGATAAAAGCATATACAATATATCCAAAAAACCATACAGGCTTAGTACAAAGGAGCCATATGAACATAAAATGTCATGTATATATTGATAGTACAAAACATATGTTCCAAAATGCCACATTGGCATACAACAAACAACACTAATACATAGTCATTTCCCTCTAGGGGAAGGAAATAGATCTTGTGTTGCCTTCGAAATTCAGCTGGATGGAGTGATTGTTGCTTCTCTTATCTTTCAAACACACTCACTAGTCCTCCTCTCTTCACTCTGAACCTTCAACTGATACAATAAAAAGTAAAGATGTTAAAACATAGAAATTGAATTATGGAATGGCATATAACAGAATATATAATCACTTACCGCATACATATAGTCATCATGCACATGTACAACATCACCACATCCATGATCTAGAGTGACAACCACCTGTAGCAACCATCAAGATAGAAATTAAACTACATAAAAGTATCGTGAAAAATTTCTACCTCTGTCAATGGATCAGAACTGGCTATTGCTACAACAACCCCATGGTCCATCGTGCCACCAACATCACCAAGTTTTTCTCTTGTCAACAACTACAAATGAAACAATATCTTAGGTATCATGTTGATATAAAGACCAAGAGGGGATAATGGAACATAAGGTGAAATAAGAGAGGGTAATGGCATGGGAATAGAAGGGTGATGCAGAGAGGGGGCTCAAACTCATTCAAAGTGACAACTTGCATTAAAGAAGGAATCTAACAAGATTAAAATGGCCTATTATAGTAATCCAAACAATCCTCTAAGCTTGAAAACAATCGGGAGTCTAACTTCTCACTTTCACCCATGTAACCTAACAGTAGTGCAAACTCAGTTTTTGGCCTTTTAACTCCCATGATTTCCAAAACACCTGATAATAAAAGGGTGGATTTAGATACCCATTTCAGAGTTATACAACATATCTCTTAACCATATACAAGTCTTTTGGACCAATCCCTTGAAATTAGATCCTCAACGTTGTTCTAGGCCATGAATTAGGCTAGATTCACAAAGCAACATACCTTTAAAATTAACATAGAACCTTGAAACCTTGGGGCAGCATTTCCTATGCCCTCAAACCTCTAAAAACACAATCAACACCCAGGGTTGACACCTCCAACATAGAAAACTCCAAAACCCTCAATTTCATGCCAAGTCAAGAGGGTTTATTCAAAGTCCCACTTGCACAACCTCCTAGACCGTGCCACTGACTTAGACATGTATATTATGACCCCAATATTCTCAAAAGTTGGAAAAAACTCCACACTCTCATTGATTTCCACAAACCCTAGACCCAAGGCTCCATCTTCATGTGTTTTTCTTCACAAAACTCATCAAGACAGTAGCCTTATCTCCTTAGTTCCTTCTTCATAACTCTAATCATGCAACCTACAACCTACTCAAAATCCATAGGGGCCATTACACTATTTATAGTAGGTACAGTTGATGTAAGGGCCCTTAAATCATGATTTTGGTTACAAAACCCTCAAACAGTGTGTCCTCGGCCTGTCACAGGAAATCAAGGATATTTACCGCAAATCACAATGGATCTCCCTCAAACTTGTTCCAAAAAAATTTTAACACTTGACACCACAAATTAAAATGATTTACATGGCACAATCAATCTGTATGGGCTTGTAGAGGCCTACAAATGACAAGAAAACTCAAAAATTTGATGAAAAACAGAGATATTCTTATTGCCAATGCTTCAAACTTCAAGTCAACATTACAAAACAAGTTGTCATGCCTTTTTAAAGGCTTCTCCTCATCAAAAAAATGCACAAATACCTTAAAAATACTTTTGAAACCTCTCATGACCGTTGCATTACAAATTTGTTGCATTTATGCAACTCACAAATTTGGAACTTTCAAGTTTTGACTCTTTATATTTCCATAGATCCTCTTAAACACCTAAACTATTAAAAATAGTCTAATGAGACCTTATTCAACTAAGAAATCATGAATTACTCAGAAAAAACATCATCCTATCTACCTTTACACCCCTTGTCAGCTTTGACAATTCCTTCCACATGATTTGCAAACCTTACAAGATGAATACAAAAGCCACTCAAAGTTGATCAATTACAATCGAATGGTCACATTGGATGTTATTAAGACTCAAGGACTCAACTCTAACATCCTAACACACCTTTCCTATTATACACTTAATGAAGAAACATATGAAAGAGTGGTGCCCCTACACCAAAGGAATTAATGGAACATAAGATGGACTAGTATAGATTGATGGGATAAAAAAATATAGGGTGGACAATTAGAGGTTAATGGGATGTGATTATTAGGGAATAATGCAACATAGGGGGTGTTTAGGGTTTGAATATGGTACATGAAGTGAGAACTTGACCTGTGTGTAACAATAATAAAGAAGAGCTATCTAGGATGAAACGTGGATAAATATGGTATAACATAGGATGATATAAAGGAACATAGGGTGGAACATAGGGGATCATGGAACATCTAGGGTGAAATAATAATGGGTACAATAAGATGGGAGTAGAAGGACATAATGACACATAGCATGGACTAGAAGATATTAGTGGGATGGGCTAGGAGGGGATCATGGAAAATAGGGTAAACTATTAAATGTTAATGGCAAAGGATTAGGAAGGAATAGAGGAACAAAAAGTGAATTAGGAGAACATAATGTGACATGATCATGGAATACTTGAATGCAATGTTTGTGTTTCTCATCAATTTTTTAGATTTCTATATACGCAAAATTACGAAAACTAGCTAACATAGATTTACAACACCATTAATGAATAAAGGCTACCTGAGTGTATGTTGTTTGAGGATATGAATCATGATGTGTGGAGGAAGAAGGTGCACTAGGATTTTTTTTGAAATCCAAAGCATGTTATGAGACAAACATTCAAATATAACATTCAACTATTCAAATGCAATAATAATATATTTAATACTAGCTGCATACCTATGGACTCATCGTCGATAATGTATAAGGGTTTGTAGGAATAGAGCATGCCTCATGAACAATGCGGCCCTTAAATTTCATCATATCAAAATTATACTAATTTAGTTATTCTTAAATTTCAAAATATAATTTAATAAACAACATTAAAATAACTTGCTAAATTTTACCTAAGTGTCAATGCCAAATGCATCATTCACAATATCAACTGTGAAAGTCATCGCCTCTGCAACTAATGTAGGTTGTGTAGCTGCATCACGAGAACTCTAATAATCATAGGTGCAAAAAACACCACAAGCGCCACAATGGTGGGGTGGGTCTCAGGGCCTACACGTCTCCTCCACACTAGGCTCTACTAGAGGATGCACACACTATAAAATGGTCCGGGTGAGTGAGTCAATTGACTTCAATGTGTCCACCTCTACGTTGTCATTAACAATGGAAGGAACAATGACATGCTCCACCATGGGTTTTCCTAATGCTCTTGGTGTCATCTATGGATTACGTTGTGCAACAGTTCTATCATGTGTGGAGCCCCCACCTCTACCCTGAAAGTCTAAGATGTCAAAATAGTTTGGCATTTTATTGATGAAAAACTCGCAATAGAGTTTCCTCAAAAAGTATTGTGGCACCTCATGGTTATTGCATGGAGGTTGGTCAAAAACCATCCACCACTGCTCCCAAAATATATTATTTAATTAACTCATGGTGGCACCAATGGATGGGGAACCTCCTGCATGCATGATACAAAGGTTCATTGGTTTTCGGGTCTATAAATAGGGCACACAAGCTGACTTTGCTAATTTTTAGGTTTTTGACATCTGCATATGACAAACCACTAGCATAAAACTATCTCATCTCATGCATCTTATTTGACCAAAAATTCATTTGCTCGCTCATTTCTCCTACATGAGTTACAATTGAATTCAATGATTCAACAATCCCTCTCCTATAAGGGTGGGTTTCGACATGCTCGGTTAATCTTGCAATTAATTGTTGAATGTCTCTTTTATTGTTTTCAATTTTATTTTGGATATTTTCTTGTGTTCCTTGAGGATGCATATGAATTGATGGAGGGGTTTCGGGTTTTTCTTGTATAGACGACTCTTCGTGACGGGGTGATTGTGAATTCTCAATGTTTCAAGGTGGAGATTCATTCCCCGAGAATTAGAACAAATTTTTATTATAAAACCTATTTAAATTTGCATTTTAAATCAAATTTGAAATAAATAGAATAAAAATACATACCTCTTTGCAATCTACGACCTTTATGACGTGTTGGCGACTTCCTCATGGAAAATGGCAAGCTAAGGATGCAAACAATGGAAGAGATTTGGCGAGCATGAGTTGCAGACCTGAAATCCTCTTCCTCAAGCCATGGGTTGAAGACAAAATGAGGGTTTGAAACTCGATTTTTTGTTTTTATATCTACTGGGCCATTTGGCATGCGCCAAATGGCTTATTTCGAGGTTTTTTTTTTAAATTTCAATTTGGCACCTAAATTGTGTCACAGATTGGTGCACTTACCCCCTTCACCTATCCAACAAGAGGATCTTTCCAAAAAACATCATCTCTAGAGGCTTTCCATTTAGTAAGAGGAAGGGAAATATCACAGGGCAATTTCCAATTATGCACAATAGAAATATCATCAGGACTAAGCAAAATTCTAAGCCTAGTCTGGAAACAAATTCAGAAAACAAAATTCTCTTTAATTGCAACATAGATTTTATAGGCCGCATAGATAGCATGAAGAGCCACACTTCTTAAAATCTTATTATTGCGCTCAAGCCAGATACCCCAAGCAATATGGGGTAGAGAGAGAGACCACAAAAAAAGTAGAGTGATATTGGAAGAGGGACAAACTCATTGAGACCAAACTTCCCCAATTGAAGACAGGAACACCCAAGTGAGGTTCCATAAAGAAATAACAAGGGCCCAAACTTCTCTAACAAATCTACAACCAATCAAAAGGTGAAAGGAGTCTATTCCAAAGTTTTTGTTGATGAATTACAAAGAATAGAATATATTTTTTGAATAAAATATTGGTATTTTAGGAGGCCTTAGACCTCTGTGGTTAGTAAATATAGTGATGGTGGAGCTCATTCAATATTATATGAATTTGATGGCTAATCAGATGAGGAATTTATAATTTGATTTATTTTCTTATTGATTAATGAATGTGGACCTACTAAGGTTGAAGACATATTAAGGATCTAGGAACCCTTGAAGGAGAAAAAATCATTTTGAGAAGTGAATTTAATGTCATCCTCCCATGTGATAAAAAAGTGGTGGTTCTCATTGAACATCCCATTCTTAGATTCTTTTTCAAAATTTTGTGGAAATTTTGGCTCTCATAAACATTGCTTCGAAGGATAGTCAATACATTTGGAAGAATAAGCATGAGGGTTTTACCAATATTGTTGAGTGCCTTGATAGATTTTTGTACTCTAGAAGTTGGCTTAGATCTAATATTCTACTAGAATCCTCAATTCTATTGATTTCTATCTTGGACATCTCTCCTATTATGCTTACATTGATTGAGGAAAAACCTCCCACAAAATCTTCTTTTTAAATGTGAAAAAATATGGTTTAGAAGTGAGGATTTGGTGGGTTTGATATGCATGTGGTGGTCTAAGGTCAATATAAAAAGAGGATCTAAGACGTTCTTCTTAATACAATAGTTGGGTTACATAAAATCATGGTTAAAATAATAGAATTACACTTATTTCAAGAATATCTTTGAGGAAAAGGGAAAGATTGAATCCAAATTGGAAGCTTTGAATGAAAGGGCATCTTAAGGGGAATGTTCTAAAAATATTATCTAAAAGAAAAGGAGATTTTGAAATGTCATGTAGAAATTTTAGCCAAAGAGGAAGTGATTAGATGTTAAAATATCATGAAGCATGGTTGAAAAAGGGAGATCTAAACCCAATTTTTTTCACAAAGGAGCTAGAATAGGATTGCATTGATTTTGGTTGAGGACAGTTTCATTCTATTTGTAATAACATAAAAAGTATCCATTTTCCTTACTTAATTTGGGAATGAATAACTAATAATAAAATTGACTTAATTGTGCCTTATTTGGGGTGTTTTAAAGTGTATCTTTACACTTTCACACTAATCTAGGGCTTTATTAATTAATTGAGGTTAATTGAGCTTAATTGGCCCCTTAAATTCAAATCCAAGCCTAATTTATTGCATTTTTCAAGGGAGAAAACTTGACACTCTTAAATAATATTACACAACACATAATTTTGCAAGGAATATGTCTTAGGCTAGTGACCTAGGACCCATTCACCATCTGGAAAATGGGTCCTCACTAGGTCTTAGGACCCCCTTTTGACATGACATTTCACATCCCCTGAAATTTGTCCTAGTTAAGTATGCTAGGACCCATTCGCCCTATGGCGAATGGGTCCTTACTTAACTTAGGACACCCCCCTTGGGATTTTTTTTGGCAGTATTCTAATAATTTCAAATCCTAGATTTGATGTCGGCTTGTGTCATTTGAATTTTGATATTTAATCTTAAGTTATGTATAAATATAAGGTTATTTCACATAGTTTTATCTAAGAAACCTAAGACTTTCATGAGATCAAGCAATTTTCACAAGAGAATTATAGAGAATTCAAGGGTGGATTATTGAATTTTATTGTAGAAATCAAAGGTCATATCATCATTTCAAAGGCATAGTGAATTACGCATGTTGTTGAGCTAATGTGTTGATGTAGCATTGAAGATCTAATTCATTCATATTTAAGGTGTTTTTTTCTAATCAATTTTTGTGATCAAGATCTACATTCTTTAAAGTCACTTCATGCTAGATTGATGATGTGTAATCCAAGGTTCAATTGAGAATTGGTGAGTTGTAGCATTACATTGTTTATTCATCTTTCCTTTTATGCATTGTTTCAATTCAATATTTAATTACCAAAATGGGGTTTGAATAAGGCAAGCCCCTATTCCATAGCAAACAACATTTTTTCTTCTCAGGCTTTGATGTGTGATTGCAGGTTTTAGATTAAAGATCAAGTTTAGAGAAAATTTGTAGAAAGTTGTCAAAGTTGCAAAGTTGTCATCTTTCTTGCAAGATCACAAAAAGTATTCTACAAAATTTATTTCTGACTTTCTGGAGCTAAACACCTAGGATATGGGAGTGCAGACATTGAAGAAAAGGATCTTGAAATTCATTTTCTAGAACCCTAGCAGGGACCCATTCACCACTGGGTGAATGATAAAAATGTATTGGATATGGATTCTCTACTACAAAAATTTATTTTTTTGGTCTTGACGAAGGATAATATGATGCTCATGACACCTATCTTAGAGGAAGAAGTGAAATATGCTATTTTCAATTGCACCTTGACAAGGCTCTAGGACTGGATGATTTTTCTACATGTTTCTTTCAAAATTATTGGGATATTATGGGAAGGGATGTTTCGGTGATTGTTGAGGACTCTAGGAATTCTTGGGAAATTCCAACATATAATAATAATATAAATATTTCCCCCATTCCAAAAGTACTATATTGCATCGCCATTTCAAATTTTCATTTGATTTATTTATGTAATATTATTTATAAAATAATTTTGAAAGTGATGTCAAATTGCTTAAAAAATTTACTCCCAAGCATTATTTAAATTGAATAAAGTTACTTCACTCTAGGTAGGCCCATCAAAAATATCATTTTATAAATTATTCAATGCAAAATAGTATGGTTATTGAGCTTTACATAATCAAGGCTTATGATCAGGTAAGATGACTAGTTTTAATGTGTGCTCTTAAAATTTTTGGTTTCAATGTCCAATGGATTATTGGTTTCATTTCCATGGAAGATATTCAGTAATGGTTAGTGGGACCCTTTGTGGCTTCTTTGAGTCTATTAGGGCTTAAGACAAGAGGACCATGTGTCACCCTTTCTCTTTGTGTTGATGGTGAAGGAACTTGACAAGACAATCATTTAATAGGTCCAGAGCCTAGTAATTGGTGTGGATGATTCTACTTGATCACACACCAATAATTCACAGATAACACCATATTGTATGGTGAAGAAAGTATGGAGGTTGTATTCATAATAGAAAATGGCTTCGGATTCTTATTCCTTGTATTCTAGTCATAACATTAAGTGATAAATCAAGTGTATAGTTTTTAATGTTAGGAGCTAACTTCAATAGAGAATTGCTATTTTCTTAGGCTTCAAGATAGAGATAATTCCCAAAAAATATTTGATGGTACAACTCTTCAAGTGTATGGCACAAATCACAAGTTATGGAGTAAAACCATTGGGGCTTGTAGGGAAAATGTTAAGGTTTGGAAGGGGTGATGGATTTCACTGGCTAGTAAAATCACAATGATAAAAGTTATCATATATGTGATCCCTATATACATGATGTCATATATTTAGCTCAGTAGGTGGATTGTATAGGATTTGGATGGTTTAATGAATATTTTTATGGGAAGGTTGTAATAATGTGAAGTTAATACCGTTGATTAGCTGGGGTATGGATAGGAAAGGTAAAGTGAAGGAAGGTGTTGGCATGTCTTCTGAAAAATGTTATGGATTAGGGGCTAATTTGGTATGGAAGATGTTTGAGAATTCTTCATCTTTGTGGTGTCAAATACTATAGAAAAATATATGAGAAATGTGAAATTACTATTTTCAACCCTTTGTGTGGCTCACACATTTATAAATTTATGATCTTTTGTCAATCTCTTATTGTGGACCACCTACGTAAGAATACCTTTAATGGGAAAACTTCTTGTTTCTATTTAAACTTGTGGAAGATATCCTTTTGGATTCTATACCAAAACTATATGACTACAAGGATGTAATGGAGGATATCTACAGTGAAAAGGTGGTATATTATGTTAAAGGGAGATGCTGAATGGAAATGGAAGGATTTTAGTGGGGCTCCCATTCTAGAGCTTACTAAGGAAAAACTATCAAAGATACTTAATGGCAAGCCAATCACCTTATTGCAATAGGAGGATCCAAAAATATGGACAAAGGCTAAATTTGGGTGGTATCCAATTTATTTGGGTTTTTTTATGTGCGATAGGTTATAATCACTTATATTATGGTTCATATCTTTATGTTAGGGAAATAAGTAGGTTGGTGCATTTCCTTATTTCACCCTCCATAAGCATATTTTGACTAGTGATTGCCTAAAATCCATTGGGATTTTGGGGCCTTCTCATTGCCCTTCTACACAGGTAGTGAAAAAATTGCAAATCACTTGCTGCTAATCTATCCCTATGCATACAATTTTTGGTTATGGTTATTGTAAAAGATCAAATAGTATGAGCCTTTGAAGAGAGATATGTTTTTTAATCTTTTTGAATGAACAAGAAAAATGAGAGGGGGGTGAATCAATTGTAGAAAATTAAACATCAAAACCCTCAATAGTAATCAGATCCATAAACATTCATTAAACCCTTATTATGATAAAGTGATTAATCATGAAATGTAGATAACTGAAACTGAAACAACAACACCTCTAAGGAAAGACAAATATAGAGAGAAATAGGCGAGAGAGAGGAAGAGAGATTGAGAGATAATGAGAAACATAGAGATAGAGAAGGAGACAAAAATATAAAGGGGTATCTCTTTGTTTCTCTTTCATCTCTCTCTATACATAACTCCACATAGATGTACCTATCCCCACATATCTCTATATATAAATATATCTACCTCTCTCTAACTCTTTGTATATATAATTTCCTAGATATATCTTTCTATCCCTCTATCTCTTCATCTCTCATTCTCCCCATCTCTCTTTGTCTCTCCCTTTTTCTATCTCTAATTCTCTCTCTGTCTCACTCCATTCCCATCCCTCTCTCCATCCCCAGCCCCATCTCCATCTTCCTCTATCTCTCCCCCTATCTCTATGTAATGAGCCTTGCTAAATCTAACCCAAAACCTTCCAATTTCTGCCTTGGGAATTTTGTCAAACAATTGGCATGTAAAGTCTGAACTTTTTGGTTTTTGTTTTCATTCTGATATGTTTGTTTTGATGTTCTTCAATGATGCAATCAGCTTGGAAATAAGTGTTAAACAATTTCTAAATGAATGGAAATTCAATGCAAGATGTTTTTGTATTTTTAAATGCACATACATGACATCTACTTATGAAAATATGCACCTACAGCAGTAAGAAATTTTGTCATACAATTTGCATCTAAAATCCTTATGCCTCCAAATTATATTGCAATGATATGTAAATGATTACAGCTGAAAATGATGTGTAATCAAACCTATTACATCAATATTTCATCCTTCTTCCTAGCATGAATATGATTGAAAATGCATTGTCTAGGCCATTATTTCTTGAGACAACATTACACTTGAATATGGTATGTTGCAATATGAACCTTTGCATCTGAAATGAAGTGCCAAGACTCTTGGCTTACAAAAAAGAATGATGCCTACAAATCTGATATAAATTTGACAACTATATCTATGATGTATAAATTGGAAAGAACTTGGAATGTAGTTTCAGCAGCCTCAAATTGGTTTGAATATCTTTGTAGATGATTGATATATGCTTCCAAGAGGTGTGCCTAGCCTTCTTGATGTCTCCCCAAGACTTATAAAGTTTATTGGATTTTTTTGTAGCTTCCTTCACCAAAATCTCCCTTCCAAAGAGGGTCGCCCCTATCCTTGCTTGGCAATATTTTAAATAAAAAATTGCAGCAACAATGGCCCTCCAAATTGTTATAGAAATGATTGGTAACACGAGAGGAATTGATTTCTCCAATGCCCACAAAAATTTGACCTCACATTGAAGAGCTACAAATGAAAATTCAAGATCTCCCATGGCTAGTCTGTAGACTGAACAAAATTACAGACCTTAATATATCTCTTAAACCCTTCCAAAAATGTCCTCCAATGATTGCAATTAGCCCAATGAGAAAGACTGGAGTATCTTCCTCCACTATCCAACTAGGGTTGATATTTCACAACCAAAATTAGCACCTTAGAGTCTTCAAACCCTCAGACAATCAGCTTCAACACTTAAGCTTCACCAATGTAGTAGAAATTATCAACACGCAACATGCTCAAATGCAAGACAAAAGCTCTTGATATAGAATTCTCACCAAGTCTCCAAGAAGCTTCTAGAATAAAATATTATTTTATTCACTTAAGTGACTTTATGATTTATTATTTTTTTAGTCACTTAACATTAAATTAATTAAATATAAAGTCACTTTATGATATTATAATTTTTGAGATAACTTTATAAATAATTAATCTAATATTGTATTCCTTTATTTCTTTATTTTAGCTCCAACAATAAATAAAGGCTAAAATAGTCAAACTCCTGGTGGTGATTAGAAAGGGGACATTACACTCTATCTCCTTACCTCTCCTTGTGTCTCTCACTCTCTTTCCCCTCTATCTATCTCACTAAATATATCTCTTTATATCCCCCTATTTCTCTCCCTCTCTCCCTCTCACTCTCCCTTTTTGTATCTCTCTACTTCTCCTCTATCCTCTATATTTCTCTCCCTCCCTCTCTCTCTATATCCTTCCCTCTCTATCTTTGTCTCTTTCTCACGTGCACACTCTCCATGTTTCTCCCTCCCTATCTCTATCTCTCCCCACTCTCTCTCTATCACTTCCTTTATCTCTCTCTTGCCCCCTCTATCTCTATCTTCCCATCTCTCCCTCTCCCTCTCTATTTATATCTCATTATCTATATCTCTCTCTTATTCACTCTATCGAGCTCCCCCCTCTCTAGATATGTCCCTCTCTATGTATCACTTCCTATATATTTATCTTTCTCTCTCTCCATCTCCCCCTCTTTCATTATCTCCCTCTTTTTATCTCCATTTTTCCCTCTCTCTCATCCTCTCTCCTTCCATCTCTCTATATATTTATCTATCACATCCCCTTTATCTTTCTCAAGTTATATCTCTTTGTCTATCTCTTCTTTATATCCCTATATCTCCCTCTTTCTATCCCTTTCTCTCCTTCCCTCCCTATCTCTCTACTTCTCTCTCCTCTCTCTATTTCTCTCCCTTCATCTTCCTTCCTTTCCCTTCCTCTCTATTTCTATCCATATCTCTCTCTTACTCATCTACACACACTCCTTGTTTCTCCCTCCCTATCTCCAACTCTATCTCTATATCTATTTCAAGGATAACTTTAGTGGCTAATCTTTGCCAATTGGCGAATTCCAAGAATCGAGCAAATCAAATTTGGTGAACTCTAGGTATCTAGCAAGGTGTTCAAATCGCTCGGATTTCATGAACTATTGGTCCAATGCATGTCCATTCGCCAGCGGTTTCTTTTACGAGGCATGTTTAGGCAATAAATTCGCCATAACAGACTACGCATTTCCAATGGACCGATCAATATTTTTGCTTGGAATCTTGGGGAGCATGTCATAAAACACCAACATATTCACCAATACTATTAAAATTTACAAATAGTTGCTTATGAGGACCCATTTCACCAATTAAAATTTACAAATAGTTGCTTATGAGGACCCATTCACCAATTAAAATTTATAAATAGTTGCTTATGAGGACCTATTTTGCCTTGAAAATTTCAAGGTATTGTTGTATAAGCATGCGGGATTCGCCAAATTTTTAACATACCATTTCAAAATCTCGCGAAATTCGCCAAATATGGATTGATATAAATACAATTGAAACTGTTATTTGTTCTTTGATCTAAATAGGATCTAGACTAAATTGCGTTTTGAATGCTTAATTAAAACAACTTTGCGAAATTTTAATTCATGCATACATTAACAAAATTATGCATCAAAACTTAAGATGAGAAACATATTTTAGAGAGAAGAAGATAGAAGGTGCAAATAGAGTTTGATTATGGAGTTCACCACAAACATGACTACGTCTCTGGGTCAGCTCCAATAGAGTACGACCGATCCGATTAATCTCCAAAATCAAGTACAATGCACCAAGACCATTCCTTCAAGCACTTCGGCAGCATAACAAAACTTCGATGTACAAGAATGGCTCAAAGATCTCCTTTCTTCGTATCACCTGACACCAGTTTCTCTCACCACTTAACTTCAAAAAAATTCTCTCCTTTTCTCAACTCTCACCCTTACACCCCTTTTATACATCAAATTTACCCAATATGGTATAAAACCATATGATTTACCAAAATTCCCCATATCCCCTAAAAACAACTACATCTCCCCAATTTTACACATAAAAATCTCTTAAAAATTATTTAAGCCCTTCAATAATATATTTCTCTCGGGCTTTTTCTAGTTTTAGGAGATTACCCTTTTATAAAAAGTTGTTTGTTTTATAATTTTAGGGGAGTTGGTTTTAAAAATAAGGCATTCGGTTTGAGACAGTCAAGAAAACAAACCGATGCCACCCATATTACAAAATCCATCAAATGGCTTATCGGTGGCTACCATTTTTGGTAGGCTGGTGGTCAGGGGTTCAACCCTGGCTGCTGGCTTTTAATAGCCAATTTTCCACTGTTCAATAACAAAACAATTCGCCCGCCATATATAGGTAGGTGGGCATAGTTGGTGCAACGGTGAGCCGGTCGATGGTTAGGGAGGAGGTTGCGGGTTCGAGCCCACTCAACAAACTTTTTAACAAACAAACAAACTTCCACCTGCCAGACGAGGAGAGAACAAGCCATGTGCCGCACCAAGAGGGTGCCACGTTGCAGGATCTAATTGGCCAATGGCGATGATGTGGATGACAACTTTGCGCTGACGTGGATGATGACGTGTCCGATGACGCCTGACTATACCTACGGATGCCATGTGTCAACTTCCAATTTTTCTATATAGATGACTCAACTACCATGTGCCTCACAGGGATTCGCCCACTTGGATTCTGTATAGTACGGGGTGACACGTCATCCTGCTGATACCATCAGCTGTACAATCACCTCCATAGTCAACCCGAAACTTTGACCAACCGTAACTTGCACATACGATGTCGAATTTCGACAAAATGAATGTTGTCGGAATTGTCTCGATGAGCTCTTCGTGATGACGCTAGTTCCATTGTTTTCTGAGATGATCATTTTTTCGCCTTCAGACACCATTTGATCATTGTTTGACCCTACCTTTGACTGGCCATAACTTGTGCAAACGGACTCCTTTTCGCTCCGTTCAAGTTGCGTTGGAATCAGGACACTGAGATCTTTCTGATGGTGTTGAAATCTAGAGATGTGGAGACACTTCAATTTCCACTAAAAATATCCTCTGAATCACGCCTCCCCACTGGAGAACTTTTGGACCTCCAAAAGTGACATTTACTCTGACATTAAGTGAGGACTTGGCCTCCCCACTTGTCTTGTATCCTCTGTAAATTTGCATACCTGGCTCACAAGCACAATGAAGATTGCAATAACATTTTTGAACATAAACATTATTTTATCGCTTCCATAAGCTTCTACATCAACTGTCGTAGCCACTAACCAACAAAAATTGACTAGCATCAAGCTAAACAATAATGAAGAAATGAAAGAGAACAAATCAACAAGATATCGATCCTTTACAATAGGAACATTTTTACCCAAGGAACCATCAATGCTTTCAATCATCATTCCCTCATGTTGTACTGCGGGTGCATCCTGCAACATCTGACCCTAGTTAGCTACTCCAAGTTCAAGTTTAGAACCACCTATACTGACAGACATAAGAGTTAATTCTTTACTTGCATTAATTACCCTCTTTAACTGCCCTATGTTTGCAAAAGAACGATCAGTCTTAATCCTATGAGAATGTACAATATACTATATGCCATCTTTAAACAAGTGATAATGATTCTTTTCCCTGTAGAAAATAGCTTTCCTGTCATATAAATAAGAGCTACCAAGCACTATCCCATAGATATCCAATGGAACCACATCAAACTGTACGTCATCCACAAACTTACTAGTGATTGTGAATCTTAAGGTGCATTTTCATGTTACTTGCAACTTATCATTTTCACAAATCCAGCCTAGTGGATAAGGTTTCTTATGCTGTGTAGTTTTTAATCTCAAGTTTCTTACAACACTTTCAGAAATTAAGTTAACTTGAGAACCACTATCTATGAGTGCATCAATTTTAATGTTCTTAGCAACAACCCTTAAATGAAAAAGCTCATTCCTTTTCTTATCTTCAGAGGCATCATTAACTTTAGAAGTAGAAGCACAACTATCAAAGGAAACACTGAAAGTAGGAGCTTTACCTTTCATACCCATAGCTGTTATCTTAGTCTCATCATCTGAATCTGAACCAAGATCCATAACAACATTTGTGGCTTTCTCCTTACCTTTTTGTTTCTGATTACGTTTCTGAGCCCACTTAGGCCTCAGTTCAGGATGCAACTGCCAACAATGTTCTTCATCATGACCCTTCCTGTCACAATGAGAGCAAGCAAACTTATCATCCTTCTTAACTGTAGTTGTCTTCTTTCCTTTCCCTGTCTCTACAACCTTAGAAGATTTCTTTACATCATTATCAAACTTATCAATAAAAGATCCTTTACCCCTTGACTCTAAGTGGGTAGCTTGGACACAAACTTCATCCAAGTTGTTAGGATTCAAAACCAAAATAGAATGCCTAAGGTAGGAATGTAGACCTCCTATGTACTTCAACAAAGTGTCCCAGGTGTACAAAGGAACATTTAATGCAATAGCCTTCTTTCTAAATTCATGGGTGTACTCTTGGATAGTTCGACCTTTCCCTTGCCTAAACATTTTCCAATCTATCATTAACTGTTGCATATGTCCTAGGGGATAAAACTGCTTCTTAAGAGCATTAACAAACTCTGCCCAAGTTAAACTGACTCTACCATGTTGTGAAATTTCTGCCTTAGTCTTACTCTCCCACCAGATTAAAGTTGTACCTCCTAACCGAAGAGTAGCTAATTGGATCCTATCAACATCATCTAATAGGTTCTGGACTCTACAGTAGACTTCTACTTGCTGAATCCAATCATCCAATTTTTCAGCATTAAGTTCACCACAATACTTTGGTAAATCAAATTTTACATCCAACTTAATTTTAGGCTTATGCCCACTCTTAAAAGGATTAAAAGAAGTAGAATAAGGAGAAGATGGAGAAGAGGGAGAAGAGGGAGGAGAAGGAGAAAAGGGGTGATCTGGTTGCTTGCCAGCATCTCCATGTTGTTTCCCTTTCTTGTCTTCACGAACATCTTTCTTCGATGAACCTCCTTCACGTTCCTTCCATTCTTGTCTTTCTTGGAAAAGAATGTCCACCTTAGCCTTCATCTCGAGGAATGCTCTTCGGAAATCCTGCTCACTAATTTCTTCAGGAACCTCCATTCCAGACACAGACATCTTCAAAAAACTTCTTCACTTCCCGATCTCAGGATTAAAGTCTTCAAGCTTCCCTTCGCCCTTCTGAATCTTGGATCTCGTTAGCATTCAAGAAAACAACTGCAATAATAGTCAACTGATCTCTGATACCACTTGATCTGAATAGGATCTAGACTAAATTACATTTTGAATGCTTAATTAAAACAACTTTGCGAAATTTTAATTCATGCATACATTAACAAAATTATGCATCAAAACTTAAGAAGAGAAACATATTTTAGAGAGAAGAAGATAGAAGGTGCAAATAGAGTTTGATTACGGAGTTCGCCACAAACGTGACTACGTCTCTGGGTCGGCTCCAATAGAGTACGACCGATCCGATTAATCTCCAAAATCAAGTACAATGCACCAAGACCATTCCTTCAAGCACTTCAGCAGCATAACAAAACTCCGGCGTACAAGAATGGCTCAAAGATCTCCTTTCTTCGTATCACCTAACACCTGTTTCTCTCACCACTTAGCTTCAAAATAATTCTCTCCTTTTCTCAACTCTCACCCTCACACCCCTTTTATACATCAAATTTACCCAATATGGTATAAAACCATATGATTTACCAAAATTCCTCATATCTCTTAAAAACAACTACATCTCCCCAATTTTACACATAAAAATCTCTTAAAAATTATTTAAGCCCTTCAATAATATATTTCTCTCGGGCTTTTTCTGGTTTTAGGAGATTACCCTTTTATAAAAAGTTGTTTGTTTTATAATTTTAGGGGAGTTGGTTTTAAAAATAAGGCATTCAGTTTGAGACAGTCAAGAAAACAAACCGATGCCACCCATATTACAAAAGCCATCGAATGGCTTATCGGTGGCTACCATTTTTGGTAGGCCGGCGGTCAGGGGTTCAACCCTGGCCACTGGCTTTTAATAGCCAATTTTCCAGTGTTCAATAACAAAACAATTCACCTACCATATATAGGTAGGCGTGCATAGTTGGTGCAACGGTGAACCGGCCGACGGTTAGGGAGGAGGTTGCGGGTTCGAGCCCACTCAACAAACTTTTTAACAAACAAACAAACTTCCACCTGCCAGACGAGGAGAGAACAAGCCATGTGCCGCACCAGGAGGGTGCTACGTTGCAGAATCTAATTGGCCAATGGCGATGACGTGGATGACAACTCTGCGCTGACGTGTCCGATGACGGTTGACTGTACCTATGGATGCCACGTGTCAACTTCCAATTTGTCCATACAGATGACTCAACTACCACGTGTCTTGCAGGGATTCATCCACTTGGATTCCATATAGTACGGGGTGACACGTCATCCTGCTGACATCATCAGCTATATAGTCACCTCCATAGTCAACCCGAAACTTTGACCAGCCGTATCTTGCACATACAATGTCGGATTTCGACGAAATGAACGCCATCGGAATTGTCTCGACGAGCTCTTTGCAATGATGCTAGTTCCATTGTTTTATGAGATGATCATTTTTTTCGCCTTCTGGACACCATCTGATCCCTGTTTGACCCTACCTTTGACCGGCCATAACTTGTGCAAATGGACTCCTTTTCGCTCCATTCAAGTTGCATTGGAATCAGGACACCGAGATCTTTTTGATGGTGCTGAAATCTAGAGATTTGGAGACACTTCAATTTCCACTGAAAATATCCCCCGGATCATTCTTACACATTTTGTTCGATTTTACATATTTTGTTCGGTTCTGAGGTTCTACTTCTCGATTCAGAAGTCAGTGAAACCCAAAAACATAGACTCAAAGGTGAGTGATCATCTCTTCATACTGTTATTAGTTATTAGACTATTAGTTATAATAATAAGATTTCTTTATCTGTTTTCCATTCTTGCTTCAATCTTAAACATAATTTTAAGTAGGGAATGGGATCTATATTCTTTTTCGGTTTGTCCTTCTTAAACAAGAAGACATTTTTTTCCAGATTTTATTCGAAGTGAGATCAATATGTGGAGTAGCAAGGGTAAGACTCCTGAGTAGGTGCGTAATGAAGAGATTGGGATGCCATCAAAACACCCAAAACGGGGAGGTACCATACAGTCGTACTTTGGAATTGGAAAAGCTTCTAATCCATCAGATCAAGGTGGAGCTACACCATCAACTCTTCCACCAAATATTATTGAAGATGGAGATACATCATCAACTCTTTCGCCACAGGAAGGTCAAGGTGAGATTGTCATTGTGTTAAATCAAAATGTATCAAATGAGGAAGGCAATACTATAGAAGATGTTCCAAGGGATACCCTGGATATCCAGAATGAGATAATCGACTTGGATGAGGATGATGTTGGTAGCAAGAAAAGAAAAGGCAAAGAAAAATTGGGGCGCGAGTGGGAAATGACAAGGAATTTTCAAATTGGTTGGTTGTCGAAGTACCCATTCCTTGAACTAGTGGGGGTATCAAACGAAACCAATATTGAAAGGGAAACAGAGGTTAGATGTAAGATTTGTAGTTGGAAATGTGGAAGAGACAAGATGATGCAGCTAAAGCTTGACACTATAGGAAAGCATATCGGCAAAGTTTATGAAAAATAAATCATAGATGGAAGGGAACAGTCAGTCGTATGATGGAAATCAAAGGAAGAATGTCTTCATGTAAGTATGTTGCAGATTATGGAGAGTATAACCATAGAATGTCGATGATTAAAAAATGTGAAGGTACACTTGAGGCTCATTTTGGAAAAGCCATGGCAGCAGCAAATCTGTCAAAAACTGTTCAAATGAGTGTTATTTTTCATATTTTGTCCAGGGGGCGTCCTATGATAGACTACCCAAAATATTTTGATTTATTATATTATTTGAGTGTTCCCCACTTTCCCTTCTCACATTGGTTGGTAAACGCTGGATGGGAATGGGCGAACTATTTTGCTGCATTGGAAAAGAAAGATTTAAAGGAGAAATTAAAAGAGTCAAATTTCATTGCATTATCTTAAGATGAAGTTACTAGGGTAGACAATACTTCTTGGGTTTGTATGCATTTGTATACTGTAGAACAACATGTTTGCCAAGCTCATCTTCTTTGTGTTCATAAAATGAAGGACAGTTCAACATCGCAAAATCTATTTGAACTAGTCAAGAAATCTTTGAATGAAATTGCATGTTTGGATGAGTTGACAATTGCCAAAAATTTGGTGTGTGTAGGAGTTGATGGAGCTATAGTGATGCAAGGTTGAAGGAGCAGTCTTTGCACAAAGTTACAAACTACTTGTGCACCATACATGCTTGGCATTCACTACATGGCCCACAAAAGGAATTTAGCATACAAAATTGTAAGCAAGTTTCCAAGAGTATCAAAAGTTGAAAATCTAGTTCACAAGATCCACACATACTTCTTCCAAAGTCCCAAACGTTTCCTTGAATTTCAACATTTTTTTGAGGGAATAACACCTGGAAACAAGCTTCTCAAGGATGTCGATACCAGATGGATCTCCCTGCATGGACCAGTGCAACGAGTTCTTTCAGAATATCAATCCTTGATTGGGTTGATGTACGAGCATCGCAACACAGTAGACAAAGCTCCTGAACTCTTACATAGGTAAAGCGATATAGAGACACTCTTGACTTTAGCTAGTCTTCTCCCCATGTTGGATGAGATGAACAATCTTGTGAAGAAATCCCAAGATAGAACTATGTATATTTGTGAATATGCCAATCTACATAAACTTACATGCTTGGCCCTCGATCATCTATATCTAGATCTAACACAAGAAGGCAAAAATTATTTGATGTGGTAGAAAATTATTGATTTGAATAATCCTGATAATTATTTACAGTTTAATGCAAGCGGGCACTTATGTATTTTTGTATGTGGATATGAGATACCAATGTACCATTGTAAGACAGCTAGGCACTCTAGAAAATAAGTACCTGTTAACAAGGAAGATTTTAATGACATTATTAAATATGTTAGTGATAATTTGAAGGAAATTGCAAAATCTCTTTCCTCAGAGATTCATGAAAGATTCCCTTGACATGAAATACTTGAAGCCATGGGTATTGTGTATCCTCAATTTTGGGTAAACCGAGATAACCCAAAATATTTTCATGATCAAGTAAAAATCGTGATCAAACAGTTTTCGAAAAAGGTAACATACAATGAGCAGGCAATAGAAGGAATTTTAAATGAAAATAAGCTTAGAAAGCAATGTCGGAGTTTTGCAATAGCTATTAGGGACCACTTTGATTCCATGGGCAAGGAGAAGGCCTTTGAACAGGGATCAATAAAAAAGGTTTAGACAAGCTTAGGTCAGAGTGAAATATTGCATGGTTCGATGTCAGGATATTTCAAACTTGTTGATTTATGTCAAATAATGATATTGGGGTTGGTGGAGGATGAGAGAGTTTTGAGTACATTGGGGTTTTTGAAATCAAAGTTAAGAAACAAACTGGACAAGAATTTAAAAAATTGCTTGAGGATGAAAGGAACTGCGTATAATGTCAAAAACTTTCCTTTTGAAAGGGCACTCACAATCTTGAGGTCCACATGTGAAAGAAGAGGGGCCGGGTTGTGCAACACAGGCTCTCCAATTCCAAGAGCCATCAGTATTGGTGGTGGTACTAGTGACAGTGGCAGTGGGCCTGGGATAGATCAAGATGACAATGATATTGAAATTAACACAAATCAAACAATGAATGTTGATTTTGAGACACATGCCGAAAAAAAGTGTAGAGCAGTCTCTGAATCAAGATAAATCTTTTACTTTATCTGAAGATGAACATCAATTTGAGGACCCTGACTCCGTTTGGGAAATGGAAGAGAATTAGCAGGTTTTAGGTATTTTTACTGCATTTCTTGAATCAGTTTCCATTGTTCTAAAGTCCAAACTGTAGTTGATGATATTTTATATTATATTAAATGAAAATTGTGAATCATTGCACTTCAAGTTCATGATATCTTATAATCTTATTTTATATTGCACTCAACCACAACATGAATCATATTCCAAATAGTAGTTGATGATTTTTTATATTGTATTCAAATAAATTGTGAATCATTGCACTTCAAGTTCAGGATATTTTATTTAATATTTTATATTGCACTCCAAGTCTCCATGATATTTTATATTATATTGCACTTCATGAATCATATCAGGATTTTTAGTCAAAACATAACAAAAGCTAACAGACTAACAGTTCAACATCCATAACTTAGAAATGAACAAAATAACCCTTGATCATTTTATTAAAAATAATGATATGTTTATACAATGGGGAGACATGAGTTAGAAATGAGTAATTTCCATTCAGATGCTAGTACTATCCTAAAACATCAAACTCTAATGAGTTTAAAACCTACTACAAAATGACACAAAATCTAAAACAACATTTTCACTAAAACAACAGGCCCTTTACAATTCGCTCTGCAACTTTACTTAGACTCGACCTAAAATTATCCAACTTGCTAACCTGTATTTTTGGCCTTGAAATCCTTCTTATAGAGAATGAAGGAGTAGACAAGCATTGGGCTAGAAATACACATGTCACTGGTCACTTGGACCCCCCTATGATATTTCAAAAATTTGTTACAACAACTGAGTCCCATGAGAATCTTCTTGTTTTTCCCATCCGTTGGAAAAATGGCCGATGCATTGGCTAGTTGCCAAAGCTCAAGAAACTTGCTCCAAAAGTGGCCCAAAACTATCATCAAGACACAAGCAAAATTTGTTATAACTTTGTGGTAAAATAGAACTAAGGAAAATTACTTAATGTCAATCGAATTGAGCCAGAAAACGTCTCATCCACCATTAAAGCTCACTTGCATGCCACACCAAAGGCTCCAAGTTTCCAATCACATTTGATGCGAATTCAAATCCCAACTATCAATCCTTCACTTTCATCAGAGCATCGAACGACTGCCTTCAAAAAGGCTGATGTAATCTCCATCTCAACATGAAGGGCCCACCACACTATGCATCACCAAAGGAATACATGTGGCGCTCACCCGTGATATCACAATCAGTAAACACCTCGCATCTTCCGATCACACGATGGCGGGCAACCATTGATCTCCGCGATTGGAAATCGTGTTCATTCATAACAGTCACCATTGTTGAACATAACCGTCGAGCAACTTTTTCATCAAGATTATAACACCTTCGTTGATTTTGAGCACATGCATCTCGCGGCCGCTTTAGTAGCCTGCCATATAATGTATATCTTTGGGTTGGGTCTTTTCTGAAATTACCTTTTTGAGAGTGGTTTCAAAAAAACTTATTTCCCATTGAATCATCTAGGTTGGGCCCCTTTTAATAAAAATGCTAAATATTTTGTCAGACCTTTTATTTCTCAAGTTTGGGTCGGACTGTGCCCTGTGTTTTAGAACAACTTTGAGCCATCGTTTGTCGTTGTCCTAGGCGGTGTCCCCTTCCCCTCTTTTATTTTAAGTAATTGTATTATTTTGCAGGGGTTATTTTTAGTGACTGTCGATCTCCCTACAGTTGATCTTGACCGTTCCCCGCGATCTCGCGATGACATCACCGCTGGTTGCTTGGTGATTGTGATATCATGGGTGAGTGCCACGTGTCCCAGGTTGCCAATGCTAAAAAGGAGTAAATAAAGTGCTTAATATTTGTATCAGACTTTAGTACGTTATAGATTGGGTTACTAAACCAGATGTGAGATGCACGTGCTCGAGATCGACGGTGATGTTTTAACCTTGATGAAAATTTGCTCGACGGATAGGTTTTGGTGCTGCTCACTGTTGTGAATGATCATGATCGCCGATGGAGGGAATCAATGGTTGCCCACCATCACGTGATCCTAAAGTGAAGGGTGTTTAGTGATTGCGATATCACGGGCGGATGCTAATGTGTATTCCTTTGGCACTGTGTATTATGGTGGGCCTTCGATAATGACATGGAGATGTTGTCAGCCTTTTGAAGATGGTTGTCTAATCATTGATGATCTGACAAGAACAAGAGATTGACGGCAAGGATTTAAATTTGCATCAAATACGATTGAAGTCGTTGGCATGGCATGCAAGTGAGCTTTAATGGCGGATGAGACGTCTACTAGCCATTTTTCATCAGCTTTAAGTAGTTAATTCCATTTTATCTTCACCACAAAGGCATTCAAATGTTTTTGAAGCAGTCCAGGACTCTAGAGCCAGAGGTTGAGTTTTTCAAGCAATTATAGCGAGGTTTGGTTTTCTGCAAGGCGCGAAATCCTGTGAGTTACCTACTATGCCATAGTTTCTATTTGAATGCATTTTTTGTGGAGGGTTGTATTGTGTTAGTTAGGAGTCTTGTTGATTAAGACTGTAAGGTTACTAGTTCTTTTGAATTGTGGGAAATTTCAAAGTTCTAGTGTAATTTTGTTTTGGGTAGCCTTAGTTTGTTCAAGAATTTGATTTTAGGAGAAGCCCTGGTTGTTCGAAATTGTGCCATCAAAGCAACATTCTGGCCATATTGATTATTTGCAAAGGAATTTATACGACGATTTCCTAGATCAATTCCCGCTATCAACGAACGACAAGAAGAGGGGTTTGGTTTTAATGAATGGTAAAGCCTTAGGCGAGGGACTAAGGTGTAAAACTTATAATATTGCAGATGCTAGGGTCCAAATGATAGGCCTAGAAATTTTTAGGAGATGGTATGGGCAGCAAAATGTGCCTCATCCTTTATGTAATGGCTGGAGGTACGATATGGGGAAACTAGTTGTACCAAATGTATTTCCTGATATTGACCTACTCAGAGCAATGGCAACACGATATGATCCTGTTACAAGGATTATCAAGGATAATGATGGTGGGGTTCTACTGAATATAAATGCAGATGAGATTTAGCAGGTTTCTAATTTGAGTGAATATATCCCATTCTTAGTCTAGGTAGATTTTGAGGAAATGAAGCAGGAATATGCCAGATCACAGCCTCTTTTCAGATCAAAATTGCTTCCTCCTCATTTAGCCAAGGCAGGCAGTTCAACGATTCACATCAGCCCAACTAATTAGGAGCCTTTTAGGTTGAGTTGTTTTGTTGATCACTTCTTGGAAACATTTTATTCACTTTGCCATATTTTAGGTTTCAACCCTAATACCGTGATGCCCATTGCTTATATGTTTATGGGGGCTCAGATTCAACATCCCAATTTTTCTATAGTGTACGACTATGCATCTTTTCTTGTCGAAAAGATACATGAGGGTTTGTTGAAGTTGCATATGGGGGACACTGGTACTCCTTTCTTTTGGTACTCCATATTAATGCATATGTTCCTATACAAGAATGCCAACTTCTTCTTAAAGAAAATGGAGTTGAGGCAAGAAGTGAATGGAGAAAGATTACCAGCATAGGTTTGGAGTGCAAATTTGTCTTGCAACAGGGAAGGTGCTAACTTTGTGCAGTTTGATAATTGTTTTGCTTCCAGACTTAGAGCTAGATTGGTGGTAAATTTGCCAAGGGTTCCTGAGGATTTGCATGATTTCCTTCGACCCAAAGTGAGGAAGCCTGATTTGAAGGTGTGCCACAATTGGGGTGACATCATCTTATACCCCGTAAGCACTATCCTAAGGGTTTATGTTTCCAGGGAGCTCCTCACATTCTCCCATATAATGTACCATCAAGGATGGGATTTTTCGAGGTCATGTGGCAACTAGGTTGCATTCATGAGGATAATTTGACAGGGAAAGGAAAAGGGACTTTGTTCCCTGATTATATTGTTGTTTCAGATTTTGTCTTTTCCAAGGGAGGATGGGTCCACTTTGGAAGATTTTTTGATGATTATCATTTGAAGAGTGGATCTAAGAGGCAGCATGACCCCAAGGGATTCTTTGCCCTATTCAGGCAATGGATTAAAGGTGGCAAGTTTGCACATGTTTTCAATTTTCTTGAGGATCTAATTAGAAATGATTTTGATTTGAGCAGGCAAAAATTGAATAAAGAGAAATGGATTGCCTATGAGAAACTATTGGCTATGGTGCATAAAATGGATCCAAAATATGATCCATTGGTGGAGTTCACTCCATTTCACAAAATAATAGATTTCTTAATGAATAACTTCAAAGATATCATGAGCACCTTGAAAACCAAGAAAGTAAATTTGGAAGTGGACTTGGGAATTTAGAGACCGGAGGCGAGGCCTGAAGAAACAAGGCCAACTTATCAGCCACCAGAGGACAGGCCTCTATACAAGAGGAAGAGAGATGATAGCAGTGATGATGAGGCAGGAGATAAAATGGGAAAAAAAAAATGTAAGCATCATCACAACTGGGTCAAGGGATCAGGAAACCTGGAGGGATAAGGATTGTGGACCTAGATTCACTACCGAGAAATGATCCTGTAGAGTTACTATCAGAGCCAAGCCTAAAGAAGCAAAGGGTTGAGGAAACACAAGAGGCTTTGATGGATGAAATAATTATAACTGATCAAGACATGCAGGTTGGTATCCCTTCTCCTCCTAGATCTACACAATTGGTGTTAACTGATATGGATATAAAGGGGCAGTGTCTACAGGATGCTAGGATGGAGGCCTGCAAGGCATTCCTGGATCATGATGCCTTCATGAAGACTCTTGTATTCTTGCAATTAATTTGGAGAATGAAATTAGAGGAATATCCGGATAAATGCAAGAGAAGGAGAGAGTCAAGAC
>CM021107.1:607900162-608219911 GCA_007115665.2 Sequoiadendron giganteum | reverse complement strand
TCAAGAAGTAATAAAAAAGGGATGAAAATATAAAAAAATTGAGCAAAATAGGGGCACCTTTACATGGAATCCAAATGCAATAAATGTTGATAGATGATGAAATCAGGCATATTGTCCTATACCACTGTGAGCTTGGTAAAGTCAGCTTTTTGATGATGTGTGGAACATGAAAAATGAACTCTGAATTCCCAAGATATGCTACATGGAAGAAGGTCACCTATATGGTGTGCAAAGAACGAATAAAGGGTTGGATTAAGCCCTTGGTCACCCACATGACCACCTACTGCATAAGGGGAAAAAGATGGGGCCTTTCGAGCCAAGTGGACTCCAAATCACCAGGTTCAAGCACAAGGGACCGAATTCATGCCACCAAGCAATATAGAAGTCACCACTCAAAAGTCACACTTCAAGGAAGATCTTGTATGCATGGGAAAGGACCTTCCACTAGTCACATGAGACTTTTCTAAAACTATTTTATTTGCACCAAGGTATATGAAGACATAAAAAATTAACTACACTCCAAATGCAGGACTAAAGATCACAACGGGGTATAAAAAAAATGAATCTTTTCACGCAACAACAATAGCGAGGAACATGGAAACCCTACGTCCCACAACAATAAACTCACACCTCCAAAACACCTCCAAACAAATGGATTTTTTCAGCCTCTAACAAAAAAAATCAAGCCATGCAAAAAGCGCCTCCAATGCCTTTAGATCGTTGCCTTTCGAGCCCCCTCATGCAGATTGAAAAATTCCTCTCACAAGAAAATCACTCCAATTCCAGTAATCGAGCCTTCCAATAACGTATTAAATCAGCCTACATAGAGAAATATTACAACTTGAAACAAGGATTCATGGCCTCAGTGAAGAAAACACACCCAACATTCAAATCGAGCCTTTGATAAATCGCTTCTACAAAAAAATGGGTCTCCAAATGGATTAAGAGAAGCATGCCCAATAGGAGATAGTACCTCCAAAAATAGATTCAAAGGCAACTTGGAAAATTTGAATCAGGCGTCAAGGAAAATCACTCTCTTTTTTTTGGTGGTGAAACCAAAATGGAATGAAGCCTCAAATCGCAGCCTCCACAAATTTAATGCTAGAGTGCAAATGATATTCAATAAAAAAATGTCCTCTAGCGAAAATCACGACATGAAGATGTTGAATCATCTTCTTTTGGAGCAAAAAATTCAAAGGAAGCCTCCAATGATTGAATAGGTCTACAAAAAAATGCCACTGCCTCCAAACATTCAAATCAAGTCCTCTTGGAGTGCAGAAAAAAATGGCCTCTCAATAGAGAATCAACATGGGCCTTGGAATACAAATTCTCAGCTAGTAAATACCCTTCAACAAGAAAATTATTTTCTTCAATGTAGTTTAGACAACCATCATTGGGAACATATGTGAAATCACAGTCACCAAACAACAAAAAACGTTCCCAACAATCTCGAACCATAGGAAAATGAAGAATAAAGGAAACTTTAAAATTCAATAATTTTCAAATGCTGGAAAAAATAAAATGAATGATCTCCACACTCTACTAAGAAAGCTCTCAAAAGGAATGATCGCAGGATGGTTGGCTCTGATACCATGTTTTTGCGATCCACTTCCCAAGAGCACAATATGCAAGAAAAATCCTTAACAAAAAATGAGAGAGGCAACACAAGGCTATTTCACCAAAATAAGAGTGATAAAATGAAATAATTTACATACTATGTAGAGTGCCTTATAAAGGCATGAAATGTGGGTGATGGGTGAGAAACTTCCCGATATGGGAAAGAAACCACCCGTGGTAGATAAATGAAAAACTAATAAAATATTCTCCCTAAGTAAACTTAAGCAGATAAATGGTAAGAACCATTTGATTTGAACAGATCCCAAAGCTCCATTGAAAAGTCATGCTTCTTTCCAGAGGTTTGATGCTAACATAACTCTTGCATTTTTTCTTAACAATAATTGAATGGCTAATTTGACATTTATATCCTTCAATTGAACTTTAACACTTCCATTTTTTGTTGAAATGTTGTGTGCAATTAGATTTTTCAAAGAGTATCTAGTTTTGTCCTGTTGTAGCTATGAACATTGTCATTTATTGAAAATAAATGAACAATATTGTCAAAGTATTCATTTTTTGGTGCATCTTGTTGGATGTTGTGGTTGTGTTGCTCATATATTGATGTCATTGATGTCAAAGCTATTAGCATTTTAATCTGCTTAAGGTTGTATATGTCGAAGAGATTGAGAAAATTGTAAAAAATATAGTACAGGTAGCTAGTGGAGTTGAGAAGGTCAGAATGTTGGAAAGCTCTATGTGTTGAAGATTTGAAGGTGCACTTCAAAGGGTTTGTTGTTGAACCTTTCTATTATGTTGTCTGAAATTTTCAGAGGTGCGCATAAAGTTTTGTGGAAGTTATGAAGATTTGTGTTCCTACAGTTATTCAGTTTCTGTAGATGGTGTTCTTGGTCAAAGCGGATGATATTATGGTAATCTCATGTGTTGGGCATGTACCTATGACATTCATAGATAAGTCTACATTGTACTCTATCCTTGTTGTTCATCTGCAATGATTGGAGTGTTCATGATCAGAGATTTTTTCAATATGTGCCCGAGTGTTCATGTTCTTGGCCGACATTGTGGTGTTAGCGTGTTGCGGATCCATGAGGATTAATATTTTATTGTTTGGTGTGTTTGGAGATGTTTTTTTGGGTCCTCACTATGTTGTGACCGAATTGTGTTGGTACGCATTGAAATTTATTCATGTATCAAGGACGACAGTTATAATTTATTCTTTATTTGTGGCCGACTGAATAGTGGATGCAAATCCGTGTAGTAGATATATATACAAGATTGTTTTCCTCATTTATGACAAGTGCTCAAGTGTAAAAGTGATGTAAAAGTGTGAATAAAGGACAAATAATTCAGAGTAGAGTGTGGAAGAGTTTGAAGAAGTTTTGTTTTGTGTGCCTAAATGGAACTATAATCAAGCTTTTGCAGAAGCTATTTTCTCAGTTCAAATTCATTAGATGGATTTAATTTGATTACTATATGTAAGGAAGCGAGCCTTCCCTTTGAGCAGTGTGCCTGAATGCAAGTGCAATCTCTTGTTATTCCTCATTATACTTTGAATTATTCCTCATTATACTTTGAACAAGGTATAATCTTGTGGAATAACATCCATCGTGGTTTTCCCCCTAACAGGGTTTCCACGTATAAAATCCTAGTGTCCATGTGTCTTTGATTTGTTCTTATGCTTGCACTATTTATTATCAGATCTGTGATATAATGATTGGTTAATGTTGTATAAGTTTGATTTTGGTAACAACTGATTCAGCCCAGTCTTAGTTGTCTATCCTTGTTTTTCCAACAATTGGTATCAAAGCTAGTTCCTTTGAAAGAATATTAACAATTTGAGGTGATCTGAGATGGTATCATTTAAGAAGGATAGTCCTAGATTCGATGGTACAAACTACTCTCTATGGAAATTCAGGATGGAATGTCATTTGAGGTGCATTGGTGAACCTTTCTAGTAGATAAGACAAATTGCATATAATATTCCTCAGAATGGTGCCTCCTCTAAAGATGAGATCAAGCAATCAAAAATTAATACTAGGTCAGTAGAAACATTGGTGAGTGCTTTGATAGATTCAAAAATGACAAATGTGATGGGATTGAAGACTGCATACCAGATTTGGAAAAAGATGGAAACATTGTATGAAGGAGATGCACTAGTGAAAAGTGATAAGCTAGAAAGTCTAAAATGAAAATGGGAGAGCTTGAAGATGAGTGAAGATGAGAACATCTTTTCCTTATTGAATAAGATAAATGAATTGGTAATGGACATTAGATGTACTGGTGGAACTACGAATGATGATGAAATTGAGGCTAAGATACTTAGATTTGTGCCCCCTTTCTACAAGACAAAATCTCATGCTATTGATGAACTCATAAAAGTGACAAATATTACAAAAGACATGTTGATTGGAAAACTTGTTGCATTTGAATTAAGTGAATTTGGTGAGTCTTCTTCTAAGACTGAATCTACTTTCAAGGCCACTATATTCGAGAAAAAGAGAAATGATTTAGGAGAGAGTTCCCAAAAACCATTCAGATATGAAGATGAGATGAAGCGGATTGAAGATGAAGAAAGGGAATTGGAAGAACTGGAAGCATTGATTGTGAAAAGAGAATCAAGAGGTCACTATAAGTACAAAGGAAAGTTACCTATTAAATTCTTTTCTTGCAGTAAGATAGGTCATTTTGCTTCTAGATGTCCTGAAAGAGTTTCAAAATATAAGCCTGAGAATATTAGATTTCAAAGAAAGTGCTATTATACTGAATAAGGTGCAACTGATGAAGAATCTAATAAAGAAACTGGAAATGAAGATGAATGGGTATTTATTGCTATCAAAGAAAATGGTCAGGTGTCCACTGAATCTGCTAGTAATGTAAATGCTGAGAAAGCTCTTGCAGCCAAAGTTGAAGAGAAAGATGAGTGGTTAATTGACAGCGGATGCTCACATCATATGACTGGTGATGAAAGAAAATTTGTAAGATTGGAAAACTATGACGGTGGTGTAGTGAGGTTCGATGACAACACTTCTGGTGTGATTCGAGGCAGAGGCACTATTTATTTTGGTGGTAAGCACAATACTGATGATGTTCTTTATGTAGAAGGCCTAAAGCATAACTTGTTGAGTGTTGGACAAATGGTAGACAAAGGCTACAATCTATAGTTCAAGAATGGTAAGTGCTGAATAATAGGAAGTTCAGGAAATATAATTGCTTCAGGAACAAAGACAAAAGGTAATATCTTTCATTTAAGTACTACTAGTCAAAGTTGTTTGATTGCTCAAATTGATGTAAGCTAGTTATGGCATAGGAGGTTATATCATGTGAACTTTGATAACATTGTCAAGAGAAGTTCTACTCAAGCAATTTAGAGATTTACCTAAGTTAGTGAAGCCTACTAACACTATGTGCAAGGAATGTCAAATGGGAAAGAAAACAAGAAATTCCTTCCAGATCAAATAGTACAACTCTAATGGAGTACTGGATTTGATACATACTAATCTATGTGGTCCTTCCAGAATCAAAAGCCTACAAGGTGAAAGGTACTTTATGTTACTTATTGATGATTATTATTGAATTATATGGGTTGCTTTCTTGAGAGAAAAACATGAAGCATTAGAAAAGTTCAAAATTTTTAAATCTATGGCAGAGAATGAGACAGGTCAAAAGATCAAATGTCTAAGGTCAAACACAGGTGGTGAATTTACTTGACGAGAATTCAATTATTTTTGTGAAGAGCATGGAATTCAAAGGCAACTATCTACTCCCCGGACCCCTCAATAGAATGGAGTTGTTGAAAGAAAGAACATAACCATTCTAGACACTGCTAGAACCATGATGCTAGAAGAAAATGTTCCTCATTTCTACTGGAGAGAAGCTATAAGTACTGTAGTGTATACTATTAATAGGGTGAATGTCAACAATAATTTTGGTAAGACACCTTTTGAGCTATGGTTTGGTTATAAGCCTACTATCAAATACTTCAAAATCTCTGGAAGCAAATGCTACATCAAGAGAGATGATGATATAGGTAAGTTTGATGCTAGAATTGATGAAGGAATCTTCCTACTGATACTCTACTAAAACCAAATCTTACCGGTGCTTTAATAAAAGGTTGAAGAAAGTGGTTGAAAGTGCAAATGTTAAGATTGATGAAGATATCGGTAAATCATCCAGATTCAACGATTATGATCTAGATGATCAACATGATGATGCTGACAATGATGCTCAGACACAAAATCAACTTCAGATAGTTTCGGTAAATCAAGGAACTCAAGAAGTAGAAGCAAGCAAAAGTGTAGAAGAAAGATCTCAAGAACAAGAGGTAAGAGAAAACTTCAAAACTCCTAAGTATGTGAGAAGAAATCATTCTGATAGTCAGATCATAGGAGACAAAACCAAAGGTGTGCAAGCTAGAAGAAGAATTCTAGAAGAATATTGTCTAATTTCTAAAGCTGAACCTAGAAATATAAGTGAAGCATGCAAGGATGAACATTGGATGGAAGCCATGAAAGAAGAAATGTTGCATCTATACAAAAGAATATTACATGGGATCTTGATCCTAGACCTCAGAACAAAAATGTGATTGGAACCAAGTGGGTGTTCCAGAATAAGCTGAATGAATAAGGTGATGTGGTTAGAAACAAAGCAAGATTGGTTTGCAAAGGTTACTCATAGATGAAAGGTATTGATTTTGAAGAAATTTTTTCTCTTGTTGCTAGAATTGAGGTTGTTAGACTATTTCTTGCTTATGCTAGTTTCAAGAACTATAAATTTTATCAGATGGATGTGAAGTCAACATTTCTAGATGGTGAACTAGAAGAAGTTTATGTTGAACAACCAGATGGATTTCAGTTGACTGATGAAAAGGACATGGTATGTCGATTGAAGAAAGCTCTTTATGGACTAAAGCAATACCCTAGAGCTTGGTATGCTAGATTGGACAAATATTTGTTGAAATTAGGATACAATAAAGGTACTGTTGACAACAATTTGTATTTCAAATTGGATTAGAGCAAAGAATTGATCATTGAAGTCTTTGTTCATGATATTATCTTTGAAGGTGATGATGATTTGTGTATGAGTTTTGCTAATGAAATGAAAAGTGAATTTTTAATGTCAATGATAGGAGAGCTAAAATTCCTTTTGGGATTTCAAATTACTTAGTTAGATGATGGAATCTTTGTATCTCAATCTAAGTATGTGAAATAATTATTGAAATTTTTTGGCATGGAAGATTCAAAACCAGTTTGTACACCTATGGTGATCATATACAAACTTACACATAAAGATGATACTCCCAAAGAAAATCAAACAAGATATAGTTCAATGATTGGTGGACTACTCTACTTGACTTAGATCACGTCAGGCATAATGAATGTTGTGTGCATGGTTGCTAGATTTCAAGCTGATCCTAAAGAGTCCCATGTGACTACTATGAAAACAATATTCATATATCTGAAAGGGACAACTGATCTTGGTCTTTGGTATCCTAAGAATGATTATCTTAATCTAAGTTCTTTTATTGATGTTGATTGGGTAGGAGATGTAGATGAGAGGAAGAGTACCAGTGGTGGTGCATTCTTCTTAGGTAAGAAGTTGGTATCTTGGTTAAGAAAAAAAAAACTCAATTTCATTATCTATTACTGAGGAAGAGTACATTGATGCTACAAATAGTTGTACCCAAGTTTTATGGATGAAGCAAATGTTGAGAGATGTCAGAATTGAGTATGAAGAACCCATTACTATATTATGTGACAATTCAAGCACTAATAAAATTTCTAAGAATCCAGTATTGCATTCAAAGACAAAGCATATATCCATCAAGTATCACTTCTTGAGAGACAAAGTAAGTGAAAAAGAAGTCAAATTGGAGTACATACCTACCAAAGAGAAAATTACAGATATCTTTACAAAGTTGTTGCCTAAGGATACTTTTGAGTATCTCAGAGGAAAGTTAGGGGTAATTTCCCTTCCTAATCAGAACTAAGATGTAGGTATTTGCATCAGTCTATGAATTCATTGCTATATCATATTTCAAATTGATGTTGTGGTGATTGCTACTCAAGGGGAGTAGTAAGATGTTTTCAAAATTGAAATCAGAGCATATGTACCTTTTCCATTGATGTCAAAGGGGGAGAGAAGAAATGTACAAAAAAATGGGAAAGAAGAGCAATGAAGGAAACAAGAAAAAAGTGCACAATCTCAGTGGGAGATTGTTGAAGAAGAGTTAGTTGGGTTGATGGTATTATTTTTCACATCATGTGTTGTCATCAATGCCAAAGGGGGAGATTGTTGGATGTTGTGGTTGTGTTGCTGATATATTATTTTCATTGATGTCAACACTATTAGCATTTTAATCTGCTTAAGGTTGTATATGTCGAAGAGATTGAGAAAATTGTAAAAAATATAGTACAGGTAGCTAGTGGAGCTGAGAAGGTTAGAATGTTGGAAAGCTCTGTGTGTTGAAGATCTAAAGGTACACTTCAAAGGGTTTGTTGTTGAACCTTTCTAGTATGTTGTCCAAAAGTTTCAGAGGTGCGCATAAAGTTTTGTGGAAGTTATGAAGATTTGTGTGCCTACATTTATTCAGTTTCTATAGATGGTGTTCTTGGTTAAAGCAGATAAAATTATGGTAATCTATGTGTTGCACATGTACCTATGAAGTTCATGGATGAGTCTAGATTGTAATCTATCCTTGCTATACGTCCACAGTGATTGGAGTGTTCATGATCAGATATTTTTCTGATATGTGCTCGAGTGTTCATGTTCTTGGCCGACATTGTGGTGTTAACATGTTACAAATCCATGAGGATTAATATTTTATTGTTTGTAATGTTTGGAGATGTTTGTTTGGGTCCTCACTATGTTGTGACCAGATTTTGTTAGTACACATTTAAATTTATTCATGTATCAAGGTCAACAGTTGTAATTTATTCTTTATTTGTGGCTGATTGAATAGTGGATGCAAATCTATGTAGCAAATATATATGCAAGATTATTTTCCTCATTTATGACAAGTGCTCAAGTGTACAAGTGATGTACAAGTGTGAATAAAGGAAAAATCATTTAGAGCAGAGTGTGGAAGAGTTTGAAGATTTTTTGTGTGCCTAAATGGAACTGTAATCAGGCTTTTGCATAAGCCATTTTCTTAGTTCAAATTCATTAGATGGATTTAATCTAATTATTGTATGTAAGGAAATGAGCCTTCTTTTTTAACAGTGTTCTCTAGGCAGTGTGCCTGAATGCAAGTGCATTATATTTTTATTCTTCATTATACTTCTAACAAGGTATAATCTTGTGGACTAACATCTACCATGGTTTTTCCCCTAACAGGGTTTCCACACATAAAATCTTGGTGTTCATGTGTCTTCGATTTTTTGTTCTTATGCTTGCACCTTTAATTATCAGATCTATGATATAAGGATTGGTTAATTTTGTATAAGTTTGATTTTGGTAACAATTGATTCACCACCCCCTTTTAGTTGTCTATCCTTGTTTTGCCAACACATCTAACCTTGCATTAGATATTATCATTAGTAAAATCTAATCGTTTATTGGGTTTACATCTTTGATATTTATAAGAATTTGATGAAATATTCATTTTTTGATCCATCTTTTTTAGAAATATGATCTAAAGTAATGATAATTTTGAGTTCTTCCCATAGGATTTTAGCTCATATTTTTCTCACATATGGTGGTCTATCATTAATAGTCTAGGTAATTGTCTAAGATCTCCAACCAAGATCATTGATATTCCTACAAGTAATATATAAAAGTTATATTCAAATATATAATTTATAAATAAGGAAATGTAATAGTTCCAATCAAATTAGTTAAAATAAATAATATATTATGATTAATATTTGCATGAGACTCATACTTGCAAAGGGCTGATTTGAATTTTGAGGGAGGACCTGGCAGAGTCAAGAATCTATGTTTTCAATCAATATTTATTTGATACGTGTTAGTTCCTCTTGAAGACTTGTTAATCTTGTCCCTTTTGGTTCTTTGAGGTCTTTGATTGGAATTTTAAATATAGAATAAATAGTTGATACACCTATATTGAATGTTGTAACTCTTTTTGGTGCCTGTAGAAGTAGGGGAGATTGATATGATGCTGAAACATTCTAAAGTGCTTCCATTATGGCACCTATAACATAAAAATTTCATGTTCTTGTTGTACCTTAAATTATCGTGAACAATGGAGATTCATTTTGATTTGTTTGCTAGTGTGAAATTATTATGTTAACTTCTTTTTCTTGTTTTTTGTAGAGGTTTTCATAGTTGATCAATTTTTCTATATCATCTTGAATGAAATAGCCATTGCTTTTTATGGTGCTAATGAAATTGATATCTTTATTTGTGTATTGTTCACTTGAAAAATCATTAGACCAATTGGTTTATTTTTTTAAATCTCTCCTACCAACATATCCATTTTTTAAATTTGTGTAATCTGACCATGATGAAGGCTAGATATAATTTCCCACTCATTCTTTGTTGTAGTGTCTTTAGCAGTTTTGATGTCGTCACTTTGAGAATTGATAATATCGTCAATAATGTCAATCATTATTCTTCATTCCACATGTCATTGATTATAGTTGAAATTTAACCAATTTGAAGTTATTACATCATTGTTATAACTGATATCTCTTTGAATACCATGAAATGGTTTATAGAGTATCAATTATGAGAAGAAAAAATCAAACCATATTTTCAAGTCATGTGTAGGAATAGATAAGAATCTAATAAATACTCTCATTATAGCTATTTTTTTCTTGCATTCTATTTGTTCTCTATTTTTTTGTGAAGGATTATATATCCATGATTTTTCCACATCAACTAGCAAGATAGATTCCATACTAGAAGGCCTATTTTTGTATGCACCAATGAAAGACATTTTTTCTTCTTCATTTTTATTTTTAGAGTACAACACTACATGTTTGGAAACCTCAATTGATATATTTAGATTGATAAATATTTTACTTCTTTCAACCAATAGAAGTTCTAATAATATATGGATTGTTACTTGAGCTCCAATATCTCTTTCTATTACTGTTTCAGTCAATAGTTTTATGTAAGCTTTTGCAACTAGATCATCTAGATTTTTTGTCTACTAGATGTATTAACATTTTTTGGTATGGTTTTGAGTTTTTCTCTGATTTGGCTGCACACTTAGAAATATATTTAATTATAACATGTTTTGATAAAATAGGTTTTCAATCTATATTTTCTCTCCATAGTTGCAAAATATACCGATTGTGTGAATTAAGTCTATCGTTGTTTAGATAGTAGGGTCATTTTTTTTCCATCAATAACCACATCTTCAAATAATTTTTCTCCTTGCAAATTCAATGGCCTTGGAGAATTGTACCTATAAGTCATATCATTAACATAAATTTATATTAATTAATACATTAGTGAATTACATTTGTTAAACAAGAAATTTTATCACATTTGTAAAAATGATTATCAACAAACCATTTGTCCTATTTTTTCCATACACATGCACCCTCTGTACATACTATATATCTTTGTACCATGTTTTTTATCTCCTCACAGTCCTTCTAAAAATCTATTTGTTCAAGTTTCCTTGTGTTTTTAAGACATGAATTCAAGGTACATTTTTGGAATGCTTGTAATATGAATTACAACCAATTAATTTGATGTACTTGTTGGAATGTGATAACTTTGGTAATTTTGGTAGTGATATTCAAATTATATTTTCTACATGTAGATTTTGTTAATGGGTATCATGTCTCAGATTCCATGCATGAACAATCAAGTTAAAATATCTTTCAACAACAATTCATTGTTCTTTGTTTGACCATTCAATTATATTCATGTTTGGCACTCTATTTATTCATAAAAAATCCATGTACATGTGTTGATCCTCTATGTTCCCACTCATATCTACACCAATAGTCTTGAACATTAATTCATTTTGGAGGATTTATTTTCTAAAATGAGAGTTTTGCAAGTGCATGTACTATATGAGGGTAGTTAACCACATTTTATTTTCACCAAATTTATGCTTCTCTTGGAGTTGATGGTGATGTACTTGGCATTAGTGCATGTAATTTTAGCCAATACAAGTCAACTATACTCAATGTAAAGAAAACGGTGGGTGTGCCAATCTGATGCAACATGTCTATCAATTCTACATGCCATTTTTTCTAGTATGATCTTGTAACCCTTAAATAATTTTTAAACTATATCAATCTATCAACAAGTTATGATTGTCCAGTATATTGTTCATATATTCATGAAACTCATTTATTGTGATAGACATGTTGTGGAGAGTTATTTTCATAAAAACTATAGTTGATTTATGTGCATGACATCTCATTATTATATTTTTCTATATAATATCAAAATCTTGAATGTTTACCAGATCTACTATCTCTATAATGACATATGTGCCTCACATATTCATGTAGATTTACTTTCTTGATGTGTGGTTCTAAGGTAGTCACATATACCATTTGGATATAATGTTGGGAATGCCATATCAAGAAATCTTGGTGTCACATATTTATTTATTAGAGATTCACCAACTATTGGTTAGTCAATTAATTTCATTGGATCTATGTTTGGGTTTATCATCAATGCATGGATCAAGTCCACCTCTTTCTATGCATATGGTGGATGAGAAACCATCGATGCAGTGCATATTTAATAATATTTCCTTCATTATTCTCTATCATTGGTTCAACATAAACTATATCATTTGTATCTGATTGATATTCTATATACACATTCCTAAGTTCAAAAATATTTTGTTTTGAAATTATAGGTAAAGTGTCAAGATAATTTTTATCGATTGTGACATCTGAGTAAAATTTGTAATTGATGATTTTCTATTGCAGTGCTATATAAACATGATCTTTTTCATTGTGAAGTAGTAACACATGCCACATTGATCTTTTCTGTGGACTATAATGATTGGTAAATATTATATATAATGTGGCAATGTACTTGATATTTTTTCAATATGTTTTGGAAAGCTTATCGTTTGTACTCTATATTTATATTGATCACCTCTTACATGTGTAACTCGTGAGATCAGGCTTACCCGTGTAATCAAAATTTCCTCTACTTGTGTGAGGTTTGTTAGTTTAGGTGGTTAGGGCCCAAGATTCATATTATTTGTAGTTGAGAATCTATTTATTCCTCTCTCTTGTTTACATCTTGTGCAAATAGTACCTTATGAAGTGGAAAGAACTTTGATTCCAATGTAAATTTCTTCACAAATGTAACAAATAGCTAGGAAAAGGTAAGAACCTAAGTGATTATGAAATACCAATTTCTTTTTTTGAAATCAATGACAAGTAATCCATTTGGATTTGGTGTGTGTATATTTTCTTTTTATCTGCTTTCTACATCTAATTGTTCTATTATTGCTTGTAATATATTTGTCTTACATTTCTTGTTGTATTTGCTTCATTCCTTTTTCTTCTTTGTTCATCTCTTTTTGCATCTGTCGTTTTCTCTCTTTTTCATTTCTAATATTCTCTTTGAAATTCTATCCTTTGTTCTTCAAATTCAAAGTTTCTATTTGGTCAACCCATAGTTATAATTAAAAATAATACTGTCAAATTTAATGAGTAAAATGTATCATCTTATTTTAGAAAATATTGTTTTAGATGAAGTAAAAAATTGTCTTAATTGTATATGTCAACAATCTTTATAGTAATGTGAAATTGAAAATTTATAATATATCATTTTTTCTATTATGTTAAAAGTATATGTAAATATTATTGTTAGATAATGAAAATTATATATTTTGATTATAATGATGTTTACTAATGATTTTTAATATTATTATATTGTGATATATTATGTTATATTATTAACTAATATTATTATTATATTTCTATGACTTTCTTTTATGTTTTTTTGAAATTAGTTTATTATTGCTTATTTATATTATATAATGGAATCAATCTGATTAGTATATATTATCATAAATTAAGTATGATTATTAGATTAATATTATTTGACTAATATGATTTAGGCATTCTAAATTATTCTACAAAATTACAAAAATGACCAAAAATTGCCTATCCTATCTACCACTATTCGTTGGCTTCCTCAACAACTACCTCAGTCCCATCACCCAGGTCCCCGACCATCTCTTCTCCACCTGAGGTTGCTGGGAGGACCAACACTGCCAGTTCATCCATTAATTTTTTGACCCATATTGTCTCCTTGAGGATGACAATATTCCCAAACATCTCAACCATTCTTGCCTCTTGTTTTTCCCACTCTCCTAATAGGATCTAGACTAAATTGCGTTTTGAATGCTTAATTAAAACAACTTTGCGAAATTTTAATTCATGCATACATTAACAAAATTATGCATCAAAACTTAAGATGAGAAACATATTTTAGAGAGAAGAAGATAGAAGGTGCAAATAGAGTTTGATTATGGAGTTCACCACAAACATGACTACGTCTCTGGGTCAGCTCCAATAGAGTACGACCGATCCGATTAATCTCCAAAATCAAGTACAATGCACCAAGACCATTCCTTCAAGCACTTCGGCAGCATAACAAAACTTCGATGTACAAGAATGGCTCAAAGATCTCCTTTCTTCGTATCACCTGACACCAGTTTCTCTCACCACTTAACTTCAAAAAAATTCTCTCCTTTTCTCAACTCTCACCCTTACACCCCTTTTATACATCAAATTTACCCAATATGGTATAAAACCATATGATTTACCAAAATTCCCCATATCCCCTAAAAACAACTACATCTCCCCAATTTTACACATAAAAATCTCTTAAAAATTATTTAAGCCCTTCAATAATATATTTCTCTCGGGCTTTTTCTAGTTTTAGGAGATTACCCTTTTATAAAAAGTTGTTTGTTTTATAATTTTAGGGGAGTTGGTTTTAAAAATAAGGCATTCGGTTTGAGACAGTCAAGAAAACAAACCGATGCCACCCATATTACAAAATCCATCAAATGGCTTATCGGTGGCTACCATTTTTGGTAGGCTGGTGGTCAGGGGTTCAACCCTGGCTGCTGGCTTTTAATAGCCAATTTTCCACTGTTCAATAACAAAACAATTCGCCCGCCATATATAGGTAGGTGGGCATAGTTGGTGCAACGGTGAGCCGGTCGATGGTTAGGGAGGAGGTTGCGGGTTCGAGCCCACTCAACAAACTTTTTAACAAACAAACAAACTTCCACCTGCCAGACGAGGAGAGAACAAGCCATGTGCCGCACCAAGAGGGTGCCACGTTGCAGGATCTAATTGGCCAATGGCGATGATGTGGATGACAACTTTGCGCTGACGTGGATGATGACGTGTCCGATGACGCCTGACTATACCTACGGATGCCATGTGTCAACTTCCAATTTTTCTATATAGATGACTCAACTACCATGTGCCTCACAGGGATTCGCCCACTTGGATTCTGTATAGTACGGGGTGACACGTCATCCTGCTGATACCATCAGCTGTACAATCACCTCCATAGTCAACCCGAAACTTTGACCAACCGTAACTTGCACATACGATGTCGAATTTCGACAAAATGAATGTTGTCGGAATTGTCTCGATGAGCTCTTCGTGATGACGCTAGTTCCATTGTTTTCTGAGATGATCATTTTTTCGCCTTCAGACACCATTTGATCATTGTTTGACCCTACCTTTGACTGGCCATAACTTGTGCAAACGGACTCCTTTTCGCTCCGTTCAAGTTGCGTTGGAATCAGGACACTGAGATCTTTCTGATGGTGTTGAAATCTAGAGATGTGGAGACACTTCAATTTCCACTAAAAATATCCTCTGAATCACGCCTCCCCACTGGAGAACTTTTGGACCTCCAAAAGTGACATTTACTCTGACATTAAGTGAGGACTTGGCCTCCCCACTTGTCTTGTATCCTCTGTAAATTTGCATACCTGGCTCACAAGCACAATGAAGATTGCAATAACATTTTTGAACATAAACATTATTTTATCGCTTCCATAAGCTTCTACATCAACTGTCGTAGCCACTAACCAACAAAAATTGACTAGCATCAAGCTAAACAATAATGAAGAAATGAAAGAGAACAAATCAACAAGATATCGATCCTTTACAATAGGAACATTTTTACCCAAGGAACCATCAATGCTTTCAATCATCATTCCCTCATGTTGTACTGCGGGTGCATCCTGCAACATCTGACCCTAGTTAGCTACTCCAAGTTCAAGTTTAGAACCACCTATACTGACAGACATAAGAGTTAATTCTTTACTTGCATTAATTACCCTCTTTAACTGCCCTATGTTTGCAAAAGAACGATCAGTCTTAATCCTATGAGAATGTACAATATACTATATGCCATCTTTAAACAAGTGATAATGATTCTTTTCCCTGTAGAAAATAGCTTTCCTGTCATATAAATAAGAGCTACCAAGCACTATCCCATAGATATCCAATGGAACCACATCAAACTGTACGTCATCCACAAACTTACTAGTGATTGTGAATCTTAAGGTGCATTTTCATGTTACTTGCAACTTATCATTTTCACAAATCCAGCCTAGTGGATAAGGTTTCTTATGCTGTGTAGTTTTTAATCTCAAGTTTCTTACAACACTTTCAGAAATTAAGTTAACTTGAGAACCACTATCTATGAGTGCATCAATTTTAATGTTCTTAGCAACAACCCTTAAATGAAAAAGCTCATTCCTTTTCTTATCTTCAGAGGCATCATTAACTTTAGAAGTAGAAGCACAACTATCAAAGGAAACACTGAAAGTAGGAGCTTTACCTTTCATACCCATAGCTGTTATCTTAGTCTCATCATCTGAATCTGAACCAAGATCCATAACAACATTTGTGGCTTTCTCCTTACCTTTTTGTTTCTGATTACGTTTCTGAGCCCACTTAGGCCTCAGTTCAGGATGCAACTGCCAACAATGTTCTTCATCATGACCCTTCCTGTCACAATGAGAGCAAGCAAACTTATCATCCTTCTTAACTGTAGTTGTCTTCTTTCCTTTCCCTGTCTCTACAACCTTAGAAGATTTCTTTACATCATTATCAAACTTATCAATAAAAGATCCTTTACCCCTTGACTCTAAGTGGGTAGCTTGGACACAAACTTCATCCAAGTTGTTAGGATTCAAAACCAAAATAGAATGCCTAAGGTAGGAATGTAGACCTCCTATGTACTTCAACAAAGTGTCCCAGGTGTACAAAGGAACATTTAATGCAATAGCCTTCTTTCTAAATTCATGGGTGTACTCTTGGATAGTTCGACCTTTCCCTTGCCTAAACATTTTCCAATCTATCATTAACTGTTGCATATGTCCTAGGGGATAAAACTGCTTCTTAAGAGCATTAACAAACTCTGCCCAAGTTAAACTGACTCTACCATGTTGTGAAATTTCTGCCTTAGTCTTACTCTCCCACCAGATTAAAGTTGTACCTCCTAACCGAAGAGTAGCTAATTGGATCCTATCAACATCATCTAATAGGTTCTGGACTCTACAGTAGACTTCTACTTGCTGAATCCAATCATCCAATTTTTCAGCATTAAGTTCACCACAATACTTTGGTAAATCAAATTTTACATCCAACTTAATTTTAGGCTTATGCCCACTCTTAAAAGGATTAAAAGAAGTAGAATAAGGAGAAGATGGAGAAGAGGGAGAAGAGGGAGGAGAAGGAGAAAAGGGGTGATCTGGTTGCTTGCCAGCATCTCCATGTTGTTTCCCTTTCTTGTCTTCACGAACATCTTTCTTCGATGAACCTCCTTCACGTTCCTTCCATTCTTGTCTTTCTTGGAAAAGAATGTCCACCTTAGCCTTCATCTCGAGGAATGCTCTTCGGAAATCCTGCTCACTAATTTCTTCAGGAACCTCCATTCCAGACACAGACATCTTCAAAAAACTTCTTCACTTCCCGATCTCAGGATTAAAGTCTTCAAGCTTCCCTTCGCCCTTCTGAATCTTGGATCTCGTTAGCATTCAAGAAAACAACTGCAATAATAGTCAACTGATCTCTGATACCACTTGATCTGAATAGGATCTAGACTAAATTACATTTTGAATGCTTAATTAAAACAACTTTGCGAAATTTTAATTCATGCATACATTAACAAAATTATGCATCAAAACTTAAGAAGAGAAACATATTTTAGAGAGAAGAAGATAGAAGGTGCAAATAGAGTTTGATTACGGAGTTCGCCACAAACGTGACTACGTCTCTGGGTCGGCTCCAATAGAGTACGACCGATCCGATTAATCTCCAAAATCAAGTACAATGCACCAAGACCATTCCTTCAAGCACTTCAGCAGCATAACAAAACTCCGGCGTACAAGAATGGCTCAAAGATCTCCTTTCTTCGTATCACCTAACACCTGTTTCTCTCACCACTTAGCTTCAAAATAATTCTCTCCTTTTCTCAACTCTCACCCTCACACCCCTTTTATACATCAAATTTACCCAATATGGTATAAAACCATATGATTTACCAAAATTCCTCATATCTCTTAAAAACAACTACATCTCCCCAATTTTACACATAAAAATCTCTTAAAAATTATTTAAGCCCTTCAATAATATATTTCTCTCGGGCTTTTTCTGGTTTTAGGAGATTACCCTTTTATAAAAAGTTGTTTGTTTTATAATTTTAGGGGAGTTGGTTTTAAAAATAAGGCATTCAGTTTGAGACAGTCAAGAAAACAAACCGATGCCACCCATATTACAAAAGCCATCGAATGGCTTATCGGTGGCTACCATTTTTGGTAGGCCGGCGGTCAGGGGTTCAACCCTGGCCACTGGCTTTTAATAGCCAATTTTCCAGTGTTCAATAACAAAACAATTCACCTACCATATATAGGTAGGCGTGCATAGTTGGTGCAACGGTGAACCGGCCGACGGTTAGGGAGGAGGTTGCGGGTTCGAGCCCACTCAACAAACTTTTTAACAAACAAACAAACTTCCACCTGCCAGACGAGGAGAGAACAAGCCATGTGCCGCACCAGGAGGGTGCTACGTTGCAGAATCTAATTGGCCAATGGCGATGACGTGGATGACAACTCTGCGCTGACGTGTCCGATGACGGTTGACTGTACCTATGGATGCCACGTGTCAACTTCCAATTTGTCCATACAGATGACTCAACTACCACGTGTCTTGCAGGGATTCATCCACTTGGATTCCATATAGTACGGGGTGACACGTCATCCTGCTGACATCATCAGCTATATAGTCACCTCCATAGTCAACCCGAAACTTTGACCAGCCGTATCTTGCACATACAATGTCGGATTTCGACGAAATGAACGCCATCGGAATTGTCTCGACGAGCTCTTTGCAATGATGCTAGTTCCATTGTTTTATGAGATGATCATTTTTTTCGCCTTCTGGACACCATCTGATCCCTGTTTGACCCTACCTTTGACCGGCCATAACTTGTGCAAATGGACTCCTTTTCGCTCCATTCAAGTTGCATTGGAATCAGGACACCGAGATCTTTTTGATGGTGCTGAAATCTAGAGATTTGGAGACACTTCAATTTCCACTGAAAATATCCCCCGGATCATTCTTACACATTTTGTTCGATTTTACATATTTTGTTCGGTTCTGAGGTTCTACTTCTCGATTCAGAAGTCAGTGAAACCCAAAAACATAGACTCAAAGGTGAGTGATCATCTCTTCATACTGTTATTAGTTATTAGACTATTAGTTATAATAATAAGATTTCTTTATCTGTTTTCCATTCTTGCTTCAATCTTAAACATAATTTTAAGTAGGGAATGGGATCTATATTCTTTTTCGGTTTGTCCTTCTTAAACAAGAAGACATTTTTTTCCAGATTTTATTCGAAGTGAGATCAATATGTGGAGTAGCAAGGGTAAGACTCCTGAGTAGGTGCGTAATGAAGAGATTGGGATGCCATCAAAACACCCAAAACGGGGAGGTACCATACAGTCGTACTTTGGAATTGGAAAAGCTTCTAATCCATCAGATCAAGGTGGAGCTACACCATCAACTCTTCCACCAAATATTATTGAAGATGGAGATACATCATCAACTCTTTCGCCACAGGAAGGTCAAGGTGAGATTGTCATTGTGTTAAATCAAAATGTATCAAATGAGGAAGGCAATACTATAGAAGATGTTCCAAGGGATACCCTGGATATCCAGAATGAGATAATCGACTTGGATGAGGATGATGTTGGTAGCAAGAAAAGAAAAGGCAAAGAAAAATTGGGGCGCGAGTGGGAAATGACAAGGAATTTTCAAATTGGTTGGTTGTCGAAGTACCCATTCCTTGAACTAGTGGGGGTATCAAACGAAACCAATATTGAAAGGGAAACAGAGGTTAGATGTAAGATTTGTAGTTGGAAATGTGGAAGAGACAAGATGATGCAGCTAAAGCTTGACACTATAGGAAAGCATATCGGCAAAGTTTATGAAAAATAAATCATAGATGGAAGGGAACAGTCAGTCGTATGATGGAAATCAAAGGAAGAATGTCTTCATGTAAGTATGTTGCAGATTATGGAGAGTATAACCATAGAATGTCGATGATTAAAAAATGTGAAGGTACACTTGAGGCTCATTTTGGAAAAGCCATGGCAGCAGCAAATCTGTCAAAAACTGTTCAAATGAGTGTTATTTTTCATATTTTGTCCAGGGGGCGTCCTATGATAGACTACCCAAAATATTTTGATTTATTATATTATTTGAGTGTTCCCCACTTTCCCTTCTCACATTGGTTGGTAAACGCTGGATGGGAATGGGCGAACTATTTTGCTGCATTGGAAAAGAAAGATTTAAAGGAGAAATTAAAAGAGTCAAATTTCATTGCATTATCTTAAGATGAAGTTACTAGGGTAGACAATACTTCTTGGGTTTGTATGCATTTGTATACTGTAGAACAACATGTTTGCCAAGCTCATCTTCTTTGTGTTCATAAAATGAAGGACAGTTCAACATCGCAAAATCTATTTGAACTAGTCAAGAAATCTTTGAATGAAATTGCATGTTTGGATGAGTTGACAATTGCCAAAAATTTGGTGTGTGTAGGAGTTGATGGAGCTATAGTGATGCAAGGTTGAAGGAGCAGTCTTTGCACAAAGTTACAAACTACTTGTGCACCATACATGCTTGGCATTCACTACATGGCCCACAAAAGGAATTTAGCATACAAAATTGTAAGCAAGTTTCCAAGAGTATCAAAAGTTGAAAATCTAGTTCACAAGATCCACACATACTTCTTCCAAAGTCCCAAACGTTTCCTTGAATTTCAACATTTTTTTGAGGGAATAACACCTGGAAACAAGCTTCTCAAGGATGTCGATACCAGATGGATCTCCCTGCATGGACCAGTGCAACGAGTTCTTTCAGAATATCAATCCTTGATTGGGTTGATGTACGAGCATCGCAACACAGTAGACAAAGCTCCTGAACTCTTACATAGGTAAAGCGATATAGAGACACTCTTGACTTTAGCTAGTCTTCTCCCCATGTTGGATGAGATGAACAATCTTGTGAAGAAATCCCAAGATAGAACTATGTATATTTGTGAATATGCCAATCTACATAAACTTACATGCTTGGCCCTCGATCATCTATATCTAGATCTAACACAAGAAGGCAAAAATTATTTGATGTGGTAGAAAATTATTGATTTGAATAATCCTGATAATTATTTACAGTTTAATGCAAGCGGGCACTTATGTATTTTTGTATGTGGATATGAGATACCAATGTACCATTGTAAGACAGCTAGGCACTCTAGAAAATAAGTACCTGTTAACAAGGAAGATTTTAATGACATTATTAAATATGTTAGTGATAATTTGAAGGAAATTGCAAAATCTCTTTCCTCAGAGATTCATGAAAGATTCCCTTGACATGAAATACTTGAAGCCATGGGTATTGTGTATCCTCAATTTTGGGTAAACCGAGATAACCCAAAATATTTTCATGATCAAGTAAAAATCGTGATCAAACAGTTTTCGAAAAAGGTAACATACAATGAGCAGGCAATAGAAGGAATTTTAAATGAAAATAAGCTTAGAAAGCAATGTCGGAGTTTTGCAATAGCTATTAGGGACCACTTTGATTCCATGGGCAAGGAGAAGGCCTTTGAACAGGGATCAATAAAAAAGGTTTAGACAAGCTTAGGTCAGAGTGAAATATTGCATGGTTCGATGTCAGGATATTTCAAACTTGTTGATTTATGTCAAATAATGATATTGGGGTTGGTGGAGGATGAGAGAGTTTTGAGTACATTGGGGTTTTTGAAATCAAAGTTAAGAAACAAACTGGACAAGAATTTAAAAAATTGCTTGAGGATGAAAGGAACTGCGTATAATGTCAAAAACTTTCCTTTTGAAAGGGCACTCACAATCTTGAGGTCCACATGTGAAAGAAGAGGGGCCGGGTTGTGCAACACAGGCTCTCCAATTCCAAGAGCCATCAGTATTGGTGGTGGTACTAGTGACAGTGGCAGTGGGCCTGGGATAGATCAAGATGACAATGATATTGAAATTAACACAAATCAAACAATGAATGTTGATTTTGAGACACATGCCGAAAAAAAGTGTAGAGCAGTCTCTGAATCAAGATAAATCTTTTACTTTATCTGAAGATGAACATCAATTTGAGGACCCTGACTCCGTTTGGGAAATGGAAGAGAATTAGCAGGTTTTAGGTATTTTTACTGCATTTCTTGAATCAGTTTCCATTGTTCTAAAGTCCAAACTGTAGTTGATGATATTTTATATTATATTAAATGAAAATTGTGAATCATTGCACTTCAAGTTCATGATATCTTATAATCTTATTTTATATTGCACTCAACCACAACATGAATCATATTCCAAATAGTAGTTGATGATTTTTTATATTGTATTCAAATAAATTGTGAATCATTGCACTTCAAGTTCAGGATATTTTATTTAATATTTTATATTGCACTCCAAGTCTCCATGATATTTTATATTATATTGCACTTCATGAATCATATCAGGATTTTTAGTCAAAACATAACAAAAGCTAACAGACTAACAGTTCAACATCCATAACTTAGAAATGAACAAAATAACCCTTGATCATTTTATTAAAAATAATGATATGTTTATACAATGGGGAGACATGAGTTAGAAATGAGTAATTTCCATTCAGATGCTAGTACTATCCTAAAACATCAAACTCTAATGAGTTTAAAACCTACTACAAAATGACACAAAATCTAAAACAACATTTTCACTAAAACAACAGGCCCTTTACAATTCGCTCTGCAACTTTACTTAGACTCGACCTAAAATTATCCAACTTGCTAACCTGTATTTTTGGCCTTGAAATCCTTCTTATAGAGAATGAAGGAGTAGACAAGCATTGGGCTAGAAATACACATGTCACTGGTCACTTGGACCCCCCTATGATATTTCAAAAATTTGTTACAACAACTGAGTCCCATGAGAATCTTCTTGTTTTTCCCATCCGTTGGAAAAATGGCCGATGCATTGGCTAGTTGCCAAAGCTCAAGAAACTTGCTCCAAAAGTGGCCCAAAACTATCATCAAGACACAAGCAAAATTTGTTATAACTTTGTGGTAAAATAGAACTAAGGAAAATTACTTAATGTCAATCGAATTGAGCCAGAAAACGTCTCATCCACCATTAAAGCTCACTTGCATGCCACACCAAAGGCTCCAAGTTTCCAATCACATTTGATGCGAATTCAAATCCCAACTATCAATCCTTCACTTTCATCAGAGCATCGAACGACTGCCTTCAAAAAGGCTGATGTAATCTCCATCTCAACATGAAGGGCCCACCACACTATGCATCACCAAAGGAATACATGTGGCGCTCACCCGTGATATCACAATCAGTAAACACCTCGCATCTTCCGATCACACGATGGCGGGCAACCATTGATCTCCGCGATTGGAAATCGTGTTCATTCATAACAGTCACCATTGTTGAACATAACCGTCGAGCAACTTTTTCATCAAGATTATAACACCTTCGTTGATTTTGAGCACATGCATCTCGCGGCCGCTTTAGTAGCCTGCCATATAATGTATATCTTTGGGTTGGGTCTTTTCTGAAATTACCTTTTTGAGAGTGGTTTCAAAAAAACTTATTTCCCATTGAATCATCTAGGTTGGGCCCCTTTTAATAAAAATGCTAAATATTTTGTCAGACCTTTTATTTCTCAAGTTTGGGTCGGACTGTGCCCTGTGTTTTAGAACAACTTTGAGCCATCGTTTGTCGTTGTCCTAGGCGGTGTCCCCTTCCCCTCTTTTATTTTAAGTAATTGTATTATTTTGCAGGGGTTATTTTTAGTGACTGTCGATCTCCCTACAGTTGATCTTGACCGTTCCCCGCGATCTCGCGATGACATCACCGCTGGTTGCTTGGTGATTGTGATATCATGGGTGAGTGCCACGTGTCCCAGGTTGCCAATGCTAAAAAGGAGTAAATAAAGTGCTTAATATTTGTATCAGACTTTAGTACGTTATAGATTGGGTTACTAAACCAGATGTGAGATGCACGTGCTCGAGATCGACGGTGATGTTTTAACCTTGATGAAAATTTGCTCGACGGATAGGTTTTGGTGCTGCTCACTGTTGTGAATGATCATGATCGCCGATGGAGGGAATCAATGGTTGCCCACCATCACGTGATCCTAAAGTGAAGGGTGTTTAGTGATTGCGATATCACGGGCGGATGCTAATGTGTATTCCTTTGGCACTGTGTATTATGGTGGGCCTTCGATAATGACATGGAGATGTTGTCAGCCTTTTGAAGATGGTTGTCTAATCATTGATGATCTGACAAGAACAAGAGATTGACGGCAAGGATTTAAATTTGCATCAAATACGATTGAAGTCGTTGGCATGGCATGCAAGTGAGCTTTAATGGCGGATGAGACGTCTACTAGCCATTTTTCATCAGCTTTAAGTAGTTAATTCCATTTTATCTTCACCACAAAGGCATTCAAATGTTTTTGAAGCAGTCCAGGACTCTAGAGCCAGAGGTTGAGTTTTTCAAGCAATTATAGCGAGGTTTGGTTTTCTGCAAGGCGCGAAATCCTGTGAGTTACCTACTATGCCATAGTTTCTATTTGAATGCATTTTTTGTGGAGGGTTGTATTGTGTTAGTTAGGAGTCTTGTTGATTAAGACTGTAAGGTTACTAGTTCTTTTGAATTGTGGGAAATTTCAAAGTTCTAGTGTAATTTTGTTTTGGGTAGCCTTAGTTTGTTCAAGAATTTGATTTTAGGAGAAGCCCTGGTTGTTCGAAATTGTGCCATCAAAGCAACATTCTGGCCATATTGATTATTTGCAAAGGAATTTATACGACGATTTCCTAGATCAATTCCCGCTATCAACGAACGACAAGAAGAGGGGTTTGGTTTTAATGAATGGTAAAGCCTTAGGCGAGGGACTAAGGTGTAAAACTTATAATATTGCAGATGCTAGGGTCCAAATGATAGGCCTAGAAATTTTTAGGAGATGGTATGGGCAGCAAAATGTGCCTCATCCTTTATGTAATGGCTGGAGGTACGATATGGGGAAACTAGTTGTACCAAATGTATTTCCTGATATTGACCTACTCAGAGCAATGGCAACACGATATGATCCTGTTACAAGGATTATCAAGGATAATGATGGTGGGGTTCTACTGAATATAAATGCAGATGAGATTTAGCAGGTTTCTAATTTGAGTGAATATATCCCATTCTTAGTCTAGGTAGATTTTGAGGAAATGAAGCAGGAATATGCCAGATCACAGCCTCTTTTCAGATCAAAATTGCTTCCTCCTCATTTAGCCAAGGCAGGCAGTTCAACGATTCACATCAGCCCAACTAATTAGGAGCCTTTTAGGTTGAGTTGTTTTGTTGATCACTTCTTGGAAACATTTTATTCACTTTGCCATATTTTAGGTTTCAACCCTAATACCGTGATGCCCATTGCTTATATGTTTATGGGGGCTCAGATTCAACATCCCAATTTTTCTATAGTGTACGACTATGCATCTTTTCTTGTCGAAAAGATACATGAGGGTTTGTTGAAGTTGCATATGGGGGACACTGGTACTCCTTTCTTTTGGTACTCCATATTAATGCATATGTTCCTATACAAGAATGCCAACTTCTTCTTAAAGAAAATGGAGTTGAGGCAAGAAGTGAATGGAGAAAGATTACCAGCATAGGTTTGGAGTGCAAATTTGTCTTGCAACAGGGAAGGTGCTAACTTTGTGCAGTTTGATAATTGTTTTGCTTCCAGACTTAGAGCTAGATTGGTGGTAAATTTGCCAAGGGTTCCTGAGGATTTGCATGATTTCCTTCGACCCAAAGTGAGGAAGCCTGATTTGAAGGTGTGCCACAATTGGGGTGACATCATCTTATACCCCGTAAGCACTATCCTAAGGGTTTATGTTTCCAGGGAGCTCCTCACATTCTCCCATATAATGTACCATCAAGGATGGGATTTTTCGAGGTCATGTGGCAACTAGGTTGCATTCATGAGGATAATTTGACAGGGAAAGGAAAAGGGACTTTGTTCCCTGATTATATTGTTGTTTCAGATTTTGTCTTTTCCAAGGGAGGATGGGTCCACTTTGGAAGATTTTTTGATGATTATCATTTGAAGAGTGGATCTAAGAGGCAGCATGACCCCAAGGGATTCTTTGCCCTATTCAGGCAATGGATTAAAGGTGGCAAGTTTGCACATGTTTTCAATTTTCTTGAGGATCTAATTAGAAATGATTTTGATTTGAGCAGGCAAAAATTGAATAAAGAGAAATGGATTGCCTATGAGAAACTATTGGCTATGGTGCATAAAATGGATCCAAAATATGATCCATTGGTGGAGTTCACTCCATTTCACAAAATAATAGATTTCTTAATGAATAACTTCAAAGATATCATGAGCACCTTGAAAACCAAGAAAGTAAATTTGGAAGTGGACTTGGGAATTTAGAGACCGGAGGCGAGGCCTGAAGAAACAAGGCCAACTTATCAGCCACCAGAGGACAGGCCTCTATACAAGAGGAAGAGAGATGATAGCAGTGATGATGAGGCAGGAGATAAAATGGGAAAAAAAAAATGTAAGCATCATCACAACTGGGTCAAGGGATCAGGAAACCTGGAGGGATAAGGATTGTGGACCTAGATTCACTACCGAGAAATGATCCTGTAGAGTTACTATCAGAGCCAAGCCTAAAGAAGCAAAGGGTTGAGGAAACACAAGAGGCTTTGATGGATGAAATAATTATAACTGATCAAGACATGCAGGTTGGTATCCCTTCTCCTCCTAGATCTACACAATTGGTGTTAACTGATATGGATATAAAGGGGCAGTGTCTACAGGATGCTAGGATGGAGGCCTGCAAGGCATTCCTGGATCATGATGCCTTCATGAAGACTCTTGTATTCTTGCAATTAATTTGGAGAATGAAATTAGAGGAATATCCGGATAAATGCAAGAGAAGGAGAGAGTCAAGACCTGATAGGTCTGAACAGGAGAATGATGATGATGTTAAGGCCGAACTAATGGAGGAATTCAAGAGCATTACTCCTAAGGAAGGAAGGAGACTTGTGACTCAGGCTGGTGTCTTAATTTTGCCTGAATGGAACATAGCCGATGCTATAGCATTCAATGCTATCCTACAGTCCAAGCATCCTGTGCAAAACAGTGAGGAAGAGGTTAAGGCAACTCTGCAAGACTCTTCTTTTAGTGAGGAATATGAAACTCTGGCCATATGGGCATTAGCACCCTAGGGTAGAAAACCAAATCTAGCTGATATTGGCCCAAGTCTAAGGGGAGGGCTCATCATTAAGAGAGCTTTTGAAACCTCAACAACAGAAGCCACAAGCTTGACATTGAATGTGGCCAAATTGGCCCAAAAGATAGCTGAAAGGGAGGAAGCTGAAAAGAAGAGTCTGATGGAAAAATACAATGTAATGATTGGGGAATATAGTAGAATACAATAGAGGAATGTTGAGCTACAGTCTGAAGTAGATATACTAAAATATGGGCAGGTAGGAGAATCCTCCAGTGCCCCTGGTATCAGAGCACTACCCACTACTTCAGAGTCAGTTCCCCTTAATATCCCAATCATTTCTACTCCTGGGTCCCCCATTTGGACACCTGCTCTTAGCCCTACTCCAGAGCCAGTTGAAGAGGAAGTTGAGTATTATGTGGATCCTACCAAGAAGAAAATGTTGAATAAAATCACAGAATTGCAAGCTGCCCTAAAGGCAAGTGAGGATGATGCAATTGCTAAACACAATGAGGTGGTTGGCACCATTTTGAGGCATCTAAATGAGAAGGTTGATTGTAGGTTTCCATTTGTACATTCTTTGTATTCTTTGTTCTTGGGTGGAAATTAAAATATTAACATAGATCGAGAAGTAGTTTTGCCTTTGGTTGAGAAGTGGATCCCTCGGGCCACTGATTTAGATGTTATGTTTAAGGCTTCTAGGTTTGATGCAGACAACGGGACACAATCATTGAAGCCTACTCAAATTTTTTTGAAATCATTGAAGGGATTCCAGGCCCCACCTGATGATTTAAGTAGAAAAATGAGAGAACTGGTAAAGAGTTTTGATGATTGGAATGATACTTTTTTTCCAGATATAATAGATGCACAGGGAAATATTAAGACATTGCAGTAGTGGCAAGATAGGGCAGAAGAGGTTATTGATGCACAAATAAAATTGATTTGTGATGACTCAGACTATGACTTGTTGGTGAGCAGTATGGATAAAATAATTAATACCAACATATTCTTAGAGTCTTTTGAGAAAAGGCTAACCAGGTTGCGGTGAAGTACACACCTTACGATACTAGGGTGATCGAGGTGGTGAATTTTAACTGGCCAATGGATGAGGAATACCATAAATGGGTGGACAAGTACTTAACTGAAGAGGAGTAAAACAATGTCTATTACCGGCAACTAACAACTTAGCGGTTATAGTATAACTGATTATGGTTTTGCTTCCATGACAGCTTTAGGCGCAGGTTTTGAGATATAGCTAATGCAGCGACTATTATGTAATGAGTGGAATCAATAGAAAGATGCTTTGGGACTCAATGGTTTTAATCATATTTTTGAATTGGCACATAGAGGTCCAATTGACCAATGACATGTGTAATTTCTAGCCCGATACTTGTTTGCTCCTTCATTTTTTATAAGAAGGATTTCAAGGCCATAAATAAGGGTTGACAAGTCAGATATTTTGAGGTTGATTCTAGGTATGGTTGCAGAACAAATTGTAAGAACTAGTTATTTCAATATTAATACAATTTAGGTTTGGGTTATTCGGTAATGGGGTTTTAGGTCTACGAAGATTTGATGTTTCACAACAATACTAGCATTTGAGTTATGATGTTATATTTCGAGCTCATGTCTCTTCTTTGTATAAACATATCATAATTTTGAATAGTATAATCAAGGATTATGGTGTTCATCTCACTACTCTAGTGTGTATGTTTTCCATTTTGGCTTTAATTCAAGGAATTAATTAAAGTGCTTGGATGGAATCATGGATGGATATGTTTGTAAAGGGATTTAGTAAGAAGTATTGGGTTAGTATATGGATTGACACTATTGTAATGTAATATTGCTAGAGTTATTATATGCTATGTATTTGAATCTATTGTTAAATTTTAAATGTTTGTGAATTTGACTCCCCAATGGTATATGGCACTGGTTTAAATTATACGAGTTTGTGAAGTCTTGTGTCTGTATGTCTTTACTTAGAGCTTGCTACCAAATTGCAAATAAAATGACTATCATAAGTTACGACATAATTTTGTAATCATCCCATGCTCCAAGTAGTTGATATTATTAGTAAAAGGCCAACTCATTTCAATATTATCCTATTTTGTTGAGCTATTCGATGGGATTATCTGTTAATTGTTAATGATTTTTTATGAGTTCGGTGCAGAGATCATAAACACATTATGGGGACCACCCTCCTGGGTTTTGCAGAGCCTGAAGTGTAGGAGGTTATATTTAAAATCCTCGTCAGTTGGTCCAAGTCCTCCAAGCTGCCCTTGATTGGAATTGACAATTCCATAGGTAGATTAGGAGACAAACTTGGTTTACGTTAAAAAACACCAACAAAACCCACCCAAAAAAGGTAACATCCGAATAGATTTTCACCCAACGTATTACATACAACATTAGGATTTTCATGAAAACCAAAATAAAAACCCCAACCTTAGGTTCTTTCCCAAACAATATGACACATTGACAGAGCAGGACAAGGTCAAGACAAAGAGGAATTCAGAAAGAAAAATTAGAAGATCCATCAAGTTCATCCGTAGTTCAAATGATAAAATAAATAATATAGATAATTGAACATCATCACATTACTGAAGTATAAATTTGAGCTTTTTAATTGAATTTCACATGGATTACATATTGGCTTTGGCAATGCAAAATCTTACCAATGCCCAAAGACAAGTTTGCACAAAGCTGAGTTGGAACTTCAAAACTCATATTATCAAAGATTGAAAATAATAAATCAAGTCACTGTATCAACTTTTCTAGCAACTTCCACTCTTCAGGTGGTGGAATTGCCATTTTCTCTAACTGATGTTGTTTGAATTGAAGTTTTGTTAACATTTCATGATTGTAATTAGAAATGGAACTTGTCTTGAATTCTTTAGCCAATTTTGCATTCAAGGTTATCAGTGTTCTGATGGAATCCAAATAGTTTACATCTTGGTTCTGAGGAAACTGGTCCAAATCAATCTTCCTTGCACCTTCCATCTTCTTTCTAAAACCATCATTTCCAATGAATCTCTCATTTGTGTCAAAAGCCTCTGGAAAACCAAGCTCTGTGAAGTTCCTTACCTTTTCATCCACCACCTTCATCTTGTCTGCAACCAAATGCAAATATTCCTTTGCTCCACACATTCTCGAACACTTTTCAATGATAGATGACAACTTCATTGAGGTTTCAATCCGATTAGTAATCCCTTTTGATTTCAAATCATTATCACTGGCTTTGTAGACTGTTTGTAGAACTTCATTTGCAGATTTCTCTAATTCCAACACCTTTTTGTTGTCCACTAAATATTTGTTGAGCTTCTTATAATGTTGTCTGATAGCATCAATCAATTGAAACATGTCACACAAATGATCAAACCTCTGCATTATTTCATCCCAGATCTTTTGTTTCATATGCCTCACTGTATCTCTACAAAATGCAGATAACTTATTTTGAGAAGACTTAATTTCTTCTTTTGCTTCTGTCAGCTCTGTCTCCAATCTTTCATTTGTTTTTCTCTGTTTCTCCAATTTTTGTTCCCACCGTACATTTCCATTTGCAATGCTTACTCTTAATTTTTTTGAAGTGGATTTTTCCTCATCATATTTCTTGTTGCTCTCATCTAGCCTTCGCTTCAAGTCATTCACTTCTCTCTCATTTGATTTATACTCTTTGCTTGTTGATGTAGAGGCAGATTTTTTTATTCTTTTTTCTAATTCATTTCTCTTGTTATCTGTTGCTTTCCTCTTTGCTTTCTCACTTGCTAGGTCTGCATGTAACTTTTCCATTTGGGTCTGCAACCTTTTCTTCTCTCTATCTTTCTTTAGTAATGATGTGTACACCAATTCATTGTTCTTCTTTGATACATTAATTTTGTCAGTATTTTTCAGGCTAGAAAAATCCAATTGAAAATTGGTTACCTGGTATTCAGATCGATCCATCTGATTTGTTGGTTTGTTTTGAAGTGTGGGAACAACAATTGTGTACTCCATGATTTCTTTATTTGTGTCAAATGTGGGTAATAACATGGTTGTTGCAGTCTCTGAAGTTACATCAGACGCACTCTCCATCAGTTGCTTCTTTTCTTTTTTATTCAAATCTGATTTCTTTTTAAACTCTTCAATGAAATCATAACCTGGGGAGGCAGGAACAATGGAATGCTTGAATGGCGAAGGAATAGGAGTACTTGCAGTTGCTAATGATGTCGCATCCACACTAATTGGATTTGTGGGAGTGTCTAGAAATAACTCCTTTGTGGTACTGTTGGATCCACTGATAGTGTAACTTGGACCTGTCAAAATCCTTTGCCTCTTTTGATTTCCTTGATCACCTGGTGTTTCTGTGGTATCTTTTTTTGTTTTCCTCTTAGTATTGTGTGTAATTTTTTGTTGTAGCACATGTTGACCACTACTAGTACTACTATGCATACCATCGCCACCAATGGCACTCCTAGTTGCACTAAGCTATCCACCAAGGGCATGTCCTAGTTGTGATTGTATTTGACCATGAGGATGAGGACTATAAGCTCTAACAAATTGAGTTTGACTTGTATCCCCTTGGTCTACATTTTCACCTCCAAGCCCAAGGCTAGATTTATCAATTGTTTTTCTATGCTCAACACTTTGTATTGTCCAAGGGCCTTATCCTTTAGACCCCAAAGGACCACCTTCATAACCAATTTTTTCAAGTATGGCTGCTCCTGAAGTATATGTTGAAGCATATTCTTGTTTTGCGGCCTCACTTAAACCAGGTTTGTAATTGGCATGGCTTTGTTCTTCTTCTTCCCTATCAATATCATCATCAGATTCATCACGTTCATCAGGATGCTCTATATTCCACAATTTGTTAAACTCTTTATCTTCTTCTTTAGCATCATACTCTACAAGAGCTCTTGGATCACCTAGGTCCTTCTTCATAGACCAAAAGGTAGTAATTTTTTATCGTGACCAATTTTTATCTATAACTTCCTTCTCTAGAGAACCTATAATTTTTACTCTACTAGATGGTTTATCACTTTTTTCATAAAAATTGTTGTATGTCCCGATTGTCTTTCGATGCAATGTTATAATTTCTATTGACAATTTTTCAAAATAAATACCATTCTCAGCGTCACTTTTCTCCATTGCTATTTTGACCTCATCCCAAGAATCCTTGTTTCTCAAATTTTCAAACAAGGGTTTACTTTGATGTTGAATTCTATTTGCAGCATTCCTATTGGCCACAATCATTGATTTAATGATGTCACATGGATCATATTCCTAGTGACAGATAGCATCAAATACAAAAAAAATCAAAAGATTATGTGCCACACTAAATTCTTTTCTCTCGAATGTGAACCCTCCACATGAAAAAGGTAAAGAAGGAAATAAGGTCTTCTTTTGTTGACTGAGAAAGTGTAGTTCATCAACACTTTGCACCTGCCTTACATATTCTAATGCAAAAACCCTTTTTGTCCCATGTATTGGAAGTTTGTATGGTTGTACTCTCGATCCATAAAATCTTAGCACAGTATATTTTTCCATTAAGTACCAATCAGCCAATTGTATTTCTTTTCCTAATTGCATGTAGTTTCTACATAACATAGGCAATCTAGGCATTGGAGTATTTGTAATTACTTGATGCAATGGAGCCATAAAGTAGTCTGCAAAATGACTGTAGTTCCTTCGAGAATCATGCATCCTTATCTTAGTGGTCCATTCATTTACTAGAGCCAGTTTTTTTTCCTCTGCATTACTGTAGGGCTAAATCTGAAGCTTGTTGGTTTGAAACATTCCTCTAAATTTGAATAGAAAAATATAGCACAAGTAGGTTGTGAACCTATTTATGTCTTCGTGGAACCTACTTTAATCATTAAAAATTGTTTATGCATGGATTTTATAATGTGCTGAGTATAATTATATTTGACATGCTGATCAGCATAATGGATATTATATACCATTTCAAGGAGGCTTGCACCCACTTCCAAATTGCTATCCAGACCGAGGCAAAATGCTAGCATGGAAATAGTATCCTGAACCCATGGTTTAAAAAAATCCAAATTATAAGGAGGCTTATGATCACCTTTCAATTTGTTTCTATCCTTAACTATTTTATTTAAGAATCATTTTTCAACCTTTCTTCCACTGCTTCATAATCACTAGCAAGCTTTTCTAGGTCAATGTGGTGGTTTCCAAATTCTTCGGTTGTAAACCCCAACACTTTTCCAAGTTCTTCTGCATTAATGGATAACAATTCTTCTTGGTTATCTTTATTAACAATTTCTCTTTTCTTATCATCATAATTTTTGGCACAGACCATGATAAATTATGGGCAAGGGAAAACTTCATGTAACATCATGCGCCCTAATCCAGTTACCCACGGTGCACTGATACTATAAACTTTTGTTTTCTTTGCAGCCTTATTCTGAGATGAAAATCTAAGTTCTGAGGTACACCTACCATAGATTTCAGGATCATAAATATCATGGTACCCATCGATGAAACCTGGGGTTTTAAGCAATTCTGCATAATGTATTTTTTTATTGGACACTGCTCTAGTGGTACCGGTGGTAGACATGCTTGTACAAATGTGAAGTTGTGAAATTTGAATTCCCTAATAAGTAATACCTATTAGTCCTCCTTAATTTTAACAAATTCTTAAGTCTCTAAAGTCTAAAACCAAACTTCAAACTTTGACAAAATAAGATTTTAAGAAATGTCAAACGATGAAATGTAGCCTTAGGAATTCTTCAACTTGCCCAGATTCTGAGTCCCGATGCTTGAAAACTAGAATGGCGTTGTTGGAAGTGGAACCGTGGAATCCAAAACAAGGTGGTACACTGCAATGGCCAATGAGCAATTTGAAGATTGAAGACTTTAAAAATCACTGTACAATTTTAAAGTGCAAAGTGTTTTAAATGCTTTTTTTCTCATAATTGGAACGTTAAAGTGAATGACACGTCTTAGGAGTTAGGTCTACAAGACTAGTGACTACAAGTTGAAAATTCTTAACCGTTGATCTTTCTTAATCTAATGGTTATAGGGTGATTCTAGAGGTTTAAGTTGGGAAGCCCATCACTCTGTGCATTTCATTACAAAATGCAACTACAACCATACATCAAATGTTCATCCAACGGTTGAAACTTGAGTAATTTATGATATTAACTTTAAAGTTTAAAAATAAACATTAATCACTTGACAGTTGACACTTAGTAGTACAAAGTGCTTTAAATGCTTTATTTCTCAAAATTGGAATATTAAAGTGAATGACACATCTTACATCTACAAGTTACAAATTCTTCACCGTTGATCTTTCTAAATCTAACAGTTATAGGGTGATTCCGGAGGTTTAAGTTGGGAAGCTCATCGCTTTGTGCATGTCATTACGGAATGCAACTACAACCATACATCAAATGTTCATCCAACAGTTGAAACTTGAGTAATTTATGATATTAACTTTAAAAATAAACATTAATCACTTAACAGTTGACAACAGGCCTGGAATTTGATGGTCTATTAAATATTTGACCCTTTTTTCAATTTTAGACCGTATATTATAGCTATAAAATTTATTAGACCGTATAGTTTGACTTGCTATATTTTTATTAAACCGTAAAAAAATATTATATAGTATTTTAATTTATAATATATATCATTTTATAATTTTTATTATAAAAAGAAAATAGAATATAACTTTTTTGAATATTTTTAATATGAATTTAGAAACTTTTGACTTTTTTATAATATTAATAGCTATCATTTTTTATATTAATATATGTGATTTATAATATTATTATAAAAATATATATTAATTTAGAATCTTTTCAAAATAAAACATAATTATTTTTAATTTTTAGAATATATTTAACAAGATTTATTTTTAATACGATTTTAGAAACTTTTGTTAATTGTTAATTATAGCAATAGATTTTTATATTTATCACTAATAATTATCATTGTTTTCTAATTTTTCAAAATATTCCATTTATAAAAGATTTTATATAAAAATTCATAAATTAAACATTTTTTTTTATAGGCATTTAAATGACCAAACTGTCATAAAATTTTCATATTGATTGTTTGCTATTGTCATAATCTTAACCGTTGATCTTTCTAAATCTAACGGTTATAGGGTAATTCTGGAGGTTTAAATTGGGAAGGCCATCGCTCTGTTCATTTCATTACGGAATGTAACTACAACCATACATCAAATGTTCATCCAATGGTTGAACTAAAAACTTGAGTAATTTACTAATTTATGATATTAACTTTAAAAAATTAACATGACACATGTGTTTTAAAGTCAATACCATAGGCATCGGCCTAAAAATTGCATAGAGTATATTACTTAAATTCTCAAAAGAAAAAAAACTTATTTGAATATATTAAATTATTAAATGTACAATGTCGAGGCATTGAAAAGACAGAATGAGTGATGAGCGATAAGCCTTGATCTCGCCACATGTCCGCATCTAACGGTTATAGTGATATTTCAGAGGTTTCAAATCGCAAGTCTAGTGCTTCAAATATTTACTTCTGAAATGCAACTACAACCGTCCATCGAACATTCAACGAATGACCCCTATGATTTTTCGTTGGCATATCTGTTTATTTCGTTAATAGATTTTTTTACTATTTTGAGATTCTTTTTAATTCGCCAATGAAAATATATTTTTTTCTTTGAAAAAAGGTTTTAATCGCCAATGGAAAAACAATTCTGGTTTGAAAAATAGTTTTATTCGCCAATGAAAAATATTTTATTTTATTAAAAAAAATTGCAATTCGCCAAGATTTTCCACGAACTTACAGGGATTATAAAATATTCGTCAATTGGGATTTTTTTTCCCTTAAAACGAAAAAAATTGGCAATAGAAATAATATTTGTCATCGGGAAGTATACTAGATTCACCAAAATTTTACACCTGCGTCGAGAGGGGGGTTTCTTAAAGTTTTCCTTGATCTATTTCTTTGTCTCTCCTTCTCTATCTCTCCATATTTCTTCTTCCATCACTCCCTCTATCCCTATCTCATTATCTCTCCATATCTCTCTACCCCTATATCTTTCCCTCTCTCTACCTCCCTCTATATATCACTTCCTATATCTAACTTTAGTTTTCTATCTCTCCCTCTCTATATATTTATCTCATCAATCTCTATCTATCTCTTTATCCTCTCTTTCTCTCCCTCTCCCTCTCCCTCTCTATATATTTATCTCATCAATCTCTATCTATCTCTTTATCCTCTCTTTCTCTCCCTCTCCCTCTCCCTCTCTATCTTCCTCTATATGTCTATCTCCTTACCCCTTTGTTTCTCTCTCTCTCTCTCTTGATCTTCCCCCTATATCTCTCCCTCTTTCTATCCCTATCTCTCCCTCTCTGTCCCCCTCTCCATATTGCAAACATAACATGAGTCTGTTGGTCATGAAGCTTGATTATCTTCATGATTTAGAGATTGTTTTTAGTTCTGTTCAAATCCTTGTAGGTGGATGCATAGTTGATTTGAAGCTACCACTTCTCTAGTGAGACCTTTGTTGCACAAACAACACTTTCTAAATGGTCTACCAATTTCACCAAAATTTTCTCTAACATACCCATTGCACACCAAGATGTGATTGCTAATTTAAATAAATGTATTCAAATAGTATTTACTACACTTCTCAAAATAAAAATAAAATAATGATAAATATTTTTTCAAATAATTACAAAGCAAACAATATAATAAAATAAAATAAAAACTCTTCAAATAAAATAAAGTAAATAATAATAATAAATCTTAAAACATTTTAAAATAAAATAAATATTAAATATAAATAAAACTAACATATCTATTTATATGGATAAAAGATAGATATCATTCTTAAGAATCAGTTAATTAATCCTGTTCATTTATCTAAATCAATCATATATAATTGATTACATCCAATCCAGATTCAATCAGAGTGCATGTACACTATACCGTACAATATGTTTGACAGGAAATTTGTGGAACTCTAGGCAATAATAAGCCGTATAATATTTTACGTCAAACTATAACACTATTTAAACACTGTTCAGACGGCTATGTTTGTTCCCTAATGCTTGTTTTAGGTTTGTGCAGGACAACAAAATGGTATATTTGAACTTCCAAAAGCTGAAGACAACACGTTGCGAACGATGAAGGTTGCAAATGCATTAAAAAAATTATGTTTCGAAGCAAAGATCTGTGGCTTGTGCAGTATATTTTTTGCAAGAATCGATCGCCTGCAGAGAAAACAAATTAAAAATTAAAATAAAACTTTGAATATGTTGATGATAGATCGGTTGCAGAATTAACAAAGCGAAATGTGGAATTTTTAATTGTACAATCGGCTGTGGAAGAAATAGAGTAAATGTGGAAAAAATCATAATATATCGGTGGAGAAAAATAAGTGAAGTATATAAATATTGGTAATCAATCGGCTGCAGAGAAAAAGACAGCAAATTGTGAAAATATTGTCGATAAAATCGGATGCAGAAAAAACAGAACAAATTGTGAAAATATTAATGTAAATGTTTCTAAAATATTGATAGTAACTGTGAAAAGAGTATTGATAATTTATCTTTGGAGGGGAAAAAGCAGTAAATTGTAAGATCTTCATTGTAAATATTGATGACAAATGGTCTTGGAAGACAAAAATTAGCTCTTGGTCCTGCTTCCCCCTTCTCGTATTTATTAATTGAAAATTAGAATACAATGGATTTTTTTACCGCAGGGGAATTGGAAAAAAGAGTGAAACTGTAAAAATATCGACGTGAACATTGATAGTTTCTGGGCTGCAGAAAAACACAGTAAACTGTGAAAATTTAGATACCAATATTGATTATAAAACAAAATGTGAAAAACTGGTTGTAAATATTTTAAATAAATGACATGCAGGAAAAACGCCACAAATTGTGAAAATATTTATGTGAACACTGATGATATATCGTCGGCAGAAGAGACAGATCAAATTGTGAAAATTTGGATGTAAATTTTAATTATCTGTCGGTTGCCAATAAAAAAACAGGGAGCAAATTCTAAAAATATTGATAAGAAATAGGCTGTATGAAATAAATTATAGAAATATCGATGTAAATATCGAACAAATAAATAGGCTATTTTTGGGGCCAAATTAAATAAGAATTCAAGCAAAAAGAGTTTTTCTTATATGATCATTGTCAAAAAACTAGTTCTGTGGAAGATAGCTCACTGAAAATGTTGGATTAAGAACGGGAAAGCAGCTATCCAAAAATATTGAGCAAATAGCGAAAATATCCAGTGGAGAGATCTGAAACATCAGAAACAAATTCTTCTATTCAATTCAATCCAGGACAATCTAACGCACTTGTACACTGCAAATAAGCTAACCTGAAATCAAAGTGAAAAGTATCAATTTGGCCAGCAGAATCATACAACGAAATCACGTTCAGGTATGCTCTGCAAGTCGGTGGTTTTAATCGTTCGTTGCAGAAATTGCTATAAAGATTGCCAAACACACACACACACACAAGAAAAATAAAAATATATAGTGCTGCTTTGGGGGAAGAATTTGCAAAAGTAAAGTAAGTGTAAGCATAGATTTATGGAGTAAAATAATGAAATATTAAGGTGCAGGGTTGGTCTTGAACGTGGATAGTTGCAAAGGATCTCTCTTAACACAAATATTTGACAGAAACGTAAGGAAAGGTTGTTCCATAAACAAAGTAAAATAAATCGTGAAAAGATTGTCTCAGGGAGCGTAACTATATAAAAGTATAATTTAAATTTCAGGTCTTTTTCTTCTTCTTAGCCCAGGCTATTCTCCTAATAACATTATTAAACTCAGTCTTAGAGACATAATTCAGACTGGCAGGGTGACTAATGCTTCTGATTTTACATATGAATGATTTGTATTGAGTTGTAATCTTTACCTAAGCTGTTTTTCTCTCTTCTCTATTGTAGGCAGAGAATTTACTTTGTTTTTACTATAGCTCATAGGAGAACTCTCCTTTAATCTATTCCAAACTAGCTACTTTCACAGTCCCATTAACCTGTTGGGCCATTTGTGGACTAGTCTTTCTTTCTACAAGCCAATTTTGACGAGTCCTTGCTAATATTGCTATAAATATTTATTCTCTATCAAAAATACTCGAAAATACTGATGCTTTTGTTAAAGGATTTGCAAAAATTATTTGGTATATTGGTTTATGGCATAAAATAATGCAAAATTTGAGTGCATCCTTGGCCTTGAGAAATTGATCATAACAAAGAATCTGTCCATGTGCAAAATTCAAGGGGAGACGGAACAAAAGACTGTTATTTGAACAAAAAGGAGCTGGCATTGATGCAAAAGAAGAAGTGAGAGAGGAGAATTATACATGACTTCAGATTCAGATATACTCTACAGAAGAAGATATTTAATTTATAAACACTAATGCAAAAGAAAGTATTTTGAAAGTTATACACTTGTTTGATCAGTCCTTGCAGATAGTGCTGTAAAGGCCAAATCTCTAACATCATAAACTTGAAATATAGATGAGTGTGAAAACTTTGGAAAAAATAATCAAGTAGAAAAGGATTTATCTAACTAATGTAGATTTATGTATAGGTTTGGTCTTGGAGTTGAATTTTGTAAAGAAGCACTCTCTGCAAATTTCGATACAATTTGAAGCAATTGTCTGAACAAAGTGGAACAAATAGTTAAAATCTCAGCTTAGCAAGCAGAACCATACAAGAATTAACATTCACGTATCCTTTACAAGCAAAAACTTACAAAAAGTAGTGATAAAGAAAGTATTTATCAGAAGTTAGACTCTAGTAGCTAAATTTTACAAAACTGGATTTATATACCGCTGTAAGGATCTATTCTCTAGCTGAAAAAGGAATTAAAATCGACACAGGTTCATTATAGTAGCTGTATGGTACAAAAACCGCTATACTAGCAAAATTAGATAGACATTAAATCAAGAGACTGTTATCCCAACAAAGTCAAATAAATAGTGAGAAATTGGCTCTGGCAGCAGATTTATGCGAAAGTTCAAGTTCATGTGCGCAAGGGAAAAATCTTCGAGAGTAGTAAAAATCTCAATATTTATTGAAAGTTTGATTTAGTAATCAAATATTTTAACGGACTTTGTAGAGAAAATAAAGATACAATAGTTCTTCCATAGGAAAAAAAAAAAAAAAAGCAATTATAAAGCTTCAACTAGTTTATATAGCGCGAATAATTTTTTGTTCTTAAAAAAAATGAAATAATGCAAAATTTGTGTACAGGGTTGGTCTTGGAGCTGGATTGTGTAAAGAACCACTCTGCCTCAATTTTGACAAACTGAAGCAAAACATGATTCTCCGACCAAAGTGAAGTAAATGATGAGATAAAAGATCATCTCATATAGCAGATATATACAAGATTAAAGCTTCAGGTATGTTTTACTTGCGAAGACATATAAATAGTAGTGCAAACTGCAAAGCATAGCATTTGATGAAAGTTAGGCTCTACTAGCAAAATATTATAAAAATAAGTGCAGAACATCATCTGAACCGTTAAAGGATTAAAAAAAACTACTTCAATAGCCAAAAACATATATTTATGACGCCTTAGCTTGTTCATAGTTCATACTGAGGAAAATTCGAAAATAGTTAAAAAAAGGAATTATTAAATTGTTTTTCTATGCTATTATTTGTACGCTTACCTAACAGTAATGAGCTATGTGTTTAATGCTTGTTTTATTCTGCAGGAAGGAGGAGAGGTTTCTGAAATCATGAGAAATTTGATCCATTGGCTTCATTTGTAATGCTGAGATAAAATCAACCAGAGCCCCAAAGAAGAACCTGATTTTTTTCAGAACATTTGGATCCAAAACTCGTGTTCACACATTTAATTTTCAAAATTTAAAGTATTGCATGCATTGTAGCTAGAATACTGTGCCTTAGAGCTGCCAATTTCAGAATCTAGCCAGAACTAAGTGCAAATTATTTTAGGTTGAAATTAGAGGTTTTCAAATATGCCGCAAGATGCAAGAAACAAAAGAAAGCTCAATTGGAGCAAGCTCTATTCTTTCAATAATTGTTTTAAAAGTTCAAAAGAATCCTATCCTTCTCAACTTCTAGAAGGTCCTGGCTTTTCCCGTGTTGTTTACTGTAATCATCCAGACCTACACAGGAAAAAGCCTCTCGAGTATCCTTCAAACTATGTCTCTACCACTAAATACACCGTTGTTTCCTTCCTGCCAAAAGCTCTCTTTGAACAGTTCCGGAGAGTTGCTAACCTTTATTTTCTTTTTGTTGCTGCATTGTCAGTCACACAATTGAGTCCAGTTTCACCTATAAGTACGATTGCTCCCCTGGCATTTGTGGTTGGATTGAGTATGCTGAAGGAGGGCATCGAAGACTTTCGCAGGTTCCTACAGGTATACTTTAGTATAATAATATTCGCAGATTAATAATTTGCAACTCCCATGTATTTTTAAAAAATGGGTATTGATTGTTTACTATGGCTTATAGAGTAGATTGCATAAATGCTACGAAATTCAATGGTTAAGCATGCTTGAACCAGAGTAGCCTTCGGACGGGTGACCTTTGGGAAATCGTGGTGCTTCACCTCCGTGAACACCACTTAGATGCACTCATTTGTTCAAAAAGAATAAATCAGCATATGATTTGATACAATGCAGAAACACCCTTAAATGAAAATACTTATAGAAATGATTTAAATAGCATATAAGCTGCAGAAATCATGTTTAAATTCTATTCCAAACCTCATAGACCCTACAATATCTTTCAAGGAATTATATAGAAAAAAATTATTCTATATTCGGGCAGGATGCTTCTGTATCAATAGTAAAACAATTAGATCAGTTTTTATACGTTTAATTTGAGTCAGGTATTTTTTATTTCCATATCATCTCTTTGATGTATGTTAATGTCCTTTTCTAACAATTCCTTCTATATACCGCATTGGATTATTTTGATTTTATTGGTCAAATCCTTTGCTTTGGGAAAAGTTTTTATGCTTTCCTTAAACATCTTCCTCCAATAACCTGTCATCCCATTTTTCAGTTGGTTCCAAACCCCTTTGTTATGATACAAATTTCCAAACCATCCCCTCCTATCATATGCTAAGATTTAAGTTTTCTATTTCGAAAGAGTAGTCCTCTGTTCTATTAAACAATCCTAATTCAGATGTAAGAGTTTTTTCTCACAGTTAACTTATTTCCATGCACCTTGGTGCATGCCACTGTTTTGACTATATATTTTTACTGCACACTTTTGTATTGGTTTTAAAAATCATATATTCCTGAAAAGTTTCCCAGATATATATTTGAGCTTTTGCTTTTGAACACCAAATTTTGATTTTTTGATTTAGTGCCCAATCTAAGAGGGCAAACCTTCTTATTGCGTACACCAAACAAGTCAGTTGGGATTTACTGTTTGCATATCTGCATTATTTCTCCTTTGATTAGATGTAATCCCCAGATCATTAAGACCACCTTTGACACTCAAAATCAATATCATCATTGATCCTTTAATAGAGCATAGATATCTTAAGGTTAAGCCTTTTATTCTCCAAAGAGAACCATTTAAGAATATTGTGGTGGACCAATATCTCCTTCTCCATCCCATTCAACTTCTAACTCTTCAAGATCGAAGATCACTTGCTTGGAACATTCAAGAGGAATAATTGACGTGCCAAGTAGAAAATTGTTACTCTTAAAATTCTCAACAACATCCTCCTCTTCAATCACCTTTTCTTCACCCTTCTCCTACAAACCATTCTCCCCGTCAATGACTCTTTTAAAAGTGACCAACCTATTCCCCTTAGACACCTTCCTCCTATCATCTCCAGCTTCCTCCTCACAACATCCTTCCACATGAGAGGAATCCTTTCTTTTTATCTTTTTAGACTGCTTAGCGGCTTAGCCAACTTGGAGGGGCCCTAGACCTCCATATTGGAAGCATCTAAAATTTTAAAACGCCTAACCTTGAATGGGTCTAGGAAATGTTGCCAATCTACCTATCAAGGGGCCTTAACACCTATCTAGAAATCATCTCTTCCTCCCTTGTGATAGGGTTTGGGGTGGATAGGGGCTTGAGATTTTGAGAATATATTATCAATAAGAAATGAGGGATTGGTGTAAAGGGCACAAAGCCTTTCCAAGAATAACTTCCATTATAGAGTATTCCAAGGACATCATTAAGGAAAAAGGAAAGATGACCAAAATTTTGTGTCTAAAATGGTTAAGAAAGGTAAAAAAGTAAGAGAAGAGGTACTTAAATCTACCCTTAGTAGTGCCATGCCTCGTAATCTAAAGGGCCACTTCATCTCGAGGTTTGGGGAGGGACACCCTATGTAACTAGCTTATTGCCTCTTTAGTTTCTCCTTGCATTTTAGGAAAGCCTTAAAGATTTCCTCTTTACCTCTCATATCCTTGAAATTATTTTCTCCCTCTATGGACAACCTTAATAATTGAGCTATGATTTTGTATATTATCTCTAACTCCAAAGCTCTGACCAACACCTTCCTTGAATTCCACCCTCTAGCAAATTCCTCCGAGAGAACAAGAACATGACCCTTGATTCTCTCTATGAAACTATTTAAATCCCATCTTCTAATGATTACCACATTGTAGTATTCCTTTTGACATCTTCATAAGTCACTAGTTTGGTTTTTATTCTATCTCCTCCCATCAACAAGTTCCTTTGTTCCCTATTCTTCAACAAGACCTCTCTCCTCTAAAAGGCTCTTTGATTTCTTGCATCTACCTTGGTTGATCCAAATAATAGGGGAGGTGACTTGAAAATCTTATCTTTCTTGAAATTAGGAAATAAATCTTTTGAAGTACTTGTTGGAGATAGCTCCTTGCTTGATACATGCAAAGCATTATCTCTAGACTCGACTACACTCATTACCACATGCAAGTCATAATAATGGAAGTCAATGGCAAATAATGTAAATCTAAGAAGATGCATTATCACCATTAATGAGTTTGATCACTCTATTAGATAGTTGGTTCAAATCCAACCATTTAGCATGTCCTACCATAGAAACCCCCTTGTTAGCAAAGCAATATGCCATGTTGTTCCCTTCTTTGAAGATATGTTCAATTTTAAATTCCTTGAAAGAATTGATCAAACTTAAAGCATTTCTGATAATATTATTAATCATCCAAAAAGGAGAGAGCTTTTTGAATAGGTAATTAATGATGTTAGGAGAGTCTCCCTTAATAGCCAACATAGGCATCTTCAACTCCTTGGCTACATGAATCACCCATTAAGTAGCTGAATCCAGCAGAGGAGGACATTGTGGTCTTTTATGACATTTGTTTTGTAATAACCACCCTCAAATTTTTTAAACTTTTTTCCCAATGAAAATCAATAACAGAAACTTGAAAATAGAGGAATATTTCTGTCAAAAAGTCTGATACAAGAAATCAGATGACATACATCTGCTGTTACAAAGTTTTGATGGATTCACCAAATGATGCTAATACATGAAATAGACATACATATGAAATTCTCACATAAAATACCTTGAAAACAGAGGTGAAGATGAGTGTTGCAAGTCTAATCATTCAAGTAAATGTCGTTGCAGGTCTACTTCCCATAGTTAGCAAGTCATGACAGCCATGTAAACTCATCAATAATCCTGCCCAACAAATAAGGGACACCTCCCAACAATAGAAATCAGTAATATATAGAACTAGCACTACAAAACAACCCCAATATGGAAGCAGATGATAAGTTTCAGGTCTGCTAATCAATTTACAGTCAAACCCAACACTAGATTAGTGCTGAAAATAGGGACATCCAGCCCTAAATCTCCAACATCCCCTCCTAACCTTGCTTGACCAGCCAACAAAATTCTGAAAGTGGTAGACTAGTACTGATGCACTAGGTGCCACCAAATATGATAGAAAGGCTCCCAAAACCTAGGTGTTTCAACCTAGAGTACTCACAGAAAAACCCTAGGTGCACTAAGTAATGGTATGGCCTCCTCTAGGAAATATTGCAACCTGCAATAATCTCAAAAAAATCCTTCAAAGGAGTCACCCAACATCAATGATCACAATGAGATCAGCTTTGAATGATTTCTAACCTTGAAACCCAACTTCCCAAGCACATATGAGAGGTATGGCCAGCTAGAGCACACATCAAACCTTCAACTATACAGCCAGCAAAAAGGAAAACTGAAAATGCTTCAAAAACACACATAAATCTCTGAAAATCAACACGAAATCACTTCAAAAATCTTCATATCTAAAACCCCAATCTGGAAACTCTGTGAAGAACAATGGTGATTCCTGAGTAGAACCACTCCAAACTAGGTAGAGATTATCTTCCAAATCTGAAACTAGTGATCCAATGAGGCTTTTCATTCTCAAAAGATTTAAGGAAAAACACAAAGGTTCAATTTGATAGCATTTTGTTATGTGTACTCTTCAGCATATCCAAAATGAGAGCCCAAACCTCCTTTTATAGCTCTAGAGGAAAAATAAGCCAATTTTAAATTTTAAATAATTCATTTCCCACCAATAGTACATTTCAAATTATTAAAAAGACTTTATGTGCAAGTCCCCTTTCCCTATGCATCCACTTGAGGGATCATAAAATGACTTTATAAGATATAACACTTAAGTGAAATAACATAACATTAAACATTAGAACTTGAGTGTATATTTAAATACTCTCGTTCGAGTTGTGGAAAGCAATGTCGAAGCATCATAAATAAAACTTGAGCATGCCAAGATGTAACTGAGGTAGTGGAAGAAGGTTGGTGCCAACTCGGAGACTTACTAAAAATAGATATGCTCTACAAGAAGTTTGGAGAACACCTTGAGAGTTTGAAAGCATCATTGCAGTCCATAATGCCAATTGAGCTCAAAGCCATCAACAAAAACCAAGAAAAACTAAATTGGTGCACTCTAAGATCTAAGGATTCACCTTACCAATACAAATTACCCTACGAGAACTCAAGAAATAGGCTAATGGTCACAACTGTAGACTATGCTTGAGAAGGGGACATTACAATCCTCCCTCCCCACAATAGCTTGTCCCCATACAATTGTAATTTTGGATGCTATAAAATCTGCTCACTCTCCCAAGTATCATCCTCCACCAATAAGTTCTTCCACTTCACCAAATACTCCTTGATGGTCCTCCTCCTCAAAGTACTCTCCCTGTGATCAATAACTGTCTCCAAAACCAACTCAAGTTTCCCTTCCTCATCTGTAATGAAACAACTTGCACGAGAAGAATATAATATGAAATATGCTAAAAATAATTGATAATAATATGCCACTTCGAGGGGGAAACCTCCTAATCCATTTCGAGGGGGAAACCTCCTAATCCATTTTGAGGGGGATACCTCCAATAGTCTTCAATAAGAACACAATACTCAACCTGATGATGAAATAAGACTCACAACCTCCTATATATACCTATTTATGCTTAGATATCACCCAAGCTGACTTAGATAACCCTATATAAGCCCTAGGCCAATATAATAATGGTAATATGACTTAATTAAGAGTTAAGGTAGCCACAAGCCAACTACTCATAACCCAATACACACTATAGGGGTGAGGGCATAACATTGCCCTCCTCTTTACAAAAGCATTGTCCTCAATGCTAACTTTTTTCTTTTTCTTCTTCTTCATCTCCATTTTTACTGCTGCTTCTTTTTCTATTGCTGCTTCTTGTTCCTACTCTTATCTTTCTCTTGTTCTTGTTCTTGTTCTTTCTCTTTCTCTTTCTCTTTCTCTTTCTCTTTATTTTACTTTCGCTTCTTCTTCTACTGCTACTTTTTGTTCTTCTTCTTCTTGTTCTTTCTTTTGTCTTGCTCTTGTTCTTGCTCTTTCTCTTTACCTTTCTATTTCTCTTACTCTTGTTCTTTCTCTTTCTCTTTCTCTTGCTCTTTTTCTTGTTCTACTTCTTGTTCCTTTTTCTTCTTTTTTGTGGCTACTTTTTGTTGTAAAGAAGGTCTAGAAAGATAATTTTGCAATAAATCACACAAATAAAGCCAAAATACTCTAAATTTTTTTATGTAACTTACCAAGGCCTAGTTCACACTCCAATAGAAAAATCTCCCAAAAATTAGGTAATTTGCAGCCTTGGGAGAATTTTTTTTTGAAAACCCTAATTTCCTAATAAATCAATTATTTCTACTTCAATTGCTCTTTAAAATGGACTGTAGTCTCCTTTGATATTTCTCAAAAAACCCATAAAAATCAAGAACCAAATCGCTAATATGTGGGAGATATGTGTTTTCCAAATAAATTGGGTAGAAACCCTAATTTTGCAATAATTCACTCAAATTGCTCCAATTTCTTTGAAATCTAGATTGTAGCTTCTTTAATATGGTCTTCAAAAACCTTTTAAAAATCAAAAAAAAAATCTCCAAAATATGAAAGATATGCTCTCCCTAAAATTGCCTCCAATATTGAGAAGAAGCCTTGCCTTTATGGTGCCAAGATCATGCTCTAATACCACTTGTAATGAAACAACTTGTACAAGAAGAATATAATATGAAATATGCTGAAAATAATTGATAATAATATGCCACTTCGAGGGGGCAACCTCCTAATCCACTTTGAGGGGGATACCTCCAATAGTCTTCAATAAGAAGTTAGAACACAATACTCAACCTGATGATGAAATAAGACTCACAACCTCCTATATATACCTATTTATGCCTAGGATATCACCAAGACTGACTTAGATAAACCTATATAAGCCCAAGGCTGATATAATAATGATAATATGACTTAATGAAGAGTTAAGGTAGCCACAAGCCGACTACTCATAACTCGATACACACTATAGGGGTAAGGGCATAACATCATCCAAAGGGGGCAGCTCAAAGAAGGAACAACATTATGTCCAAACGCCTTCTTAAGGCACAATATATGGAAGACATTATGCACCTTGCTACTCTCCAGTAGCTCTAACTCATAAGCCACCTCTCCAATCCTCTTGGAGATCCTAAATGGGCCATAGAAATGTGGCTTCAACTTCTTTGATCCACTCTTCATGAGAATGTATTGCCTATGCAAGGCTGTAATCTCAAAATAAACCATGCCTCCCACTTCAAATGCACACTCTATATGGTGGTGGTTTGCATACAAACTCTACTGATTCTAAGCATGTTGAATTTTTCTTTCAAGCATTTCATTATGTCCTAGCTCTGCTGCAACACATCCTTCCAAACAATAATTCTCAGAGCTTCATACCCATTCAATGCCATGAAAGGAGACATCTTGGTAGATATGTGATATATGGAAATATAACAATACTCACCCAAATGTAACTATTTGACCCAAGCCTTCTTCTGCCCTAAAATGTAATTCTAAAGGTACCCTTCCACCCACTTGTTGACAATCTTTGTTTGCCCATCCATCTGTGGGTGATAACTAGTGTTGGGAGTGAGTTCAATCCCACTCAATTTGATTAATTCTTGCCAAAACAAACTTAGGAAATTTTTGTCCTTGTCACTAACAATGTTCTTGGGCAATCTGTGCAACCTAAACACCTCCCTAAGAAGAAAATCTGCCACTTGTATTGCAGTAAATGCTGAAGAAATAGAAAAAAAGTGATCAAACTTGTTCAATCATTAAACAACCACATAAATAAAATCTTTCACTTGCAGCATGGGAAGTCCTGTAATGAAATCCATTGAGACACTTTCTTGTTTTTGATTGGGAATGGGCGAGGGCTGCAATAAACCAGCAAGAAAGGTATGCTCACTTTTATTTTGTTGGCACACAGGACACTCTCTAACATACTTGAGGACTTCATTCTTAATCCCTTTCCAATAGAATCTTTCTCAGATCTGCGTGTAAGTCTCGAAGAAACCTTGGTGACCAGCCATGGGTGCATCATGGAATGTCCTCATAATTTTCACCTTAAGCTCTAATTTAGGTACTAAATCGATTCTCTCTTTGTAGAGTATTAGTTCACTCATCACCTTGTACCTATCATCATGCAAAGTACCATCCAAAATACTAATAGCTAAGAACTTTTTGGCATACTCTACAAGTATCTTCTCTTTCCAATCAGTATTGATCTCTATCATAGAACATAAATGTGGCCTTCTTGACAATGCATCAGCACTATGTTTTTCTTTCCCTTGACATATTCAATGTCAACATCGTAAACTTGTATCTTATTTACCCACTTTTTCTGCCTATCAAAGAGGTATTTTCGATTAAGGAAATATTTGAGGCTACTGTGATCAGTTTTGACAATGAACTTACCAGCAACAAGGTATTGCCTAAACTTGGAGAAAGAATGTATTATCACAAGCATCTCCTTATCATAAACAAAATAGATCCTCTCTCCACCTCTCAACTTCTTTCTCTCGTAGGTAAGTGGGTGCTTATTTTTCATTAGGACAACACCTATACCATCACCAGATGCATCACACTCAAGCTCAAATGGTTTGGAGAAATCAGGAATAGCTAAAACAAGACATGTGCTCATGATGTGCTTAAAATGATCAAAAGACTTTTGTGTTGAATCAGACCATGCAAAGGCTCCCTTTTTGGTGAGATTTGTAAGTGGGGCAGAAGCATAAATCCTCAAAAAATTGCAAAAATCCCAATTTTAAAAAAATCCTCAATCGAAACGGTTTTTCCCCAAAAAATCTTGAATTAATCAATTGTGATTTTCAACAATGTTCAACGATTTTTAAGGGTTTAAACCGTGAAAAAATCATGTAAAAATCGCAAAAAAATCACATAAAAATGTGAAAATATTGTCCAACCAACCCGTTGTGAAACCATAACCATGCGAAATCACTATTTAATAAAGTTTTTTTGTTGATTTTTAGCACAAAACTGAGTGTTGACCAATGGGACATGGTTCATCAAAGATTTGCTAGATTTCATCAAGTTGCCGAGGCAAATCAAAGGTAGGCAGCCTTGAATGGACGTATATTTCTAATAGATGTTGAGGACATTAAAATAGGGACACTTTGTTTGGTATGCTTCTATGTTTGATGTTAAGGACATTAACATGGAATGGTTGAGAGATGTGCTGATTTTTTCTCTATATTTCACACTATCATCATTTTCCTTAGGCTTGTAGTAATTCTTTCCATGTATATAAATCCAAAGACACAATTTAGTGGGAAACAATAGACAATATCATAAATACTAAGGCTTCCATCTCCTTTTTAAACATATTTGAACCCTATAAAAGATTTTCTGAAAGTAAATATTGAAAGCCAAATTAAACTAAAACAAAACTCTATTGGATTGATATCAACCTAAAGAGGTTTGTTTTCTTTGAATCCTTGTGATACTGGCTATTCAAAATAATTTTAACATTTCAATTGTCAACAATAATACCAAGGTGATTGTTTAGATTATCAAGGTTAGGTTGGGACAAATTTCCTTCTCAAATGCCAGCAAAGAGTGATAATTTGGAGCTTCAATTTGACATTGCCTATCAAATTTTAATGAAAAGTGGGTAGGATAGTGACAATTGTATAATGCATAAGTATATACATAATAGTATATAGACATTGTGGATCCAGAAGTAGAATGGTTCCTATCAAAAAGATAAAAATTAGCTTGTAGTGTTCAAAAAAAAAACTATAGTAGTATTTTATATCAAAATGAAGGATTGTTTTGGTTATTTTTAAATTTCCTATATATTTTGTAGGCTTAATGCTTTGTTAATTGGTGAAATTCATTGCTTAAATCATGCCCTACACTTGTTTGGGAAGTACATTTCATTTAGGATCATCATACACATGGAGGTTTAGAAGGCCTGCAAAGAGTACAATAACAATGCATGAATGCTTTAGACATATAGAGTGTAGCATTCCATGCATGTTAAATAGGTATCAAGCAAAATAATACATGCCATGAGAGAATTCATGACCTAGTCTTGTGGGCTTATCTTAATCCCTCCCGAAGTAGGCCTCATATATTCTCTTTAACAATCCAAATAGATTTTAGCAGCAGCTATCCCATTGAAAGGGAATGTTCCTCATGCTTTGATTTTCCATTGAAACTTGTACCTATAATCTCTCAAATTGTCAACTCAAAGTCCATCAATGTTTTTAACTCCATCATCTGCTTATATGCAAAATCAAAGAAAATCTACTTGAATAATAATAGTTAAAATTGTGGCTCAAATAATTGCTCTCTTCTTTTGTACTAGTGGGTCTTTATTATCTAATGGAATTTTTTTAAAACTCCCTTTACTCTTTTACAAATCTGCTAAAATAGTTATCAAAGAGAACATTTCAATATCATTTATGGTCTTTTGAGATTTAAGAATTTTTTTCAAAAGCATTTTATATTGTTGTATCTTGAGCTATTTGATTCAAATCCTATTAAGTTGAACTTTGCAATTTCTTCCTTTGTCATATAATTTCCTTCACACTCTTCATACAGTTCTCTTTGACATTGTTCTAGAAATTTCAAGTATTCTTAAATAACAAATATGAACCTATTCATTCCCATTTGTATTTATGATGTCTACTCAACAAAGGAAAATAGTCTTTTAATGTTTTTCTTGAGCCTAAGGATTTTGAGATCCTAGAGGCCAACTTGGATATCATGAGGTTGAACGACTTAGGAGAAGCTCTAAACTAGGAGCTTCATCATCAGGCATGTAGCCCTCTAGTATAGCTCTATTTGTAGTAGCATGAGTCTTTGGCTATGTTTGATTTTTTGGAACATTGTACTTAGTTTATAGGTTGAATTTGTACAAACTATATTGTAATTGAAATTTTATCAACTGTAACTATCTATTTATTATTTATGCACTATGAAGTATGCTTGTGCAATGCAATGTAAACAATGATATGAATATAAAAAACAGAATTCTATTTGCTAAAATTCATGTGTTAAACTCTCTATTTTATTTGTTCTCTATATCTCTATGCTATGGAAATGCCCTTGAATTTCAAAAAAATAATTTTTGTCTCTTTATTTATAATTATTTATGTTTTTTTCTTAAATCCAATTTTTTCTTAGTTTTTTCCTGATTTTTCCAAAAAACCTTATACTCTTAGGTTTATCAAATTTTTCCCAAACAATTTTTGCTGTTATGGAGCAAACAACTATGAAAATCCTTCAAAAAACCTCTTTTAGAAGCCACAAAGTCCAAAGAGTCCCTTCGACTATGAGAGATTTGTAGGTGGAGGCCAATCTAAAATTGCTTTAATTTTTTTTATCAACACTAACAGCCTTAGAGCTGATTACATGGCAAAGATATAAAACTTCTGTTATATACCAAATTCACATTTGGATTCCTTTGCATACAATGAATCTGCCTCAAGAATGCTCATAACCTCATCTAAATGTCTCATATCTCCTCCCATGTCCTGCTATAAATCAAGATATCATAAACAAATCAAAACAAATTTTTGGAATTGCTTATTGAACACTCAATTCATAAAAGGGTGAAATGTGGCAAGGGCATTGGTTAATACAAAAGGCATAATCAAAACCTCAAAGTGACCAAAATGGCATTTGAAGGTGGTTTTCTCTATGTCCTCCTCTTGAACTCTTATTTGATGATACCCTGATCTCAAATCTATTTTAGAGAAGTATACAGCTCCATGTAGCTCATCAATCCTTGAAATGTGGTACCTATTTTTTATTATATTTTTGTTCAAAGCCCTATAATCAATGCACATACACATAATCCCATATTTTTTCTTAACCAACACAACTGATGAAGCAAAGGGCTCTTACTTGGCCGAATATGTCCCATCTCTAGGAGCTCTTTTATTGCTTTCTTAGTATTGCTCTTTTTCCTCTTTGGATGCCTATAGGGAGTGGTGATTATAGGTTTGGCTCCCTCCTCTATTTCTATAACATGCTCTATGCCTCTTTCAAGATGCCTACCTAGAGGTATACTGCTGAAAACCTTACTTCGCTTGGTTAGAAAAGCTTGCAAATCTAGGTGATAACTCTTCTTTTCCTGTTCTATGAAGGTAGGGATAATAATATACTCTACTTCCCACTTAGTTTGATCATTTATAATCAACCTTCCATACATTTGAAGGTAACAAATCGTAGCCTTCCATTAGACATCCCTCTTAAGACCACTTTTTTTCCCTCTAATTGGATTTTTTTCTCCGTGGTCTAAAAATGTAAAGTGATTTCTCCCAAGGATCACAGCCACTATATTCCAAGTACTACATCTATATCTCCAATGCTCAATACATAGAATTCATACTTTACTTCATAATTTCCCAACTATATGCTCATTTGGGGTATCATTTTGGTACATGATATAGTGAATCCATTAGCTACCATAACCTTGAAACCATCAACCCCTTCCATCTTGAGTCCTCTACAAGCCACTACTCCCTCATCAATAAAATTATGTGTAGCTCCAGTATCAATCAAAACCACTACTTGCTACCCTCCAAAGACTCCACAAACTCTGAAAGACTCATTTTTTTGAAAATTAGAAAGTTGGGCAAGAATGCCTTCACTTTTCTTCTCTCTTCCTGACTCTTCTTCCTCTTTCTCCCCCAAATCTGATTTCTTCTTTAAATATTTGCTGATTCATCAACAAAATAGAACTCCATATGATGAGATTTTCCCTTTAAAAAAAACTTGTGGCCTGGGGCCCATGGTTCCTTGCATGTGAAGCATAATTTCTTCTTTCTCAAGTCATTCAAGAGGTCTTCATCAATTCTTGATGAATTTTTTTGGTCTAATTTGTATCTTTTTGAAAAAGAAAATTATCTTTCTTGTGTTGGAAGGTACTTGACTAAAATTTGTTCCTCAGAGCAGCAAGCTCCTTGCTCCTAGCCTTTCTCATAGCCTCCTATAAACTTGGTGGATTAAATGTCTTAACCCATCCCCTGATTAGTTCCATTATTCTTTCACTAAAAAGGACCACAAGTCTTTTCTCTATAATGTTAAGAACCATAACAAATAGTCTTTGAAACTCTGAAATGTAGGTATCAAGGGAACCATATTGTTTCAATTGAGAAAGCTCTTTGAAATGTAACTCAGGTTCCTTCTTGTCAAATCTCTTGATGAGTTTGTTTGTGAACTCAATATAGGTGTTAATAAAGTTGTGGCCTAGTGTCACCAAGCCATGGTACCACCACTCGTGGGCTGCTTCGTTTGGGTACAAAGTAGCAAATTTGATCGTCTAATCCTTCAACATAGGTCTAGGAAACAAATAATTGTCCAACTTTTGTACCCAAGCTCTAGCAGTGCATTTGTCACTTCCATCAAAATGTGCCAATGTCACCTTACCCAATGCTTGTTGGTAGTCTCTCTAAACTTTTGGTCCTCTGTTCTCCACTCTTCCACTCCTCTTCTTCCTCTGGTTTATAAATTGATCCAAAGACAAAAGATCCTAAATCTCAATTGGTAATGTAGCATACTCAAGGTAGGTGGCCTCACTTCATCTACCAATGGAACTTGAACTTTGAGAACAACCTATATCTCCTCCCTACATGTAAGAGTGGGCTGAAGTGGTCTTGGAATGTAATGTCCCAGTTTCGATGAAGGATAAAAAAGGCATTTGGGAATGCAATTAATCGTGATTGGAGGTTTTTGGCAATTTCATGAGTCTCCTTTGGAGACAAAATTGCAAGAGACCAAATTATTTAGGAGGATCGATTATATTTGGGAAATCATTGAATAACATTGTGGTTATATGCTTGTGGAGGATGATTTATCCCAGTTGTATGCACGGAGGTGTTCATTGTTGTTGTTTGTGGATATTTTCAATACTAGGCAATTCATATTGAATTCTTGTACCATCATACTTATTTGATGAGTCTGCACAAAGAAGGTGATTCATAAAAAAAAAATTGCCATATTTTAATTAAGGAGAGATGTCTTTTATTTGAGTCGAAGTTTTCCTCATTCAAGCACCGTCGGATATAGTCAATGCTGCTTCAATATCTATATTTAGTCGAAGGTCACTTTTCTCTTACCTACTGTCAATGCAAGAAGACTGAATGCTAACGTGAACGATAGAGGTAGGGATTGTCTTTATCCTGGCTATATAGTTATACGAAGGAGTCTAATGTGAGATACTAGATGTGGGAAGACCACACTCAGGCTTAAGTTGATATTGTAATATCTCTTTTGGAATAGTCAATGTTCCATGAGTTTAAAGTACAGGTCAGGAACAACGATTAGTTATATATATCTAAGCCCTTCATACCTTCAAGTGCATGATTCTAAAGCACTAAATCAGAAACAACCATTATCTTTTATTAGAAATTTCCCATTATTGAACTACTCATCAAATCAGATTTCGTTATTCAAGAGTTATACCAGCAACATAGCATTATAATTCATTCTCCTATCTATATATAATTTTCCAATAATCTAGGCTAATATTAATCAATTAAGTTAGATTTGTTCTTTAAGCAAATCAAAGTGCATTGCATAGCTATATAACTATTTCTACCCCCTTTAAAAGCATTGGTTCAATTGGCATATGTTGATATCTGAAATGTGCTAGACAATTTTTTCTTAGAATTTTCACAACACAAACAGCACTAAGCCAACTTATTAGTGTTAGCTCTCCAAAATAATAAGCAAACTGAAAAACACTCAACACCAAGAATGTGCCCTAAAACCCGATGTGGGTGAGGGCTAGCATATGGTGGAGGTAAATGCTCACTAACTGAAAGTAAATTACAGCTGAAAGTAAAGAGGTAGTGAACCAACCATGAACAATCTCTACACTTCGACTTATTCAGTGGGGGGAAAAAGAAAAGAAAAGAAACTAATTCATCCGTTGCAGTGGGAATCCACTCATGAGTGGGAATTCACCACTTTTTAGTGGGTACAATGAGAAATTAATAAGTTATTTTTCCACACTGGTAGTAAACCATCCAGGGGTCATAGTGTTTGCATTAGAAATCACAAGTAAATGCAGCAAATACAACGACTAGATTAGTACTACTAATTCTCAACCTTACAATGAAAGGAAACTGCAATTTACAAGTGTTACAATGATAGAATCAATGCAAGTAGGAGAAGGATGAATCTTACAAGTTTTAAACCTCTCCAAAACTGAAATAGAAGCCCAAAACTAAACTTATTGAAGTCTGATAATAAAAACCAGCATACTAAAAATGTTAATCAGCAAACTGTAAATCAATGAAATGCTCATAACTCTCTCAAAATACCTCCAATTGAGCTGAAATGAATTGCGTATGCTCTCTAGAAGGTTGGCGCTCAATTTACAATACCCAAACTGCATCAAAACTCAACATCTGATTTGACACAAATTCCAATGCCCTCTTGAAATGGTACAACCTCCTTGCAAGGGCGATTTTACTAAATAAAATCATACACTTCAAATTTAAATCTGAAAATCTCCAAAAATGGTCGCCTTGGGTCTAGAAATGGAAAGAGCAAACACCCGTAACAAAATAAAAATCACTCCAAAAGCTATAAATGAAAACGTCCTTCATCCATGATGAAACCAACAATCCAAAACTGTGAAAAATCTCCAAAATTCATCTACCATGAAGTTCAATCTGCTAGTTTGGATGAGAAGCGGCCATAAAACCAATTAGGTGTTATCTTTCAAACACAAAATTGGACAAATGCTAGGAGGTAAGCATTCCTCGAAGCCAAATATATGAAGCCATTATGACAGCATAACATTAGCATAAGCAATGGATACCCAAATGTTGGAGCAATGCCTTTCTTTTATAGAATTGGAGATGACCTTTCGAATTCCAAAACTTCCTCCAAGAAAGGGATGCCCATTCACCTTTTTGAAATATTTAAATTTTAAAAAACACTTTATTCCATCTTATTTAGGCGTCCAAACTTCATGGCACAATAAAAATTATTAAATACAATTATTCCCTCCATGAGGCGTCCACCCTTTATGACCACCTTTTAAAACAACTTCAAGACATAACACTAGGCCAAGGCGTCAATTCCAAAATACAACATTAATGACTTGAAATAACTTATTTCTCCAATATTTCACCTCAAAAGCTAAAACCAAACATACTCAACTGCTCCAACTAAAATGGTAAACTTACTGAGATGCTATCAACATGACCACTGCCAAAATTAGAACTTACTAAAAATAGTAAATTCTGAGAAATGCCAAAAACTTCCAAATAATGGAAATCCTAATTTCACCTCAACAAGCCTATGGACTTCTGGAATAGGTTGATGAGCTACTGAAGAGCGAATGGCTAAAATGGGGAAATTACAATATCTTAATCTATAAAATAAAGGTAAGAATTAAATTAATTGCACAAGGGACATTACAAAATACAATTTTGTGATTTGTTATTATTTGACAACATGTTTACATTGTCAACCATTAACAGATTAAATCATAAAAACTACCAATCTTGGGCAAGGGTTATTACATGGAACAAACCTCAATATTGCTATAGTAGTATGTCCACTTGTGTTATGTCAATTTGAAGAATTTGTTTCACCATTCAGGACTGGGATACCCTATGGCATATTCTAATTGACTTTACCTAACATTTGAGACATCATGTCCGACATGGCATCAAATTTTCTTTATGCTCTGGTGAAATATACCCCTTAATTTTTGCCTTTAAATTTCAGTCACAACAATGCAAATCATGCACCCATTAAGAATTAGCTCTAAAACAAAACATAGCTGAAACAACTCTAACCAAGAATGCGCCCTAAAACCATTTAAGGAGGAGGGGTGGGCATATGGTCAAAGGATCCCAGGGATCTAATAACTTGATAACAACTGAAAATAGAGAGCTAAACTCAACACCAAGAATGTGCACACAAGATCCTTTTGCAAGGCGAGGTGCTAACATATGGTGGAGTGCTAGATATTAAACTGGAAAAAAACTCCTTTTGTTGATGCAGGCATCCACATGCGGTGGGAATACTCCACTAATTTCATGGGTGTGATTGTTACAAACATTTAAAGGCGGCAACCAATTAACCTCACTTCCACTTAAACTGTGGGGGGTATACAATCCACACAACCACTTATTACGTGGGGGGAATTACAACAAAGTAAATTGCAGCAAGTAAACAAATTGTTGTTAGTACTACTAAACCGCTTACAAACAGTTACTAAACAGTTGCAATGAATCAACCACGAATTCCCAAAATAAGCAATGGTTAGAGTAACAATTCCTCTAACATTTACAATGCCAAAATGATATAGAAATAAACTTAGAACAACATTATAACAATTTCAAACTAATTTGATCAGAAACAGGAAATATAGAAAATCAGATCAACAAAGAGAGAATTCACCAAATTGGATGTATCTTCTTCAATTTAGCTCGAAAAGCTCTCAAACCATGGCCAATCAATTGCTAAGAGCTAGGCATCCAACCTCCATTGAGAAAACGAGCCCAAAACAGAGAGAAACAGCTAGCACAATTCCCAAGGCAATCAAGAAGAAAGGTACGACCTCCAGGAAGGGTCGACCTTCTCCCAAAAGTCAGAAACTCAAAGATAAAATCTGCAAACTTGCAGAAAGGGGCACCCTCCACAGTGGAACAGCATGGGCTAGTACCCAGAACAATAGAAAATTCGATGGCGAAGCTACGAATAGAAATTCGCTTCAGCCATGAACAAACCAGTAACTCAATAACAGGTTATACAGCAGCAACTTGTTTGATTCTATCAAATTGAAGCTCCATCTGTATTTCAAGGTGAAATACAGTCACAGTAATCCACCTAGGAAGCCATACTTTCAAGCCCGAAGGATGGAATGAATTCGCTAAGCTTCCCCTCAGCCAAGTTTTGGATTCAAATCAGCAGCATAACTTTACTTTCCAATTTCCAAGATGAGATACAAAGAGCAAAGCACCAATATATAAGCTTCAAATTGGCAAATGAAGCAAACTGTAACTCCCAACAAGAAACTGTTCAATTCCTCCAAGGGATGCCACCTTTTAGCAATTACTTTATTTAAAATATCAAAACATTTCCCTTTTAGGCGTCCATTTCAAATTGCAACAATAAAAATTTAAAACAAACATTTAAATTCTTATAAAATCGACCCCCTTATGTCCCCTTCATTAAGACAACTTAAAGTCATCAAGCCTAGGCATGGGGTACTTCAAGATATGAAAATTGACTAAGTCTGAAACTCAGTCCAAGGAGGGATAGAAGCCAAAACCCAAAGCCAACATTCAAACTGATTCTGCCAAAAATAGAATGATGACTTGAACAGAATTTATGATGGTGTCACTGCCAAAATAGACTTACTAAAAATAGCCAATGCCAAAAATAGTAAATTAACTTCAAAACCCTTCAAAAATCCAGCTGAACAGCCACACTGCCCAAAATGTGAACTACAGATGATTGAACTACTGCTAGAAAGAAACTGCTATAAATGGACTTACTAAAAATAGCAACTGCTATAAATAGTAAGTTTGCAAAACTTCATCTGAGCAGTAAACATGACTTACTATAAATACTAAGTGTCTGGAAAGGTTATCAGATGGAGATGCATGTTACACCATTTTGAAGCTCTCTGAAAACCCATAAACACATTTCCAAACTCCTACATGCAAGCCTTCAAAAATGCATTTGAAACCTCTTGTAAAATAGGAAACCCTAATTTTCCATTCTGCTTAGCCTACGAGTTTCCGGAAATAGGCTAAAACCTCAAGAAGAGCGTAGGGCTAAATTGGGGACATTACATCTAGTGTTTGGGCTAACTGAACCAACTCTTCCCTTATCCTTGTCTATCATGATCCTAGGTGGAGTGTGATTTGTGGAATGTGAAGAATTGTCACTATCACTAGCCAAACCCCTTGCACTTTCTACACTTCTATAAAAGGATCTATAACTAGAGTTTGTGGGTTTTGTTGCACTATCATTTTCTATTCTCTTGTGTAATATCTTAATTCTATATCACTCATAGATGATACCACACCTGAAAAAATTCAGTAAAGGCACAAGCTAGCAAGATCTCTAGCTTTGATACCACTATAATAACCACCCTCAAATTTTTAAATTTTTTTGCCAATGAAAATCAATAACAGAAACTTGCAAGTAGAGTAATACTTTTGTCATAAAGTCTGATACAAGAAATCAATTTGCATACATCTGTTGTTACAAATTTTTGATGGATATTCATTCACCAAATGATGCCACTACATGAAATAGACATACTCCTATATGAAATACCTTGAAAAGAGAGGTGAAGATGAGTGTTGCAGATCTGATAAGTCAAGTAGATGTTGCAGTTCTGCTGATCATAGTTAGCAGGTCATGGAAGCAATGTAAACTCATCAATTATCCTACCCAACCAACAAGGAACACCTCCTAATAATAGAAATCAATGTTATATACACCTAGCACTGCAAAAAAACCCAAGTATGCAAGGAGATAAATATGTTTCAAGTCTGCTAATCAATTTATAGTCCAAACCAACACTAGATTAGCACTGGCAACCAACACTAAATCTCCAGCAGCCCCTTCTAACCTTGCTTATCCAACCAACAAAAGTATGAAAGTGGTAACAATACACTAGGTGCTGCCAAATATGATAGAAAGGCTCCCAAAACCTAGGTGTTTTATCTTGGAAGACTCACATCAAAACCACAAGTGCACTAAGTAATGGTATGACCTCCTCTAGAAAATCTTGCAACCTACAATAGTCTCAAAAAAAACCTTCAAAGGAGTCACCCAACATCAATGATCACAATGAGATCAGCCTTGAATTATTTCTAACCTTGAAATCTAACTTCCCAAGCACATATGAGAGATATAGCTAGCTAGGGAACACATCAAACCTTCAACTATACGGCCAGAAAAAAGAAAAAGAAAAAAGAACAAAGAACAAAAAATTTCAAAAATCTTCATCTTTGAAACCCCAATCTACAAACTATGTGAAGAAAAATAGTGATTCTTGAGTAGAACCACTCCAAGCCAGCTAGGGATTATCTTCCAAATCTGAAACCAGTGATTCAATGATGGGTTTCATCCTCAAAATATTCAAGGAAGAATATGCAAGTTCAATCTGACAGCATTTCATTGTGTACTCTTTAGGATATCCAAAATGATAGCCCAAACACCTTTTATAGCTCTAGGGAAAAAAATAAGCCAATTTTAAATTTTAAATAATTCATCTCCCACCAAAAGCACATTTCAAATTGTTAAAAAGAATTAAAATGCAAGTCCCCTTTCCCTTATAAAATATAATGCTTAAGTGAAATAATAAAACATTAAAGTTAAACATTATAACTTAAGTGTATATTTAAATACTACTGTTTGAGTCACAAAATGTATTGCCGAAGCATCAAAAAACAAATATGAGCATGTCAAGATGTAACTAAGGCAATGATTTGAAGACTAATTCCAGCTTAAAGACTTACTAAAAATAGGCATGGTCTCCAAGAAGTTTGGAGAACACCTAAGCAGTACAAAAATGCTTCTAAAAGTGTCACTGCAGTCCAAAATGCTAATTGGGCTCAAATCCATCAATAGAAACCAAGTAAGGTAGAATTGGCTCACTCCAAGATCTAAGGAGTCCCCTTAGCAATACCAATCAGCCTGCGAGAACTTTGAAAATAGGCTAACAGTCAAAACTACTAACTAGGTCTTGGAAGGGGTTCACATTACATGTTAATCTTGATTGTGGTTCCCCTTTGAGGTTATAATAAAGTTCAATTTAAATCATTAAGATGGGACATGACCACTTATTGATAGTTGTGACCTATCTCTTCTTTTCATGACTATCCTCCATGCTAATATTGATGTTTTAGCTATCAACCATTTGGCCTTCCTTCTTCAAATGGATACATTCCTCTTGTTAATAGCTTTCCCTAACTTTGAAACCTCAAAATTTTCCTTAATAGCCAAGAAGGTTTTTCCTCCCACTCTAGTAGCGTTGGCTTTCTTGTCCTTGAATATCGTAGCATTACACTCTAGTCAAGAAAGCTAATTTCCATAGGGTTTTATTTGATATTAAAGAAGGGGGAGTCTCATTGAAGAGTTAGGTCCAACAAAAAGTAGTTTGGACCCAATTAACTTTGAAGTTAGAGAGAAAGAAGCACTGAATGCTCCAAGCATAGTGGCAATCAATGAATAGAGGAAAGATTAACTCCAAATCCTTCTCACAAAGAAGAGACTTGCTAGGGATTATTAAAAAAAAAATTTAATAGATTATCTTGAGTAAGGAACTTTGTTCTACACCACCAACCATAGAAATATGTTATTCTTAGGAAAGAGATGTTTGAGCCATACCTATCCTCAAGGGGGTTTTCTTGCTAGGGATCAATAAACAAGGAGAAGCTAGATGAGACACTATAGGATCTCTTTGGAGTGGTGGCCTAAACAAGATCATCATCTTTGTCTTGTTGGTACACATGGAAATCTTTTAGTAGGTCAAATAAGCTATTAACCTATTGTAGGATCTCAACATTGGCAAGGATAGGGGTCAAATCTCTCCAAATTTTGTCCATTCTCCTACACTCCAAAATAATCATCTACCTACTTGCCCATCGATCCTGTAAGGATCTCACTTTAGGGGTGAAGGATATCCAAGGAGGCAAGAGGTCGGTCCAAAGGCCAAGTGACCTCCTAGAATACCACCTTCCTACCATTACTTGCATTAAATTTAATTCCTTTCTAGAGTGGCTTTCTCCCTTTGACCAAGCCATTCCAACAACTAAAACCACAGAGGAAGGATTCATAAAACAAAAATGAGAGAGAATCATTGTTAGCCAAGTACTTAGTCTTCAAAATGCTGGTCCATCGAGTCTCTTCCTTGAGAAGTCTCCATCCAACCTTAGCTAGGAGAGCTAGATTAAATAGTCTTAGCTTCCTAAGACCTAACCCCCACAACTTAGATTGGCACAATTGATCCCAAGAAACCAAAGCTACGCTTTTCTTCTCTTCTATTCCAGATCATAGAAACCTTCTTTGAATTTTCTTAAGCTTCTCCATTATCTTGTTTGGAAATTTGAAGATAGACATGTAAAAAGAAGGAAGACTTTGCAAATTTGACTTCAATAATTGAATCTTTCATGTCTAGCTTAGCAAGCATCCTTTACATCTTGCCAATTTCCTTTGAAAATTTTCCAAAATAGAGTTTCAAAAAGACTTTGACATCTTGCTTGCGAATAGTGGAAGGCCCAAATATACAAAAGGGAGTTCTTTATGATAGCACTCACGTATGAAAACAATCTCTACCTCTCTAAAGGCATAGTCAGAAAAAATACACAACTTCTATCAATATTAAGTTATTAACCTTTTTCCTAGAGGTCATTTCATACTTAACAAACAAAATTTTTACCTCCTTAATTTCCACCATTGAAGCTTCAGCCAATATTATGTCCATTTAGAATATTTTTTGCATTTTTCTCAATATATCCTTTCTACAGGGCGCTTATTTGCGCTTTCTGCACTTAATAACCTGTTTTATGATAGAGATTCTTCTCTATGCTGCTAATTTAACTCCTCTCACCTATATTGATGCATCTTAGTTAAAATAATTAGCTTGATGTATATTTAGGACTTCCTTTCAAAATTGATCTCCACTTTGATATATATTTGTGTTTGATATAAAAAATTATTGTGATACAATTTATTTATTGTTTATTTTAAAAAAAATTCTGCCAGCTAATAATCCTAGGTGGCTAAAATGGGAGCATTTTCCTTGTAGGACAAGAAGGTTAACTCCAGAAATGTGAAGGCAAGGAGAGAGAATGGATCCTTTGGTTATAAACCATGGGAAAAGGTTCAAGTTGGAGAGGTGGTAAAGATAGAGAAAGATAAATTCTTTCCAGCTGATTTACTATTGTTATCATCTAGCTATGACGATGGAATCTGTTATGTCGAGACTATGAATCTAGATGGAGAAACAAATTTGAAGGTCAAGCGATGTTTGGAATCGACTCTTGGCCTGGATAAGGAGACTGAATTTGACCACTTCAATGCAATTATAAAATGTGAAGATCCTAACCCAAGTCTCTACACTTTTGTAGGCAATTTAGAATTCCAAGATCAGGTTTATGCCCTCGGCCCTGAACAGGTGCTTCTTAGAGATTCAAAGCTCAGGAACACTCAATATGTCTATGGTGTTGTGATTTTCAGTGGTTTTGACACCAAAGTGATGAAAAATTCTACGAAGTCTCCCTCCAAGAGAAGTCGCATTGAGCATAAAATTGATTGTATAATATATCTCCTCTTCACAGTGCTTCTTTTAATATCTTTGATCACTGCTTTTGGTTTTTCTTTGAAGACAAAATTTGAAATGCTTAAGTGGGAATATCTAGAACCAGAAAAGACAACTTCTTTCTTTGATCCAAAGAACTCCACAAGGTCTGGTCTTCTTATGTTGATAACTTCTCTTATACTCTATGGATATCTTATCCCTATATCACTGTATGTTTCCCTAGAAATTGTAAAAGTACTGCAGGCAGTGTTCATCAACCAAGACATTCAAATGTATGATGAAGGAACATGCAGCACTGCAGAAGCTCGAACATCAAATTTGAATGAGGAGCTTGGTCAAATAGATACTATCCTTTCAGATAAAACAGGAACACTTACCTGCAACCAAATGGATTTCCTCAAGTGTTCTATAGCTGGAACTTCATATGGTGATGGAGCCACTGACATTGAAATTGCTGCAGTAAAGCGGATAGCAAGCAAAAGAGAGAAACCTTCAGACATGTCAGATACATCAGGGATCAACCTGAATATCCTAAGTTCTGAGTCTAAGAGTTTCTCAACTAGCACCCCAGAATTTGAATATTCAAATCTGAACAGCCCAAGAATAGAATTATCTCAGATCAATGTTGAAAAAAAGAGTCTGGATGCTTCTGACATTGGATTGCTGACTGGTGGTACAGACTGGACCCAAAAGAACAAGCAAAATATTATCAAGGGCTTCAACTTCAATGAAAAACATCTCATGAATGGACAATGGATGAATGGGCTTCACCAGGATATAAAATTAATGTTCTTTCGCATGTTAGCAATATGTCATACAGTTGTTCCAGAGAAAGATGAAGAAAGTGGTAAAATAAAATATGAAGCAGAATCTCCTGATGAGGCAGCTTTTGTGATAGCTGCAAGGGAATTTGGATTTGAATTCTTTCGACGATCACAATCCACAGTTTCTGTAATAGAGTTGGATCCTTCTTCTGGAAGAAAGGTGCAAAGGTGAGAAATCAAATCTCTCATTGAGTCATTAATTATGCTTTCTAGTTCACCTTTCTTTTAGATTAGAAATATTTTCAATTCAAGCCTGATGAATGGAATGATTTGTAGGGGGTACAAATTACTCAATCTCCTGGAATTCAATAGCACTCGCAAACGGATGTCTGTCATAGTCAGTGATGAGGAAGGGCAAATATTTCTTCTGTGCAAAGGTGCAGACAGGTTTGTAATCTACCTTATCCTTTTCAGGCAGGTTGCATTCTGCTATGGTTATATAATGTTGCTTAGAAAACAATAGTTAGGACCTTTTTGTTCACTAAACTGTTTTTCCATTTTGATAACATGCAAAATTTCTCTTGTCCATTTATAAAATCATATTAGTTTCATGCATGAAACTGTACCTTCTTTTTTTCTATAACTGCCTTTTATGTGGATCACTGCTGCTTTATCATTTCGAGTTTACAATCTTCTTTGGGATGAAACTTGATCTTCTGGCATGTCTTCTTTTTGAAATGGGAGATAACATTGTGAACGTTGAGCCTTTAGCCATTAGCTAAACCACAATTAGGTGGTGTGAATCCTCTTGCGAGGTGCATAAAAATGGGACCATTTGGCTTTTATTGTTCATAGTGCTAGGTTGATTCCTCCTTCAGTAAAGTGTGATATTCCCAGACAATCTGAATCAGGTGCCTACTTCCACTGACATTGTATATCACTTGCTGGAGAAATTCTCCATGGTTGAGCTTAGGAATCTTAAGAACCATGGGCTAGCATCTAAGCCCTGTGCCTCACCAACTCGAAATCAAAATTTAAAATCATGTTACCTAGATGGTTCTTTTCCTTATTTAGAAATGCCTATTAGTTCTTGTTCTTGGCAACACTTATGATCTAATAATATCATCCCTTTTGGATTCTTGTAGTGTAATCTTTGATCGGTTAGGGGTGAATGGTAGACAGTATGAAGATGCCACTAGAACTCATCTTGCCAAATATGCTGAAGAAGGGTTGCGAACACTTGCATTTGCATACCGAAAACTTGAAGCAACTGAATATTTAGAATGGAATACTGTATTTACAAAGGCTAAAACAACAGTTGGGGCCAGAAGAGAGGCCTTATTGGACAGTGCATCTGATTTAATAGAGAAAGATTTGGTTCTTATTGGTGCTACAGCAGTTGAAGACAAGTTGCAGAAAGGGGTGAGATTTTTGCCTCACTCTGTTTTTAATTATGCTGAATAGTAGCCCTGCTAGACCAAAGATGTCTTTCTTGTTCTAATTATTGTTCTTAATATTCAAGGTTCCAGACTGCATAGATAAACTTGCACAAGCAGGCATCAAGATTTGGGTGCTAACCGGTGATAAAGAGGAGACTGCAATCAACATAGGGTGGGAAATTCGAAAGCTCTGGAAATATGCTAAAATGAACAACATTTAAGATAATATGTAGTGGCAGATATATATTATATTCTGTCTTGGTTTCTCTCTCTAATGGAATCCAGTTAATTACATTTGTTGCAGATTTGCATGCAGTTTGCTTCGGCAAGGCATGAAACAAATTTCTCTTTGTATTAGAAAGACCGAAGAATTCCAAGACCAGGATGATGCTAATGAGGTATGTACCCTTACTCTATAAAGAAGACATGCCATGTGTATTCATTATTGGAAGGAACCAGTTCTGAACGAATGTCTTCTGTTAAGTATCCAGGCTTACAAAGAAGATATTTTAAGAAAAATTCAAAATGGTATTGAAATTATAAGGCTAGAATCAAATATCGATGCTGCATTTGCATTGATAATTGATGGAAAATCACTGGCATATGCTTTGGAGGATGACATTAAATATACATTTCTGCAACTGGCTACAAGCTGCGCGTCTGTCATATGCTGCCGTCTGTCTCCAAAACAAAAAGCTTTGGTAGAGATACTTCCCATTATTCAATTTATTGAACTCTATCAATTTTATTTTCCAAGTTCCATGAATTCACAAGTTCCAGAAAACTGTAACCATATGTTTTGTGAAACTTGCAGGTTACAAAGCTTGTCAAAGAGAGCACTGGTAAAGTCACACTTGCCATTGGCGATGGTGCAAATGATGTTGGAATGATTCAAGAAGCAGATGTTGGTGTTGGTATCAGTGGTGTGGAAGGAATGCAGGTTTGTATATAGAAATTGATAATGATTTGGGGTTATTGGATATGTATTGAGATATAGGTTTGATTCTTGGTCTCCTAAATTTTTCTTTTTTTATCACATCTGAACCATTAAATTTGTTCCAAGATTCTGATTATATCCTTGATCCTCTTTCAGAATGGATTCTATGCAAGAAACCATTCCAAATATTCTTCAAATATGTGTGAAATCTGTAGACTGGAACTGGGAACTGCCATAATGTTCTTAGTAGGCAAAACAATGTAATCTTGGTGGGAAAAAATAGCAATTCTAATATGAAAAGTGATAGTTTAAATACCTTTACTGTGTTTTTTTTTGCAGGCAGTCATGGCTAGCGACTTTTCTATTGCACAATTCCGCTTTTTGGAGAGACTGCTAATAGTCCACGGGCACTGGTGCTACAAGAGGATTGCTAAGATGGTATTCCATTATATCTAACCTGTTTCCTGCAAAGGAATCTTAGGAATGGTTCTTCTGCGTTGTTATACAGAATACTTAGAGTTCAGATTTCTGAAGTCTTCTATAACTTATATTGCAGGTCTGCTATTTCTTCTATAAAAATGTAGCTTTTGGCCTCACACTTTTCTACTACGAAACATATACAAGCTTCTCTGGACTTCCTATATATGATGACTGGTACATGACACTCTTCAATGTTGTACTCACATCTTTGCCCGTCATATCCTTGGGAGTATTTGAGCAGGATGTTCCATCTGAAGTATGTTTACAGGTATAATTTGGATCCAAAAAAGGGAAGCAATTTTCTTATAAGAAAATTGTAACACTCATGTGTTATTATTGGAACTCACTTTCAAGCTTAGAGCACCTTGGTCCTACAAGCCTTGTCTGAAGGGTTTCTTGCAACTATTTAGCCAGGTTATCCCAGAACTTGCACCACATTTGCTTACACCATTGAACTTAGAATACCTAAGATTTAGAATCTAACTGTTTTTGTATCAGTGTGGATCTTGCATCCATCATATGCACCATCAAGTTTAGAACGCCATTACACTTAGAAGCCATGTTTGTAGGTTTCTGGTTTTTATTTTACCGAATTCATGCAAGATTACAAATTTACAACTAACACGTGTCACTGCCAAATTTTCTTGTACTATCAATTGTAGAACACTTTGAGACTTAGAAGCCATGTTGGAAGGAATTTTTTTATAATATTGAAAATAGTTTACAAAGATAGCTCAAAATGAGCACTGGATCACAAATCCCACAAATAGAAACCCATTAACAAAAAACGGATGAAGGAGCTAAAACAGATGGCATATAGAAACAGCTCCCCTTTTAAAGAAACGAGCTATACAAAGACTTATCTATATCATAACAAAAACTATAGTCCAACCGAAATGAGCTCTGGATCACAAATCCCACAAATAGAAACCCATTACAAAAAAAACGGATAAAGGAGCTAAAACAGATGACATATAGAAACAGCTTCCCTTTTAAAGAAACAAGGTATACAAAAGACTTATCTATATCATAACAAAAACCATAGTCCAACCCATAGTAGCAGCCATGAATCATATAAACAGCATATCCAGATTGGCTGGAAAATAGCACAAATAGATCTTAAGGAAATAGAAAAACCTCTGACAGCAAGATAAGCAGAAAATATCACTGAAATGAAACCATTAAGCATCCTTAGAACCTTTCTTTTTACCAAGACTGCAGACCAAATTTTCAACATTCTTCTTTAAGACACGAAAGTCCACAATTATTCAGCCATTCCTTAGGATATACACTAATAAGGACGGCTGGATGCACAGCTGAGGTGTCATCATTGCTGTCCAAGGAGTTAACATCATCAGCAAGATCATAACAGGATTTGAAACATACACTGATGTGGCTGCATATTAATCTCTAAAACAATACCCTGCTCCAGACAATTATTACTCAAGACAGTAAACAGTATCAAAACAGCAGAAGATACAGAGGAAGTATTACATCAGTTTTATGCCAAGGGAAAACACAACGGTTCTTTTAATTCATTTCATGTTCCTGCAATTTGTCACTCAGCACTGGATACAGAAACAAGTACAGCAGATATTGAAGAACCGTTGGATGGAAAAATTAAGACAGACAACACAAAATATTGTATATGCTTTAGTGAAGGGGAAGCAGTCATACGAAGATCTACTGCAGTAGGTAATTCACATGCAGCATCGTTACTATTCTGTTTTAGAAGAAAATAGGAATATTTACATACTGTCAAAAACTTTGCCCTCTTCTACAAAGCATGTGCTGCTTATATACAGCCAAAAGGCCATGCTTGAAAAAGACTACTAATTTAATTCTTGCAAATTTAAAAATAGCTAGTGAATGACAACTATATGGGCATTGCCGCATTATCACCTAAAACTAGAACAACTACAAAAAACTAGTATTATTAGTAAGACAATTTCCTCGAAATTCTTAGCCAACTCAACAATAAGGGAAGAAATATCTAGCTAACCCCAAATTCAGTGGAGAATCATTTTACAGCATTTTCCCTTCTTTTCAAAACTTTGAACCTCCTGGTTCAAAGCTAGCTTATCTGACAACAATCTTCAAGAAAATTAAAATGCCAAAAAGTTTAATAACTCAACCATTACTTATCCTTTTCTGGTGATGCAGGATTTTTTTTTCCCCAATATGATATTGCATCAAACATCTAGGTAAGAGTTTGGACTAGATGTTAGAACCATCCTTACAACCCAAGGAATAAGGCCACGGCTTGCCCCTCCACCAGAGTAGATACCTCTGAAACTTTTCACATATTTTCTTCCTTTGCTTCCAACCACTTGCTGAACCATACATTGTCCTCCTCTGCTAATTCATCTTCTTTCTCTTTTTCCAACTTATGGGCTTAGACCCACTTCTAGAGGTCCTCCTCCATTGAAAGCCATCATGGCCCTTCTCATCCCTTGTCCAACCTTCTATTCCACCTACACATGAACTATTAGAAACAAAAATTAAGTTCAGGGAATCAAAATTTTCCATAGCTGGTTCATCCTTCGTATGAAAAATGTTTATGCCTCTGCTTCTTCATTAGTCATTCTCATTTATTCTCCAAGAAAGAGGTCATCTTCTTCTCTCTTTTCTTTAATTATAAAATTTTCAAGACATTCCTCAAGCTGTTCTCTGTTGGTTGTGTTCTCTAAAACCATTAAGACTTCATCACGTATGGGGTTCCCCAAGATTTCCATTTCTACTGCAGCTTCATCATTAATGTGGATTGCTTCCATTGCTACATCTTGGGCCTCCTATTGTGATAGGCTACATATCTCTCCATTGCAGTTTTCAAACTCTTAACCTTGCGAATTGTAATTTTCAATATTATCCCCTTCTTTAGTGTAGCACAAATCAACAACTTCATCCAACCCATCCTCTTTATTTTCATCCCATTCATCTATCTCCTCTCTCTCAAAATCTTTGCAAATCATTTTTAAGGGTTTTCCATTCACCAATAATTCTACTAACTCACCAAGGGAATTGATCTCTCCCTATTCTAATGATTCCATTCCTTGGCTAATCCAAGAATCTATGGCTTCCCTTCCTGAAAAAAGCTCTTGCTCATAATGGGAGTATTTTTTTTCACCCTTCTTCTTTCCCTTCTCACAATCCTTCAAGTCCTTTGCTACAATTTATTTTTTCTCTGTTTTCCTATTATTGCATCATAAACTGACACCTTTTTACCTTTATACACAAATGGAAATAGACTATACTGAGTAACCTCAGCACTAACAGGAGACGAAAGGACCTTTTCAGCACTCACAACTGGAATGGAAGGAGCCATTTCATCTTCTAATTTTGAAGAACAATTAACTGGGGTAGAGACACCTATAGCAGCAGTAGCAACAGGAGCTTGTAATAAACCAGGAATAGAACCACCACTACCAGCTACTTGAGATAAACCTCTCAGATCAACAGAAATTTGCAAAGAGACACCCACTACATAATTGACACTTGAAGGAACTTGATCCCTTTGAGGACAAGAATGAGTAGGACCCAGATCAAAAGGAATTGGAACATCATCACTTTCAATTACCACAATTGTTATGTTGCAGCCAACCATCAGTGCCAAAAGAAAATTATCTTCATTGATTCCCCACAGAGAATCCCGACCTTTAAGAGCATTAGCATCACCTTCAAAAAAAATCATTATATTCACATTCTTTTTTATGTACCTGTAAAGCAGCATTATTGACCAACACAGAACTTTTCTTTCTCTGAAAAGCCAGGGAGCACACATTTATTGTCTTGAAAAACCTCATTATTTCGAGCAATCCATAGGAACCAAAGAATCTCAGAAGAGATAACAAGCCACAGATCAGCAAGAGACTTATCATTTTTAGTCTTTAAAAGAACAAACAATTTTCCTAAAAAGGATATTGTAATAGAAAATATTTCTCTTACCAGGAAGGGAAAAATAGTTCCACACCAATTTGGCAAACGGGTAATCAAAAAGAAAATAAACAACAAACTCAACAACAACACAACTAAATAGGACTGAGACCCAGGATGATGCATAACATCCCCTACAACAAGCTTGTTAAATAGAACTAACCACCTACAAAGATATTTTTAGTTCACAACTAATAGGCCAAACCCTTTTTAACCTTTTGTACTAAACACTCTCAGGAACATGGAGGCCCCAAATTTTATTAAGTTTGTTAACCAAATCTTTAGAATATGAAAAATAGCATGTAAATATTTTGCTAAACATCTTGATCTTATAACCCTTGTTTGAAGGTTTTCTTGCAACTATTTCACCAAGTTATCCCAGGCCTTGCACCAGCATGTGCAACAACATCACATTTTCTTACACCATTTGGCTTAGAAAACCTTAAGATTTAGAATTTAGATCCAGCTATTTTCTGAATACACCATCAAGCTTAGAACACCATTAAACTTAGAAGCCATGTTTTGGGGGTTTTGGTTTTTATTTTGCTGAATTCATGAAGGATTGCAACTAACACATACATCATTGCCAAATTTTCTTGTGCCATCAATCTTAGAACATTTTGAGGCTTAGAAACTATGTTTGAAGGGTTTCCAAACTCGTGTGGTATTTATACACACCATATGTTTCATCAAGAATGGAATGAAATTATACTTAGAGCTTTAGAATCCTTATCTACAGAAGTTTCAATCTTTATTTCTCCAAATTTGAATAGTATTTGCACCAAGCATATGCACTGCTACCAATTTCACCAATGCCACATGTTCTTGTCATTTCCAAATCTGAAATTCATATGCACCATCAATTTTAAAATATCTTTCAGCTAGAAGCTACATACACCATCATACTAGAATGTTCACCTTTAAGCTTAGAACACCTTCGGTCTCTATCTCACAAAATTTTCCTAGGAATTCTACTCAACACATGCATCACCATCAAATTTGTATGTGCCATCAAAGCTTACACTACCAAGTCTAAGATTAGAATCCATGTCCTACACCCAACACATGCACCATCAATCTTAGAACAAATTTAGAATCACAAGCATGGAGCATGTACCCGAAACAACCACCATCGACAATTTCGCTTGCACCATCAAGCTTAGAACACCATTATGTTTGAAAGTAAGAAGTCATGTTTTGGGGGCTTTAAATGTCTATCAAGTCTTAAAACACCTTTAATTACAAGCCCCAATGGGAAAGAGCTTTCAAAGATTTAGTTCCCAACACATATTCATTAATCTTAGAGCATGTTTAGACTCACAATCATAGAATGCCTACCAGAGCATTATTTGGTATCATCACCCAGTAATTCATGACCAGATGAATGTACAAATAGATAGTTTTAATTATTTTCTTGAATTGAATTTTAACCTCATTGATTTCTTCTTTTGTCTGCAGTTTCCTGCTCTGTATCAGCAAGGTCCTCGCAACATTTTCTTCAACTGGTCTCGTATAATTGGTTGGATGGCAAATGGAGTATACACGTCTCTTGTAACATTTTTTCTCAATATATATATCTACTATGCTCAGGCATTCCGTGCTCAAGGTGCCACATCAGATGCCTCAAACATAGGAACCACCATGTACACATGTATCATCTGGGCTGTCAACTGCCAGATTGCATTGGTAATAGCCCATTTCACATGGATCCAACACCTATTCATTTGGGGTAGTATATGTGCCTGGTATGTATTTTTATATGTATATGGGACTCTACAACCCACCATCTCACATAATGCATTCCACGTCCTGACTGATATACTGGGGCCTGCGCCTATTTATTGGTTCATTACACTTCTCGTAGCCATAACCTCTGTGCTTCCTTATTTTATGCACATTACTTTACAAAGGATGCTAAGCCCTTTGGATGATCATGTTATTCAAGAGATTAAACATTTTAGAAAGGATATTGAAGATACAGAGATGTGGTCTAGAGAACAAGAAAAGGCCAAGCAAAAGACTACGGTTGGATTTTCAGCTAGAGTAGATGCTAAGATCAAACAATGGAAGGGACAGATACATCACAAACGCAAGGAAATTTATAATTCTGTTACAGGTAGCCCTTTGTTTTTTGGCAGTAGTCCATTTCACACTAGGATTTTTGGCAAAACAGGTTCAGTTTCATAGCTGCAAAATTGGCTCAAAATGCTTTGCTGAATTGGGATCCCTGCTTTGAAGATTTTTTTGGGTGCCAGATCAGCTTGAAATGCATTGCTGAATTGGGCTCCATGCTTTGGAGATTTTTTTTTGGTGCTAAATCAGCTCAAAATTATTTGCTGTTTAGTATAAATTCATTTTAGAATTATTCTTTACCTAGTAGCAGTGCAACTGTTATTTCCAAGGACAGCAGCATTGCAATTGTATTATTTGGGGTTCTATATGAAGAATTGTGTGCTTTAGGACTCCTGTAATAAAAATTTGTGCATAGGATTAAGCAGTGAAAGGGTACATCATTTTCATAGAAGATATGAAACAAATGTACACCAGGCCAATTCATGTGGAAGAGAACTCATGAAATAAAAAATAAAAGTGAATGTAGAGTACCCTGTTTTCAAAATGGTCAGTAGACATATCTACATGATAATATATTTTAAAATAGCGATGAGATCATATTTTTCTGTTATAGGAAGAAAATACTTATCAGTATGATTTTCCTTTCTCCAAATTTAGATAAAATTTAAAAATTATTTTGAAAAACTATTCAGCTTGAGACATGATACAGAAAATCAAAACCTGGAAGCTCAATAGAATAATCGGTTATACATTTGGCTCACAAACTTGGATGAATAGATATGGTAAGTAAGGCCAAAACTGAGTTCTGTGAGAAACCCTTTACCAAGTTTTGTTAAAAGCAGACCCAATTTGATCTTTTGGTGCAGAATTCATAAGTAAAATGTTTTAGTTTATCTTTTTATTATTATGTTATACATATGTTGTTGAAAGGAGGGTTACAAAGAAATCTTCTAAAGTATATTACTATATAGTATATACCTTAATTTTGATGACATTAAATCCCAACATAGAAATTTAAACATGATTTTATAACTAGTTGCGATGCTTGGTTAAATGTATTACAAAGAATCACTTTATATATGATGCAGATACTTCTCTGAACCTGCAAGTTAAATATCTGAAATAATAATTCATTATTACACATGACAATGGATATAACCAAAATGACAAAACAAGCACACTCAATTCATAACCAAAATAATATACAGCAAGTTCTTTTTTATACAGTAGCAGTCAAATAAGACAAAACCAAATACAACAATTGAAGATTATTTACACGGTCCATAAAATCATGCAACATTGCTCATATTTCCTTTTTCCTTCACCAAGAAAGAATCATTTCCAGATGTCTATAAAAACTACTCCTTTTACAAAGCTTGCACTCAATATATACAGCCACCCATTCTTGGTGAGTGGAGGCAATTCGTTTTCATAAAGTAACCATTACCTTTAGTTCAAGTAATTGCTGGCATAAGCAATTACGTATTTACTGTTGTTGACTATTCAATTAGCTCCTATCTAATTATCACTTCCATGGTCTTGAATCCTCTAGGCACATGCAAGACTCATAATTCAATTCTAACTCTTAAAAATATCATGTGTGTACAGTTGTTCCCAAATGCAAGATAAGTTACAGACAAGTTCTAAGATTAGCAATAACAGTTTGGCATGCCCTTGATTCTTAGGAATCAATTTACATCAATATACAATGAAAATTGATACTTGTACCTAGCTTCTTACAAGCAATACATTACTTAGCTCCTTATGAATATTAACATTTAGATGATGACATAAAAATTACTACTAAAGTTCAAACATACAAGACAAAGAGTTACCACTTGAAATTCCACTTTAGAAATCATTTTTCGCATTTAGAAATGTATGTTTAACTTTACGCAAAAGACTTATGTCTACAAATTAACATTTTTGCAAGGAGATTCAACCACCATAAATACATATGTACACAAATTTTATTCCTCAGAAATAATGATATAAATGAGACAATATTATATTCCATGAATTTCCATTTATTTGACAAAAATAGAAAGTATGTACACTCCAATAAATGTTTGACAAAAATTGCCGTGAAGTAACTATGCATATTGCTCATAATATGCTTCTTATTAGATATGGTAGCTACTTCACCATATACTAATACACAATGAATGGTATACATAATTTGCACAATGAATTAGACAGAGAGATATAAACAAGCAATCTATATTTGGTGTCCAATCAAATATTATCGAATAACATAGCAAATCTTCAGGAATGCAACGATCAATTCTCTCTTTCTGGTGCTCCACATTGATAAATGTATGATGTAAGAATCCTATAGCATACAACAAAAAAGTTAATTTTTAAATATCTTCTACATATATTATTGACATGCATATTAGTTTCCACCAATAGCAAAGCAAGATTTCACCTTTTGATGCGAGATTTTCCACCTGTATTTCTGCATGAACAACAAACAACATAGCAACATCCAAACATCATCAATAAGCACAATTAGATTATTATAATGACATTTAAGTTTCAAAACTACTTTTGAAACATAAAATTTAAGTTCTTGGAGTTTCTACAACAGCATAAGATTTATTTGTCAATCAATGTGATCTAGTGGTTTAAACAAGGTGTGGCCATAAAAATGACTTATGGGCTCAAATTCTCTAGGGCCTAGATTTCTTGTGTATGTGTGAGTTGGAAAAATTTAGAAGTTTACTTCGAGGAAATTTTAAGGAATTAAAACAAAAAATGAAAAGAAATGTACTTCAATATTTATGATTAGACAAATAGAGGCATAAATATTTGCTAAAATCTTACCTTAAATATTTTTAAAAGTGTTGCATTCTAAATCATACACTTAATTTCTATACAAGAAAGGTATATCCTTTGTTCTTTGTTTAAGCCAAAGTGAATGGGAGATTGAAATGCATTCATTAGAGTGAGTGGCATGTTCAGTAACTTTAAAAAAATCATACCGATCAAGTTTGTTATCTTTCATATCCTGTGTTGCAATTGTCTTCAGTTCTAGTGTTTGAAATTCATCCTCTTTGACTACAGGCACATTTTTAACCTGTAACAAAAGAAAAATCAAATTCAGCCTTAGTCATTGGCAATAGTAAATACAAGAATCTCCTATTCTCATAAGAGACATCAATAGAAGAAATAACAAGGCTTTGTTCCTTGATAAAGTAACTAATCTTATTCCAAGGTATAAGCCTCCTAGTATTTTATGTTTGCAACAGGTCAAATGACAGAATGAGTATGAAACTTGTTAATTTGAATCGCTAAGAAATTATATTCCTTGGTTCATCGATGCAAGTTGAAACATAACATGAAACGAAAAATCACTCACTAGTTCTCTATACTTAAGAACGTAAAACATATCCATATAACGCCTTGTCTCATGCTGCCCATGCTTTGATACATGTTTCCAAAACCCATACAGTGATGTCAAATTTATTAACTTTTCTGCATAAATCTTCCATGTGTAGCTGCACAATACCACTGAGCATTAGTTATAAACATTCAATAGTTCTATATGAGTGATAACTCACAAACCAAACTAATATGAGAAAAGGAGCACATCTAGTTTCCAAGAGTGCCTTGAAAATGATAAAGGACATATTCTGAATTTAATAGATCATTTAACTTTGAGGTTTACAGCTTATAAACATGCACTTATACCTTTCATATATGCGTTGAAGCCCTGCATTTGATAACACAATCCAAAAGTTTGGGTCTGATTTGCATTTTTGGAAAAAGTTTGCAATCTTGTCACTGGTTTCATCCCCATTATGAGGGTCAATATGAAATCCAGAAACACCATCAATAATAATTTCAGCAGGGCCACCCTTACAAGTGGCAAATGTTGGCAGGCCACATGTCATTGCCTCAATTACAGTAAGCCCAAAAGCCTCATAAAGAGCAGGCTGCATCAGAAAAAAATAATTGACCATATTAGATCACCCAAAATAGTGATTCTTAGTGTACACAAACACTCTCTAGTATAAGTGGCACTTCCTAAAATGAAAGCATTATTACAGTATTTGGAACAATTGCATTATAAAGTATTTGGATAGCATTTCTTATACACTTAGAGCATGAAGTGTCCTTTTACTGAGCCAAAATGTTCTTCTGTATTTCTTTTTTTAATTTGGAAAATGACCCCTTTTACATGAAGTGCACTTTCCCTTCAGCTTAGATGTCCAAAAAGAAGAGTGAGTATCTATTCTGTCAAAATCTAGATTTTTTGGGAGTGACTATCCCAATTAGGGGACATAAAAGTGTTAAAGATTTGCTAACATTATTAATTTATTAGTGATTCTTAACCCATACAAAAAATATAACTCAAGTCTATGAAAATCAATCAGATTTCCATTTGATAATGAAGGTGGTCCAAAAAAATTGTAAGTGAAGCTCCCAAAAGCACGCAAGCATGGGATTCTTAGCTCGCCACTGTTTGGACCTATGTTGGTCGGAAGGAAATGACAAAATAACAGCTTGATCAGTAACATAACCTTCTTTTTTTTCAAGTGATTGCTTTTTGTCTTGCATATTATATACTATTTAAGGGGTTTTATCCCATCAAAATCACCATTTCAATAACTTGGGCTATTGAGATTGCATGGTAATTTGTAAATAAATGTGTGGAGCATGAAATATTCAAAATATTTCTTAAAATCATAAATCTTTTAAAATTTCACTATGTTTTCCTATTGTAACAACACACCTGTATAAAAGCACCCTTTGAATCTGCAATGTACCGGTAAAGTTCTCCATTCTTTACTCGGTCAGTCTGAGCACATATCCAACGGAACTGACCATTTAAATTATACTGCTTAATAAGGCCATACATTTTTTCGATTTCTGCAATTTCTTCCCTGTCTTTTGATTTTGAGGGGTCAATAAAACCAGCAACTACAACAAGATTCACCAGGTTCCGCAGCCTATTGTTTTTTCCAAACCACTCTACCAGACCTGTCATATTTTTCACTCTATCCAATCTTGCCATGGAGAAGATGATTGGCTTCTTTTTGTCACTAAGAGAACCTCTGTATGATTGGAAAAACTAATGCTTGTTATATTTTTAAAAGAAGGTATAGAAGTTAAAAAAACCATATGAGCTAATTTTAAAGTCAACTGTTTTGTATATAATGTTATACAACATAGGGATCTATATGGCATAGTTTTTTCCAATGGGCTAATCTTTTATACTTTATTCTATTCTTGAGAACATGATGACATAAACCAAAAGGGCAGGAAGCACAAATGAATCTTACACGTGTACATCATTTTGGTCTGGGCTAAACAAGAGTTCTTCAATAGATTCATGGAAAGAAGTAATGCGCCGATTTTTTTCTGTGTAAGGAAAATAGATGCTCATATCTGCTCCAGGGGATACAATGTTGAATTTGGGATTGAAAACATCAATACCAGAAACTACTCTGTATTCACCAGGGAGTGTGAAAGCTCCATGGCTTTCATACTGACCAACGGTGTCTTTGCTGCATCAACCACAAAGAAAGTTGGGAACATATTAATCAAATATAAAACAAGTCCAGACTTCAAATTCTGCATCAACCACAAAGCGGAAGTTGTGAACTTCCCATGAAATTTCAAGTTCAAGCTTGCCAGTCTACACAAAAAGTGCTTAAGCCATGTCTAACTGTATCAACGTGGGCCTTCTTCCCATGTTTCTACCTTTGAATTATAAAATAGTCTTTTCTAATATGAATTTCACCATATGATTGGAAACAGTAAAAATTTAAGCATTTAATATGCATCAGATTTTTGAGTGAAACTTCAAAACTCTGAAAGGAAATTGAAAATATTTTTCTGTTTCCACTAAATCTAGAGTTGAGAATTTGATATTGATAATATTTACAAAGACTTATGAAATTGTATTGCTCCTTAATATTTTTCACAGAAACAATCATTATCTATGAAATAGAACAACTAATATCTAGAACACATGAATGTTCAAAGCACATGGAGAAAAAGAAGTAAATCGGACCTTCCTGCAATTTCTTGGTATGTACTTGTAATGATGAAATCGGCACGATTCATTGCAAGAATATCAGCAGTGAATTGACATGAAAAGTGGTACTTCTCATCAAATTTTGTCCAAAATAGATCAGAACCTGCATATTTGGTCTTTTCCAAAGCATGTGCTATGTTGCACTGATAGAGAGATACAAAAAATAGATAGAGTTTTGTTCTGTTAGATATTTTATCAAAATATAGCTACAAAATAAAAATCAATCAGGTAAAAATGAAGGGCATAAACACCTGAATGATCCCCAGTTTACTTGCGACCAAAGAAGCCACCATATTCCCATCACTATAATTTCCAATAATTAGGTCTGGTTTCCCATGCAACTCGTCAATAATTTCATTTGAAGAATCCTATGTAGAAAAACACAAAGTGGACTAATAAGCAAGTAGGGTTATTCAGTATAACATAAAGGAATGAACATATTACATAATTGAAGAGAAAATTGCCAATTATAGATTGCTGAACTTTGAATTTATAATATTGAAACTAATGAGAAGGAATGGTCATTTCATTAGTTGTCATATGCAGCATTGGGTGCATAGTGGACATAAATCAGAAAAGTTTGAATGATAATGCACTCTCATATAGTATAAAGAAAATTACCTCTGCAAATTTTTCAAGATAAGGCCAAACATCAAATCTAGAAACCCATTGACGTAGAACCCCTTTCTCTGTTTTGAAGGGTACTCGCAATATTTTTGAATGTTGTGTGTTAAGTACTTTCTCAATTCTCTGGTTACATTTAGTCCCGTGTGCCTCTGGGATAAGCCGAGTAACCTTTGAAAGATAGGGAAACTGATTGTATTAGGATAAAAACTGGCGCACCCTCAAATGCACATACTTATTAGTTTGGAACTATCTTAAAAGAAACTGGCATTTTGCTTTTTGTTGCTTCAAAAATTGATTTAAGGAGCAACACATTATTTCCTCTGTAGTCCAAAATCAAGTTTTTATGATACATTCTAGCAGCTTACCACTAGGATTTGTGGAGTAATTTCCAGCCCCTGCTGCTTAATTCTAATAAGTAGTTCTTCTTCCAATGCCTTAACTTGATCCAATATATACACAACCTGCATTTCACAGATCAGCAAGCTAAGGGTCTTAGAAAGATCATTAGAAACTGTATCTCAAATAACATGGTGACATCATCATATATCTCTTCTTGTCTGATGTTGATCAAATAATAAAAGGAGTTATTTGTAACCCAAAAAAGGCTCGTCATCCTTTCTTCAATAAACTTAATCAATGAGAGAGAAAAGGTTATTTATCTAACATTCAAACTAACAGCATTTCCTGTAATCACAAAACATGTATGGAGATATCAAGCTATAAAGAAAATAGATATCCAAAGTGACAGTACCTGTCCACCAGTGTCTGGTAATCCCAGAACATCTGCTTGGCCAAAATAACCGTGGGGTGAGAATATCACCACACTGAATATAGTGGGTATTTTTCCTAAAAACTTTTGCAAAGTAATATGATCAGGTGCCTGTAGGATCTCCAATAGTGAATGTATCATCTCAAGCGCATGATGTGCATTATCTCCCCATCCCTTCTCAAGTCCAAGGTCTTGCAACCTGTAAGTGTTTTTAGGTGAAAAGACTAAGAATAATTAGAATATCCGTAGTTTCTTTAGAATTGGTAAGATTGTTATCTATTTCTCTAGGTTTAATTCCAAAAAGAACTCTGCAAAAGAATGAAGAATCTAGTCATGGAATTATATACTTTAGATGATAAGCGATCTTTATCAACATTAACAATCTACAGATAATAAAACCCCTTTTCTCAGGGTTCCAGGAAGAACGAAGTGTCCAATTACCTATGAGCAAATTCTTCATATAACACATTCTTTTGGAAGTTGGACAAGATATCCTCTGCCTCAAGCAACACTTCTTGAAGTTTGGATATGCTATTAATCTTCTCAGTGACCATAAGTTTCTGCAAATGAAATGATGAAAGTTAAAGCAAATTATTCATCTAATAAGGCATTATTAAGAAGAGGCTGTCGATGGTAACATGCAGATTAAACCATAAGTTAAGATTCTTCATCTCTCAACTTATTAACTGTAGTCAAAATCCAAGTTATTGGAGACTGCAAAGATTAAATTCCTACTCTTGCAAAGTGACAGAGTTCTGAGGTTGAAGCTTCCAGTATAATCTAAAATTTGATTTCTAGTTCCGAAATTGAGACGAGCCTGTTTATACTATATAGAAACATAATCGTTTGAAAGTAGCTCTGATGTTGATTAGATTTGAACCCCTGGTAGTCTGAGAAGATAATGTGATTTTCAGCATAGCTGAGAATGAATAATTTGTTTGGAGTGAGATGCAGGGATTCTGGGAGTCCTAAGGTACAGAACTTGGTAAAATGGCAAAAGTAAAGTTTATAGACTTGCAAACAGGTCAATTTTATCCTTTGTCCTAGTTGATCCCAAATTAATCTGACTTAGTGAGTGATATAATGGCCTAACAAGAAAGAAGAAGAAACAAAGAAATTCCATTAATGTCCATGAATGACCCAGTAAGCGAATGGGACTTAAAATAGAATGTGTCACAATAGCAAGTAGGACTGTTGAAAAGAATGCCTACTCTTACCTCTCCATGGTAATTACATTCCTGCAAAAAAGCCAATAAGGGTTGCATGCTTTCTTGGTTCTGAGAAAGTCGTGAAGTCAAATGTCTGCTCAGAAATTGAAATCCGTTGCCAATTGATGAGGGCCTTTTCATACGAGGAACTGATGCACTGAAGGGTTCAAAATCCAGTTCCAATGCATAGTCATCCTTGGCCCTGCAGATTACGTCATGCATGTTACTACAAGAATATCACTATGCAGGAAAACAAGAGAAATAGGACTAGATAAGGAATATTTCTTATGCAGTATTCATTATTTTCATATTTAACAAATCTTAACCTGAAAACATATTCTCATCATGCATCTAAAACATTGATTTTGAATTTGAGCTGATGAGAATCAGGACTGAAATGCTCAACCTTTGCTTATTTGGACTTAAAATTCAAAGTTTGTGAGAAAATATTCAGCAGGGGATATCCAATGCTTGAGATCAGGCCATCTTGGTGACCCGGGTATCACAGTTGCAGGATGAATTATCTCAGATATGTGAATATTTAAAGTCTAGTAATGAATAATGTTGGGCATCCTATCAGACTATCACAGTTAATATGGTACAATGACTACCTGTGCTTATTCCATGTGTGCGCCTCTTTTGACTCAAACACCATGAAAACGAAAAATAATTTCTATTTTAAATTCTCCTTTCTTCCTATATGAAAAAAGAAAACTAATATTGCTTTCTTACCACCGCTCATCTGCAAGGCACTCTTTGAGCTGCAGGTATTCTGTCACTGTAAGATTATCTATCGAAAGGTCAGAGGCATTGACACGAACATACTCCCAAAACCCAGGCTTTCTTCGAATTGCCAAACCAATGATTGGTGGCACGATGACAACCTCCTGAACAATGAAATCAGAACGTTAGAACTCCACTGCATACTGAAAATAATCAAATACAATATGAATAAATTTACACAAATTATAAAACTGGACAAAAGAGAAACAGCACACTCTAAGCTTTGAGTTGCTTAGGTGGCTCAACTGAAAACACAGTAGCTTCACAGTAGAGCCCACCTATTAGTGTGATTTCAGATTAACTACTTAAATAAATCCAGTGTAAATCGACACTTAGAGTGTACTCTTTTAACCAAAATGGAGAAACATACTAAATTCCACTATACCTGTGTGCACCGCAAGATCCGACCAAACAACCCTTCTTCGAGATTCCTTCTTTCCTCGGCATCGCCTATTATTGTGTCAATCTCACTGTATAATTGATTTTGTTGTAGAATCCTTTTACCTTGTGATGTAAAACTGCAACATCAATAATAGTATCTCTTAGGAAATTTAAATTGCATGAAGCTTCTCTTGACAGTTTATCCTTGACGTCAATAATAGTATCCTGTTTTCTTTCCTTGACAATTTATCCTTATTTAAACTAGTAGGAAACCAGAGACGATGGGTGAATAGAATTTTTATCGTTGAGTAAAAATTTGCTGCAATAAACACATGTAGACGTAGATACACATATACATCAATGCTATTAGCCTGAGTATGTTACTAGCAGTCGGTCATGGAAGAGGGTGGTATCATTTTGATGGTTATAAATGGAAGTTTGATGAGCGATTTGAATCTTAGAGAAGAACTTTGATGGGTAATTAAGATTTGGTCACCTACAGGCTACAGCTATATATTTCTTTTGACCAGTCCTCTGTAATTATATCATACACAACTATACAGATATTTGTAATAGCGCATAATATGATTCAATGGAGATGAATTGGTAATGAAAATTCACCTTGTAAAACACCTGCGAAGCTGGTATCTGTTCTGCTTCAAAGCCTCTGGCAATCTATCTGCCATGCTCGCATATTGTTGTGCAAGGTCAGCCATGCCTCTGTCTAAGATATGTAATTTGACAACTTTCAGCTGAATAAAAATATGCAACCTCTATGTTTGTGCGTAGACTTGGCTGGGCAATGAAATCACTTGACAATAAGGTTTGAATAGAATGGAACAGCAGAAGATGCTATATGTAGCAAAGTATATTATACTAAGAAGTAATGTTTCAGTACAAGATAATGATTACAAAATTTGCTTCGTATTTTATAGGTTTTTTTATCCTAAACATAAATTTCAATCAGAATTTTCATTGATTCATTGCTCTTTGTGAAAGGCAGAGTGTACCCTGAGAAACCCACTAAAGCACAGCTGTCCTTAAGAGTGTAAATTCTGAAAAACATGTTTATTCACACTTAAAAGTAAAAGCAAACTGAATGTTTTTTTCTGCTAAGAAAGGAAGGAATTTAGAGTACCCAAAGTGCAAGCTATCCTTACATTCTCGTAATTGTTGGGGCAGAATATGAAAAATACATCATATGATTCTTCTCCGTTCTGCCAAGGAATTTTCTGATTCTAAATGTACGCTTACAGCATTCAAAAAATTGGAAAGGTTATCTGAAGATTAATTCATGTATATTCCTTCCTTAATTATTAAACCGAATATGACCTGCTGTTTTCCTAGGCTTATGAGACGATGGTTCAATACAAGTATCGACACCATTATCATATGTTACAGAGATTTTCTGTATATATGCAAAGGTGTGTAGAGATATTTTTCAAAAAATTGATTATAATTGAGTGACGGTGTGACTTTTCTTTTGTTAGTACAAATCTCACACAAGAATAGAACAGAACAGAACAGGATGAACATGTTCACTTGCTTAGCCTTCCTTCTTCTTCTTCTCTTCTGAAATTTTGTATTCATTAGGTTGTGGGATTGTAATATGTTCAATTTTTTTGGAAATTTATATATTATTATTTTGTTTTAGAATATTTGTTTTCATTCACTACTGTTCTTCGAGTTTAATCTATCTCAAAAGGAGCTGGAATACAATTTCTGAGAAAATTTAGTTTGGTGAGGAGACAATAAAATCCAAAAACACAAAGTGAGGTCAATTTAGAAGTCTACTAATAAAGGAAGGATTGGAGACCAATTAATCGTGGTGAAGTTCCCCTTATTTACCATTGGGCTAAGCACGAGGCTATATTGTGTTACATGTTTTTGTTTATTTTTATTTTATTTTTTTGGGTTATGATTTGTGGGTGAAAGCTAATTACTAGACAAAATTCACCTATGTATATAATATAGCATATGCGCCCATATCACATGGAGAAAAGAGCCACGACATAAGAGGTGGGACCCACGGCGACAGAAAAGGTTGTCGGACAGAAGGAAAGACATGACGGTCGAACGTCTCATCCTCTGTGTCGTTTGTTGTCTCGTCGTCGGGAAATCGTGTCAGCACCAGCGGTTTTTCAAAATAATCGTTTGGCGTGGATGGACAAAAAGCAAAAAATGTGGCCATTCGAAACAATTATTAGCAAATAATAAAAAAGGTTGACGAGGTCCCATTTTTGCCATTTTTGGACGACGATGTTTTGGTGGATAGTGAGGGCAAGAGTAGCAGCCATGCGGAGCTCCTTCAGGTATGTATATCTGCTCTGTGTATGTGTCATCTTGCCATTATGCCATGAACAACGAAGAAATGAACGGGCATTCGTTGCGGGTTTTAGGGTTTGTTATTTTCAGTTGAGGGTTTTAGTTTTTCATCTCCTCCCGTCTCTGGTTTTAAAAGTTTGGGGTTGCCGAAGAAACTATTTAGTTGAAAGGGTTTTTTTATGTCGAGGGTTTTGAAAAAAAAATTGTCTCCTCCTCGTATGCTGGTTTTCGAATTTTGCCCTTTCCGAATGAAATAAGCGACAACCCATTGTACAAATATGAGTGAAATTACTGAATAATGTTTGTAGAAAGCAAAATCTATGGGTTCTTGAATGAAATGCTATATTCATAATTTATTTCTCCACTACTATTTTTGTTAGGTTCTACAATGAAATGCTATATTTCGAAAATCATGTAAAACCGGGAATGTCGCCATTGTTCGCATTATTTTTCAGAATGGATAGAAAAGGGCATAATGTGGCATTCAAAATCATAATTGGGAAATAGCAAAAAGCCCACATCCAATCCCATTTTTTCCGCCATTTTATACATTGTTGTTTTGGAAAACACACTTTCTCCTAAAACGCGGACTATTGTAAAACCCACTGTTTCACTACGACGTCTCCTCATGTTATGTATGTATCCATGTATGTTCATGTGTATGTTTTTCATGCATTTTTTGATGTACATAGGTGAATTTTGTCTAGCAATTAGCCAACTCCCATTTGGCAAAAGCTAATTGGGAAATAGCAAAAAGCCCACATCCAATCCCATTTTTGCCTCCATTTTATACACTATTGTTTTGGAAAACACACTGTCTCCTAAAACTCAGACTATTGTAAAACCCATTGTTTCACTATGACATCTCCTCATGTTATGTATGTATCCATGTATGTTCTTATGTATTTTTTTCATGTGTTTTTCGATGTACATAGGTGAATTTTTTCTAGGAGTTAGTTGAAATGCAGGTCTGATAATGTTTTTTTTGTCGAGCGTTTTGAAATTTTGGTTTTGTTTCCTCCCTGTATGTTGGTTTTCGAATTTTTCCATTTTGGAATGAAATAAGCAACAACCCATTGTACAAATATGAGTGAAATTACTGAACAATGTTTGTAGAAAGCATAATCTGTGGGTTCAACAATGAAATGCTATATTCATAATTTATTTCTCCACTACTATTTTTTTAGGTTCTCCAATAAAATGTTATATTTCAAAAAATCATGTAAAACCTGGAATGTCGTCATTGTTCGCATTATTTTTTGGAATGGATAGAAAAGGGCATAACGTGGCATTTGAAATCATTATTGGGAAATGGCAAAAAACCCACATCCAATCCCATTTTTTCCGCCATTTTATACACTGTTGTTTTGGAACACACCGTCTCCTAAAACTCGGACTATTGTAAAACCCACTATTTCACTACGACGTCTCGTCATATTATGTATGTATCCATGTATGTTTTTCATGCATTTTTTCAATGTGCATAGGTGATTTTTGTCTAGGAGTTGGTTGAAATGCAGGTCTGATAATGTTTTTTTGGTCGAGGGTTTTGAAATTTTGGTTTTGTTTCCTCCCCGTATATGCTGGTTTTCAAATTTTGCCATTTTCGAATGAAATAAGCGACAACCCATTGTACAAATATGAGCAAAATTACTAAACAATGTTTGTAGAAAGCAGAATCTGTGGGTTTTGCAATGAAATGCTATATTCATAATTTGTTTCTCCACTACTATGTTTTTTAGGTTCTCCAATGAAATGCTATATTTCTAAAATCATGTAAAACTCGGAATGTCGTCATTGTTCGCATTGTTTTTTGGAATGGATAGAAAAGGTCGTAATGTGGCATTCGAAATCATAATTGGGAAATGGCAAAAAGCCCACATCCAATCCCATTTTTGTTGCCATTTTATACACTGTTGTTTTAGAAAACACATTGTCTCCTAACACTCGGACTATTGTAAAACCCACGGTTTCACTACGATGTCTCCTCATGCTATGTATGTTCTTATGTATGTTTTTCATGTGTTTTTTCAATGTGCATAGGTGAATTTTGTCTAGGAGTTGGTTGAAATGCAGGTCTGATAATGTTTTTTCTGTTGAGGGTTTTGAAATTTTGGTTTTGTTTCCTCCCCGTATGTTGGTTTTCGAATTTTGCCATTTTTGAATGAAATAAGCGACAACCCATTGTTCAAATATGAGCGAAATTACTGAACAATGTTTGTAGAAAGCATAATCTGTGGGTTCTGCAATGAAATGCTATATTCATAATTTATTTCTCCACTATTGTTTTTTTTAGGTTCTGCAATGAAATGCTATATTTCAAAAATCATGTAAAACCCAGAATGTTGTCATTGTTCAAATTGTTTTTTGGAATGGATAGAAAAAGGCATAATGTGGCATTCAAAATCATAATTGGGAAATGGCAAAAAGCCCACATCCAATCCCATTTTTTCTGCCATTTTATACACTGTTGTTTTGGAAAACACATTGTCTCCTAAAACTCGGACTATTGTAAAACCCACCGTTTCACTACGACATCTCGTCATGTTATGTATGTATCCATGTATGTTCTTATATATGTTTTTCATTCATTTATTCAATGTGCATAGTGAATTTTGTCTAGGACTTGGTTGAAATGTGGGTCTGATAATGTTTTTTTTGTTAAGGGTTTTGAAATTTTGGTTTTGTTTCCTCCCCGTATGTTGGTTTTCAAATTTTTCCATTTCTAAATGAAATAAGCGACAACCCATTGTACAAATATGAGTGAAATTACTGAACAATGTTTGTAGAAAGCAGAATCTATGGGTTCTACAATGAAATGCTATATTCATAATTTATTTCTCCACTACTATTTTTTTTAGGTTCTGCAATGAAATGTTATATTTCGAAAATCATGTAAAACCCGAAATGTTGACATTGTTCGCATTGTTTTTTGGAATGGATAGAAAAGGGCATAACGTGGCATTCGAAATCATAATTGGGAAATGGCAAAAATCCCACATCCAATCCCATTTTTGCCGCCATTTTATACACTATTGTTTTGGAAAACACATTGTCTCCTAAAACTTGGACTATTGTAAAACCCATTGTTTCACTACGATGTCTTGTCATGTTATGTGTGTATCCATGTATGTTTTTCATGTGTTTTTTTCAATGTGCATAGGTGAATTTTGTCTAGGAGTTGGTTGAAATGTAGGTTTAATAATGTTTTCTCTATTGAGGGTTTTGAAATTTTGGTTTTGTTTCCTCCCCGTATGTTGATTTTCGAATTTTTCCATTTTTGAATGAAATAAGCGACAATCCATTGTACAAATATGAGCAAAATTTTAAAAAATGTTTGTAGAAAGCATAATTTGTGGGTTCTGCAATGAAATTCTATATTCATAATTTATTTCTCCACTACTATTTTTTTTAGGTTCTGCAATGAAATGCTATATTTTGAAAATCATGTAAAACCCGGAATGTCATCATTATTCGCATTGTTTTTTGGAAAGGATAGAAAAGGGAATAATGTGGCATTTGAAATCATAATTGGGAAATAGAAAAAATCCCACATCCAATCCCATTTTTGTTGCCATTTTATACATTGCTGTTTTGGAAAACACACTATCTCCTAAAACTCAGACTATTGTAAAACCCATTGTTTCACTACAACATTGTGTCATGTTATGTATGTATCCATGTATGTTCTTATGTATGTTTTTCATGTGTTTTTTCAATGTGCATAGGTGAATTTTGTGTAGGAGTTTGAAAACGGCATATCTTATGTTATATACATATGTGAATTTACGCCTGAAACTGGCATATCCTATGATACATACATATGTGATTTTTTTTCAGGAGTTAGCTTGCTCCCTCCTTAACTCCTGGAGAAAATTCACATATGTATATAACATAGGATATGCCCCCCATACCGCATGGGGAAAAGAGTCACGACATAAGAGGTGGTACTAGCGAGGGAAAAGGTTGTCGGATGGGAAGGAAAGACTTGAGGGTGGGACGTCTCATCCCGTGTGTCATTTGTTGTCCAGTCGTCGATAAATCATGTCAATGCCGGTGGGTTTTCAAAATAATTGTTCAGCGTGGGTGGACAAAAAGCCAAAAACGTGGCATTTGAAACCATTATTAGCAAATATCTTGTTCAATGACAATAGTTAATGTTATGCACACAGTAAGCAGACAATTTATTGAATTTGAGCTTCATAATTTTTAACAACCCTTACTTTTAGCAAAACACTCTTATTCGATATCTGCCTAACACATTATTCACATAACAGTTGCATCATGGAAAACACAGTGGTTTGTGGCTCACTTATTATTTTATGCGGGCTATGAGAAATGAATGTTTTGAAGTTCACGTTGTAGTTTTTTAACAACACTTACTTTGAGCAAAATACTCTTTTTCAATATCTACCCATATGTTTCCAACAAAAAAATTACATAACAGTAGCATTATGGAAAACACGATGGGTTGTGGCTCACTTCTTATTTATTTCAATCTCCTTGTTTAAATGTAAATGGAAAGCTGAAGGTCTGAGTGCATGTGGAGGAGTTGGAGTAGAATACCGACGAAATGGAGGTGAGGGGTAATTTGAAATTTGGGAAACACAATGTGGAGTATTTCAGTTTCTTCAATGTCTATTAAATCACACATTCCATTGTTGTGTTTAAATTCCAATTGATTGATAAAAAACTGCACAAAATAATTTTGAATGGGAAACACAGTGTTGGGTTTCAATTATTTGAATCTCCTTGTTTAAATATAAAGGGTTGTCTCATGGTGGGTTGCTTTCTTCTTAACACCCACAGTTTTGCAACATGGAATGTTACAAAATAGTATGAATGTTTTTCAAAATCACACATTCTATTGTTGTGTTTAAATTTCGCAACATTGAAAAAAAAATGCAAAAAAGAATTGTAAATGAGAAACAAAGTGTTGGGTTTCAATTATTTTAATCATCGACTTAAGATGTAAAGGGTTGTCTCATATTGGGTTGCTTGGTTCTTAACACCCATGGTTTTTTAAGATGGAATGTTACAAAACAGTATGAAATTCTTCCAGATCACACCTTCCATTGTTGTGTTTAAGTTTCAAGTATACACAACAAATTCACCAAGATCACACCTTCCTAGACAAAATTCACCAATGTACATCGAAAAACGCAGGAAAAACATACATGGATACATACATAACATGACAAGATGTCATAGTTGGAAAACACATTGTTTCCTCTCTGTTGCAAAGGGTTTTACAACACTATTTGGGTTGCTTGTTTCTTAACACCTTATATGGGGACATTGTATTTTCCAACACTGCAAATAGTGTGAGCATTTATTTGGTCGAATCAGATGAGGAAAATGAAATGCCATTTTTATCTCATGTTACATACATAGGTGCTTTTTGTTTACGAGTTAGCTTTCTCCTAATTTCTGATTAGAACAAATGAATTTATCGAACAGAAAGAACTTTCATTGCTTCACAGTTCTAGCAGAATGAAAAAATGGCACATATGATTGTTGATATATATAGTAGTGTTAGCAATAGGTTAAATTGGAAATTAAATTCCCAATGTATAGTTTAATATGTTTTTTTATTGTCTGTGCAAGCTGTCATTTTGCACTAAGTAGAACATATAAATTATATATTAGCGAAATTTGGAAGAAAAAAAATTATTTCTAGCACCAATTTTCTTTAATTTTCCAATTTAATTTTTCGCTAACACTTGTCTCTCTTCCAGGTGATTGACATGGGCCAGGAAAGAAAATTGAACAAAAGAAGGGTAGGTGGATTGAGAAGGATGCTTCAGGAGATGTGAAGCTTGTGTAGTAAATATAGGTGATTTTGGTTGTGATATTTTGAATCGCAAGTGTAGTGGATGCATAGTAATGTTAATAATAATAAATGTAAGAACATAAATTGAAACTTTATTGTAAATTGTCTCCTAATAGGATTAGTATAAAGCATAATTCCATAGCATATAAACAAAAGTTCGACAAGGTTTTGTTGTAAAATGATTTAGTGAAAAATAATTCCTCACAAGATAAATAAAAATAACACACCTAGGCTTTAGAATAATAAGTTTCTATAGGATACCTACCAGAGTCAAGAACAAGACTTTAGAATAATAAGTCTCTATAGCATACCTACTAGAGTTTAACAAGGCTTTAGAATAATAAGTTTCTATAGCATAGGTCTACTAAAGTTGAACAAGGCTTTCTTTGTTGCAAATTTTATTTTAGTAAAACATATTTTATAACAGCATGAAGAAAAATAAAAGTTTCCATAGCATTATCTACCAGTTGAATGAAGGTTTCCATGGATGAGTAACTTTATTTTCCATAAAGTTGATCTTGCTCTAAAAACTTACAAATTACTAAAGAGTATTCAGTCCACTACTAGAGGGCTACTAAATTAAATAAAGTTTAGAACATATGAATATTAAACTCATACAGAAAAAAAGGAGCCAAATTTAATAGCTTTGGTTAGTTGTTAGCAGAAGGTCCCTGCTAGAACAGACACATTTGTCTCTTCATTAAGATGACGGTTTTGTATGAAGTTTCCTAACTGTATAAGTGATCGTCATCTTTATTATTTGTTGTAGCAAATACATCTGAAGCCCCAGCAGGAGTACCAACAGGTCTGTCTGGAGATCGAAACTCGGAACCAAAGCCTCGAGTTTGTTGTAGTGTTTGTGCAAAGGCTTCATACTTCCAAATATCAACATCACTAATAGTTCTTCGAGAATATTTCATAGACTCCTCAAAATGAGCAACTTTTATTTCAGCTACCTCATTACTATCATCCTCATCCATTGCCTCAGGATTCTCGGCTCTTTTTCATTCACGTTGAATTTCCTGAAAGTGTGGGGGGAGAGGTTATGGTAAAATTGAAATGCATGCTAGTATGAAGAATTGAAATAAAAAGCTACAAGTTCATATAAGTTCAATAGGTAGAATACAGCTCTACCTTAAAAATTAGTTACACAACAGTAAAAAAAAACAATTAGAAATCAATAAACAGATCTAGTTTGCAAAAGATAGCACAATTGGAGCTCACATTCTCAATATTTTCTCTAACAGCATACTTGCAAGCCCTCTAACAAATCTCAGTGATATCGGCTCGGCTAAATCCTTGGGTATAATGGGCCAGTGCCATTAGGTCTACATCCTTTGATATGGGTGACTTTCTCAAGCAAAATTTGAAGATTTGATAAGGCGAGGACTCATCGGGTAAGGGAATATAAATCAGTTGGTCAAGTTGGTGAGGCCTTAACAATGCAGGATCGATGATATCAAGCCTATTTGTAGTAGAAATAATGATAATTATTTTCTCGGTTGTCATACAGGCCATCTCCATCAATAGTTGATTAAGGACTCTATCTGCAGCACAACCAGCATCCCCAACACTACTACCACACTAGAAACATGCAAACCAATTATGCATCACAAGTTAGAGCCTACTTCAAAAAGTTCAAACAAAATTCCCAATCATTTATAGTCAATCTTAAGCATTTACTTACAAAAAAGCAACACACCTGTGTAGCAATATAATCAAGCTCATCATAAAACAGGACACAAGGAGCTGACCCTCTGGCCTTATCAAAAATGTGTCACATTAGCCCCACTCTCTTGAAACCACATTGTCAACAATTCAGGGCCCTTCACACTGATGAAATTGGCCTGGCATTCATTGGCAATGGCTTTTGCAAGCAATGTCTTTCCACAACCTAGTGGCCCATAAAATAGCACTTCTTTTGAAGGAGAAGTTCCAAATTTTTCAAATTTCTCAGGATGCTCCACTGGATATTGAACAATCTACACCAAACTCATAATGAATTTTGTTAGTTGATATCTCCTTGAAAAGCAGGTTTTTTGCACTGAAAGAAAAGCAAGGCACAAATATAGTGAACCACGTATCTCAATATACCTCTTGAAGCTCCCTCTTAAAATTTTCGAACCCTCCAATATCTTCCCAAGTGACCTTTGGAACTTCAACAACCTGTCAATGTTTTCCCAATATTCGTAAGCAAATTTACCATTACTAAAATCATCAAAAACAAACAAACTTAGAAATTTAAAATTTAGGGGCCCAACAGATCAATAGTTTAAAAATACAATCCCTACTTAATCGATATGAGAAAAATTAAACATCTAGACATGGTTTGGAAAAACTCACAGTTTCATGGACAGCGGATGGGTTGCTAGAGCCCAATGCAATCTGGAAGTGCTAATTAGTCACAGCCATTGAATTTAGAATCTTTGCATCTATTGTCTCATCTTCTAAGTCAATGACATCAATTTTTTCCCCAATACACTAAAGTGCAGCTTCAGTGCACAAAGTTGCAAGATCTACTCCAACATATCCATGAGTATCCTTAGCAATCCTTTCGAGATCAACCTATACCAAGAATCCTAAAGATTAATATATACTCTCGCCAAGAAAAAAAAAGATTAATAAATGCTCTCAAAATCCAAGCACTGCTTGAAATTAGATCTATAAGTACAAAAAAAAAAATTAGGTTCTACAATACGTACATCATCAAAGAGATTCATATTCTTCGTATGGATATGAAGCACTTCCAACCTACCTACTTCATCCAAAAACCCAATGTCAATTTCCCTATCAAACCTTCCAAACCTTCTGAGTGACGGGTCAATACTATTTGGTCGGTTAGTTGTTGCAATCACAATAACATGAGCACGAGACTTAAGTCTGTCCATAACTGTAAGAAGTTCAGAAACAATTCTCCTCTCAACTTCACCATGGGTTTTTTCCCTCTTGAGAGCTATGGAATCAATTTCATCAATAAATATAATGGAAGGTGCATTCTTCTCAGCCTCCTCAAAAACCTTATGGAGATTGCTTTCGCTTTCTCTGGCCACCTTTGACATAATTTCAGGTCAATTGATACAGAAAAAGAAGGCACCGATTTCATTTGCAACTACCCTAGCAATTAAGGTTTTCCCAGAACTAGGCGGCCTATAAAGCAGAATACCCTTTGGGGGTTTCACACCAATTGATTTGAAGAGTTGTGGGTGCCTGAGAGGAAGTTTTACCAATTCACATATCTGAGCCATTTATTTTCGTACACCACCAACATCATCATAACCTGTTTCATCTAATCTATCTTCATCCTCTCGCTTTACAGGCTCCCCTTCACATAAAATTTCAGTATCTGGAGGAACAACATAGTATTCTTTAGGGTCTATTTCGATTACCTTAAACTCCACACTACGCATACCACCTCTTACAAGGAAAAGATCACCTTTTGGCACATAGACTTCACAAAGGCAAAAAGGCAGAGGGTTTTACAACACTATTTGGGTTGCTTCTTTCTTAACACCTTATATCAAGACATTGTGTTTTCCAACTATGCAGCTAAAGGGAGCATTTAGTTGGTCGAATCAGATGAGGAAAATGAAATGTCATTTTGATCTCATGTTTACATAAATAGGTTCTTTTTGTTTATGAGTTAGCTTGCTTGTTTCTTAACACCTTATATCGAGACAGTGTGTTTTCCAATTATGTAGATAATGTGAGCACTTATTTGGTCGAATCAGATGAGGAAAATGAAATGCCATTTTCATCTCATGTTACATAAGTAGGTGATTTTTGTTTATGAGTTAGCTTTCTCCTGATTGGAACAATTGAATTGCTCTCATTATTTTCACAGTTGGAAAACACACTATCTCCTCTCTGTAGTAGTGGGTTTTACAACACTATTTGGGTTGCTTCTTTCTTAACACCTTATATCCAGATAGTGTGTTTTCCAACCGTGCAGATAATGGGAGCATTTAGTTGGTCAAATCAGATGAGGAAAATGAAATTTCATTTTGATCTCATGTTACATAAATAGGTGCTTTTTGTTTGAGTTAGCTTGCTTGTTTCTTAACACCTTATATCGAGACAATGTGGTTTCCAATTGCATAGATAATGTGAGCACTTATTTGGTCGAATCAGATGAGGAAAATGAAATGCCATTTTCATCTCATGTTACATAAGTAGGTGTTTTTTGTTTATGAGTTAGCTTTCTCCTAATTGGAACAATATGATTGCTCTCATTATTTGCACAGTTGGAAAACACACTATCTCCTCTCTGTTGCAGTGGGTTCTACAACACTATTTGGGTTGCTTCTTTCTTAACACCTTATATCCAGACAGTTTGTTTTCCAACCGTGCAGATAATGGGAGCATTTAGTTGGTCAACTCAGATGAGGAAAATGAAATTTCATTTTGATCTCATGTTACATAAATAGGTGCTTTTTGTTTGAGTTAGCTTGCTTGTTTCTTAACACCTTATATCGAGACAGTGTGTTTTCCAATTGTGCAGATAATGTGAGCACTTATTTGGTCGAATCAGATGAGGAAAATGAAATGCCATTTTCATCTCATGTTACATAAGTAGGTGTTTTTTGTTTATGAGTTAGCTTTCTCCTAATTGGGACAATATGATTGCTCTCATTATTTGCATAGTTGGAAAACACACTATCTCCTCTCTGTTGCAGTGGGTTCTACAACACTATTTGGGTTGCTTCTTTCTTAACACCTTATATCCAGACAGTGTGTTTTCCAGCTGTGCAGATAATGGGTGCATTTAGTTGATCGAATCAGATGAGGAAAATGAAATGTCATTTTGATCTCATGTTACATAAATAGGTGCTTTTTGTTTGAGTTAGCTTGCTTGTTTCTTAACACCTTATATCGAGACAATGTGTTTTCCAGCTGTGTAGATAATGTGAGCACTTATTGGTCGAATTAGATTAGGAAAATGAAATGCATTTTTAATCTCATGTTACATAAATAGGTGCTTTTTAATATAAGTTAGCTTTCTCTTGATTGGAATAATTCAATTGCTCTCATTAGTTGCACAGTTGGAAAACACATTGTCTCCTCTCTCTCGCAGAGGGTTTTACAATACTATTTGGGTTGCCTATTTGTTAAGGAGTTGGCTAACTCCTAGACATACAATTACACCTATGTACATTGAAAAATGCATGAAAAAAATACATAACATGACGAGAAGTCATAGTTGGAAAACATATTGTCTCCTCTCTATTGCAGTGGGTTTTACAACACTATTTATGTTGCTTGTTTCTTAACACCTTATATGGAGACATTGTATTTTCCAACACTGAAAATAGTACGAGCATTTATTTGGTCGAATCAGATGAGGAAAATGAAATGCCATTTTTATCTCATGTTACATACATAGGTTCTTTTTGTTTACGAGTTAGCTTTCTCCTAATTCCTGGTTGGAACAAATGAATTTATCCAACAGAATGAACGTTCATTGCTTCACAGTTCCAGCAGAATGGAAAAATGGCACATATTATTGCTGATATATATACTAGTGTTAGTGATAGGTTAAATTGGAAATTAAATTCCCAATGTATAGTTTAATATGTTTGTTTATTGTTTGTGCAAGCTGGCATTTTGCACTCAGTAGAACATATAAATTGTATATTGGGGAAATATGGAAGAAATAAAATTATTTCTAGCATCAATTGTCTTTAATTTGCCAATTTAATCTATCGGTAACACTTTTCTCTCTTCCAGGTGGTTTATATAGGCCATGAAAGAAAATTGAATAAAACAAGGGCAGGTGAATTGAAAAGGATGCTTCAGGAGATATGAACCTTCTGTAGTAAATACAGGTGATTTTGGTTGCCATAGCTTGAATCGCAAGTGTAGTGGACAGTTAAATTTCCAAAATTTAATATGCATTTAGAAGTGTCGATTTGTTTGAAACTGTGAAATGTTGGGTTTTTCATTCAGCTGTCATTTTCATGTCATTCTAAAGTGTTTTGCGGTAATTTGAAATCTTTCACCAAAAGAGTTTATATGTGGTTCATAAGTTTTTTTGTAATAGTTCTTTTTACAATTTCTCTATTTGTATAGAATATTTAGTAAGTTATAAATGGTTCATTTTTAACAACATCTGATGGCAATTTTGTAGAATGTTATTTCTATATTCTATTGTTTCTCTTTTTTAGTATGTTTTGATCTGACCACCACACTGTAAAAAGATGTGCACATATAACAAGAAACTACTCCAAATAGTTCTATGCATTGTATTAAATGGAACTCGTAAAGCCAATGGGTAGGAATAATTTAATTGATAATTTGGCCTACTCCCATTACTTGGCCCTAAATATTATAGATAAATTGTAAAAGAGCTATTAGAATAACAACATACATGGAAACAAAAAGTGAGGAAATGGTCAGACGGGACCAAACGTCTGGTGATGGTTACGTAGGAGTTAAGGGTGTCATCAGGTGGGTTTTCTCACCTGTTGCCAGGCAAAAAAGTGGGCGGGTTAGCTTTGTCGTCAAGTTTCTTTTGTCTGGCATGAGAAAAGTGGAAGGGAATGACTTGGGCCTTTTCTATTTCAAGAAAGAAAGGTGAAAATACTATTTGTTTTGTTTCCTCTTTGCACGTTGAAAGGGAAAGTAGAAGGTCTCAGTGCACATGGATGACTTCAAAGATAATACTGACCAAATTGAGGTGACGGGTATTAACCAATAGTATTTCAGAGGGTTTTACAACACTATTTGGGTTTCTTCTTTCTTAACACCTAGGGTTTTCCAACATGAATTGTTGCAAAACATAATGAAGTGAAGGTAGGCTTCAAAACACATTGTGTTTTCCAACATGCACTACCCAATGTCAACACCTAGATATACTGGTTTAAAAACCAGAAAGGGCTTGGTTATGTTGTGATGTGGAGGTTGAAAAATGCAATGTGTTATGAAACATGCAATTTATTATATACTTGAAACTTAAACACAACAATGGAAGGTGTGATCTAGAAGACTTTCATACTATTTTCTAACATTCCATCTTACAAAATCATGGGTGTTAAGAACCAAGAAACCCAGCATGAGACGACCCTTTACATCTAAATAGGGAGATTCAAATAACTAAAACCCAGCACTGTGTTTCCCATTCATAATTATTTTGTGCAGTTTTTTTTTCAATGTTGTGAAATTTAAACACAACAATGGAATGTGTGATTTTGAAGACATTCAAGTAACATTCCATGTTGCAAAACCATGTGTGTTAAGAAGAAAGCAACCCACTATGAGATGACCCTTTACATTTAAACAAGGAGATTCAAATAACTGAAATGGGACACTGTGTTTTTTCAACACTGCAGACCATCTATAACAACACTGTGCCTTGCAAGTATCATAACATAATACTTGCAAGGCACGATGTTGTTATAGATGGTTTTCAATGTTGAAAACACATTGTCCCATTTCAGTTTTCCAATTTAATTACATTCTTGGCACCTCGTTTTTCTATTTGGAAATAATGGTTTTCAATGACATGTATTGAGATTTTGTTCCATACATGCCGAACAATTATTTTAAAAATAAGATGACTGTTATGATGCATGTGACACACATTTTTGTAGGGAGAATAGCTTGCTCCCAATTGTAGAAGGTGATATCCTTGCGGCATGGCTTACACATGATAATGTATTGCCCTTCTTCAGGGATAAGACATATATGCTTATCATTGCTAGTTGATTTGTGGATTCGATTGTCTAAGAATTTTTGCATCAACATTGTGCAAATGAGACTTTGTGATCTAACATCATGATGAGTGATGTTGTCTTCTTCATCCTTATGTTGGATCATGGAGTGTGATTCCAAACATTGATGCAAGAATTCTTACACAATCGAATCCACAATTCAACTAGCAATAATCAATACGGATTGTGGAAAATTGATATTGTTTATGTCTGATTATGTTATCATTTCAAACACATGTTTTTTCAGGGATAATAACTTGATTTTACTATATTTCGTAGGGATATTATCTTTTGCATTGCAATTGGATGTCGCTATTATCCCTAGAAGAATGCATGTCAAAGGCATCATAACATTCAAAAACCCACTGTATTTTCCATGATGCTACTGTTATGTAAATTTTTTGTTGGAAACATATGAGAAGATATTGAAAAAGAGTGTTTTGCTCAAAGTAAATGTTGTTAAAAAAACTACAACGTGAACTTAAAAAAATTCATTTCTCATAGCCTGCATTAAATAATAAGTGAGCCACATCCCACTATGTTTTCCATGATGCAACTGTTATGTGAATAATGTGTTGGGAAGATATCGAACAAGAGTATTTTTCTGAAAGTAAGGGTTGTTAAAAATTATGAAGCTCAAATTGAATACATTGTCCTCTTATTGTGTGCATAACACTAGATGTTGTCTTCGAACTATTTTTATTAAAGTAAGGGGTGTCATAAAACAAGAAAGTGAAGTTGAAAACAATTGTTTGTTACAGTCTGGAAAAAATAATAAGTGAGCCACAACCCATTGTGTTTTCCATGATGCAACTGTTATGTGAATAATGTGTTGGGCAGATATCAAACAAGAGTGTTTTTCTGAAAGTAAGGGTTGTTAAAAATTATGAAGCTCAAATTCAATAAATTGTCCTATTACTGTGTTCATAACACTAGTTGTTGTCTTCAAACAAGATTTGCAAAGTCCGAGACAACCCAGTGTGTTTTCCATCCTGCAATAGTTAAGTAAATTTTTTGTTGGAAACATATGAACAGATAGTGAACAAGACTTTTTTCCTTAAAGTAAGGGGTGTCATAAAACAAGAAAGGGAAGTTGAAAACATTATATTGTTACAGTCCGAAAAAAATAAGAAGTGAGCCACAACTCACTGTGTTTTCCATTATGCCAGTGTTATGTAAATTTTTTGTTGGAAACATATGGGCAGATATTGAAAAAGAGTGTTTTGCTCAAAGTAAGTGTTGTTAAAAAACTACAACGTGAACTTCAAAACATTCATTTCTCACAGCCTGCATAAAATAATAAGTGAGCCACAACCCACTGTGTTTTCCATGATGCAACTATTATGTGAATAATGTGTTGGGCAGATATTGAACAAGAGTGTTTTGTTGAAAGTAAGGTTTGTTAAAAATTATGAAGCTCAAATTCAATACATTGTCCTCTTACATTGTGCATACACAGAGTGGATATACATACTTGAAGGAGCTTCGCATGCCTACAATTCTTGCCCTTGTTATCCACCAAAATGTCACTGTCCAAAAATGGAGAAAATGGGACCTTGTTTGGGATTTTTGATATTTGTTAATAATGGTTTCGAATGCCATGTTTTTGGATTTTTTTCCATCCACACCGAATGATTATTTTGAAAAACCGTTGTCGTTGACACGATTTCCCAGTGACGGGACAACAAACGGCACGGGGGATGAGACGTCCAGCTGTCATGTCTTTCCTTTCGTCTGGCAACCCTTTTTGTTGCCGCGGGTCCCACCTCTTCCGTCGTGGCTCTTTTCTCCATGCGGTATGGGGGCATATGCTATATTATATACATAGGTGAATTTTTGTCCATGAGTTAAGGAGGGAGCAAGCTAACTCCTGGAAAAAATTCACATATGTTTATAACATAGGATATGCCAGTTTCAGGCATAAATTCACATATGTATATAACATAGGATATGTCGGTTCCTTTGCAATAGAGAGGAGATAGTGTGTTTTCGAACTATGACGTCTCATCATGTTGTGTAGTATCCATGTATGTTTTTAATGCGTTTTTCAATGTACATAGGTGAATTTTGTCTAGGAGTTAGTCGGCTCCAACATACCGGTTTCAAATTCCTAGACAAAATTCACCTATGCACATTTAAAAATGCATAAAAAAATACATAATAACATATGTGGATACATACATAACATGAGGAGACGTCGTAGTGAAACAGTGAGTTTTACAATAGTCCGAGTTTTATGAGACAATGTGTTTTCCAAAACAACAGCGTATAAAATGGTAGCAAAAATGGGATGGGATGTGGGATTTTTTCTATTTCCCAATTATGATTTTTAATACCACGTTATGCCCTTTTCTATCCATTCCAAAAAACTATGCAAGCAATGGCGACATTTCGGGTTTTACATGATTTTTGAAATATAGCGTTTCATTGCAGAACCCATAGATTTTGCTTTCTACAAACATTATTCAGTAATTTCACTCATATTTCTACAATGGGTTGTCGCTTATTGCATTTGGAAATGGAAAATTTTGAAAACCTGCATACGGGGAGGAAACGAAACAAAAATTTCAAAACCCTCGACACAAAAATACGCTTCAAATCGGCATATCCTATGTTATATACATATTTGAATTTTGTCTAGGAGTTATCTTGCTCCCATTATATAAAACCTAAATGATCTTAAAGTTTTTAAATAACCATAATTATTTAAGCTTTTGAGATGCGATGGACAACCTGCTGGGTTTTCCATACTGCAACTTTTGTTGCAAGCAAGGGTAGTTATAAAATATGAAAGTGACCTTCAATACATTATTTTCTTACAGTGTGCATAACACTAAGTGTTGTCATTGAACAAGATTTGAAAAGTGTAGGAGAACCCAGTGTGTTTTCCATCGTGCACTATTTTTTGTGCATCTTCTCTTTGAAACATATTACGATATTCAAATGGAATGTTTAGTGCATGTGATGGATTGTTATAAAATATGAATGTGAACTTTAATACAGTGTTTTGTTATAGTTTGCATAACAGAAAGTGTTGTCATTGAACAGTTTGTGGGTTGCATGTTTTATAACACCCTGTGTTTTCCAACCTGAAAATTTAGATAACAGTTTGAGTGTGTTAAAAATCTTTTCTTATTTACATTGTATGAATGTAAAAATGGCACCTCCAAAAATTACAACTGTTAGTTATGGTATAAATTGCAATTCAGTATCTTCACGTGATTGACAATAATAATTGGACAAAATAATTGCATGTTGTAAAACACAGTAGGTTACTTGTATAGCATTTTACAACAGTGTGGGTTGTGCGTTTCAAATTATTCTTTTCATTGAAAAAAATATATGCTTGATTACTGCAAAATTGTGCAATAAATTTTGGAACTTTAACTATCCATAACACTTGCAAAAAATTTACAGTTTACAGGAAACCAAGGATGTATGTTGTAAAATGAAAATTGGTTCCTATAGTGAAGAATGTCATTGACATGGACAACACACCTGAAAGGTTGTGTAGTAGCGCATCTTCTTTGGGACGGTCGCATTCACGAAACGTGTAGGTAAGATCTGGTAATTACAAGATGCAATCAAATGTATAATTTTAATCTCTCATAAGTGGTTATGAGGTTGATTGGAAAGTGGGAATATTTTATTTAGGAGGCAACAACTGCGGTACAGAGGAAGTCCCCTCGGTTTACGAAAATGGTCAACCATAAGGCAGTGACGTGTTTGATAATTTATTGTGAACTTGCAATTGCCCTTACCTTCCTATGCGTGAATCAGAATGCTTTTTAATTTCAATTCAAAAATATCATGTTTGTTACAAACATTTTGATTTTGGCATATATCATTCCTTTGATTCAGGAAAATAATCAGGGAGATGATCTCGCTATTGCCATAGTCCATGACCGGAAGGAAAAGCATGCAGAGGGAGACCCTAAGGATGGAGAGGGATCCAATGAAGTAGGGGGTGATTTGGTGGACAGGAAGGCAGATATAATAACTAAATTACTGCATCATTTGGTTGTGTGTATATGTTGTGCATTCAATTTTTTTGAATATCAAATATATTAAATGATTTTCTTTTCCAAATTTGTTGTGCAGGTTGCTACTGAATACAGAAGAGAAACGGTGAATGGTAGATATATATTATTGTATTGTAGAAGAATGTACAATAAAGTATTATGATTGGAGAGTGTTCAACATGTATAGGTTTCAGCATCACCACCTTCCTATTCTTGAGGCACCAAAGCGTGGCCAAGCTGTGTTGGGGGGAACCAAAACAACCCGCTCCTCCCCCTGATAAATTGAAAGAGTGCCTTCTAAAGAAGGTGGAAAATATAGATTACCAAATGAATATACAGAAGCAGTTGTAGAAGAAGCGTGTTATTAGACGTGTCTATGAAAAGTATGGGAAACAAAAATTCCTTCAACTTCCCCAAGAAGGAAAGGACGAGGTGAAGAAGCAAATGGCATTGTACAACAATGAGGAGATGAAGGAGCAGAGAAGGCAAAGAATATTACAATTGTAGGAGACAAAGAGACAGGAAGGAATGGTAATGTCGAACTGAACTGTTAAATGTGAATTTTCCTTGCTTCATATTTTATGCTCAGATGCATAGAAGGTTCACTTAACGTTAACTTACATGACATGACAGGGTGATGGTTGAGAAGCGGTTTCTTCCCCCCAACAAAGTAGGGCTCATTCGCTAGAGGAAGTTGTGGCCATGAAAGGTGAAGATGATGGTGTTCCTCCCACCCCTATGTCTAACATTCAGAATAAGCATCCTACACAGTTGAAAGTTTCAAGGCACCATCTGAAGAAGAAACGAAAACAAACGGTGATCTCAAAATATTTTGTTTACTGTAAAGTTTTTTTTTATTATTTGAATGAATTGGTTGCATGCATCTGAGTTTGGTGCAACGTTTCAATTCCTCCTATTAAAAAATAATGATGAACAACGAACTGCAGCCCTTGAGCAAGGTTTTGTGATTTTTGATGGTGAAAAATTGCCCATGGAAGCACAAGATGAAGTTGTTCCTCCTGACCCGCTGTCTAACAATGTTGAGAAGAAGAAGAAGAAGAAGAAGAAGAATGAGCATATGTCATCAAACGTGTCAAGGTGCCCTGACATGGAGGAACTAGAAGAGACGGTGAATTGCAATTCTGTTATTTAATGTTTGTTTTGATTATTTCAATGAATTGGTTGCATGCACCTGAATTTGAAATGACCTTTTAATTCTTGCTATTACAGGGCAAGGATAAACAACGAAGTGTTGGCCTTGACCTAATTGGCAATGTTGTTGCAATTGAAATGAGAGAGGCTAATATAGATGGAAATGCTGATGGGGAGAGCATTGGCCACAAAGTGGTAAAGGGTAACACAGATGGTCATCAGGATGGGGAGAACACTGGCTTGAATGTGGAACTGGGTAACAGAGATGGACATGGGGATGGGGAGAGCAATGGCTTGCAAGTGGGAGAGGGTAATAAGGATGGACCCGGGGAGGAGGAGAGCACTAGCCTACAAGGGGGAGAAGGCAATAAAGATTGAAATGGGGACGGGGAGAGGTGCAGTGTGCCATCTATATCGGTATGAGACCCAACACACTTCCATGCTCTGTTCTTATTTCTTTAGGAATATTTTAATGTGCCTTCAATTATTCTTCACGTCAATGGCATTTCCATTGTAGGAAAATTCAGTGGATGAACAGATGATAGAGTTCAACGGCATATCTTTTAAGGTCAGTGATCATATCGACCTTTGTTGGCCGCATAAACGGGTTGTGAAAGGCATTCTACATGTTGTTGCCAGAAACGCTCACACCCACTACTTGAGGCACCCAAAAAATTATGCAAGAGTCAACATTGTTGAGCCCATTGATGGTTGATGCTACGTGCCTTTTCCCATGTCTAGCACAAAGACCATCGTAGAGTGCGTGGGTGGCTTTGTCATATGGCAGCTCACCGAGATGAAGCATTTTGTTCCAGAGGTACACATAAATTATATGTTGTTGTATATATCATATTGTGTATATTGTTTCCATGCATATGTTAATTCTCATTAATTTTCTATAGGGTGAAGGTGTTAAACCTGACACGGACAAAGCACGGACTACGAAGAAATCTGTTGTTTCACGTTCATCATCTGGGAGGGTTCATGGATTTGGAATCACCCCTCCCAAAATACACAAGGACCCTAAGAAACGTGTCATATTTTACGCAGACCTGAACTTGATTGCAAGGAATAGGTAGCGTAGGAATATATGAGATAGGCTCTGAATATTGATTCTGCTCTGTGGGTTTCATTATTTCAATATTGAACAATTGTGGTGTAGAGATACACCATTTGCATATGTTTCAACTCTATGGTGTTATACATTTGATACGATGATTTTCATGGGCTTCTTTAATTATTTTATTATTGTAAATTATGTTGAACATATATACTAATTTCATGTCATTGGAACACATAATTGTTATCCAGTTCATATCAGACTTTAAGAAAAATAGTCGTGTTCACTATTTGTTCATATGTTTGGAACACAAATTTTACATGACTCTTGTGTTGTCCCCTCTGGCATGTGTTGGCATTAATGTAAAAGCAATAAGACAATAAGATGTTCTTTATTGGTAAACAAGTCAGTATTGGTTTGGTAATTCAGTATGGTCTCTTCATTTCAGTTCTTTGACAATCACTTGACTTGGCATACAAGTGTTTTTCAACTCTAGTACACTGCATATTGTTTCATGTTCTGTCATCTTGCATATTGTGATAAGGATCTAAAACTGTGACTATATGTAAATAAAATTATATGATTTGAAATAGTTATGAAGACAGTTTTGGTCCTCATGTTCATTTATTTATCATATGTCATTCAGTTTTAAAGTTGTCGTAAGATTATGTTATCTTGGAAATATTTCAGCTTTTGGGTTTCTATAATGTTGTCAGTCTTTGTGATCTAGTTATGGTCTTTATGTCCATACATGTTAAAAATCATCAAACATGCTTGATAACTAAATTTCTCTAGAGATTGCACTTTAAACTTGGTTATTAATGCTAAAGTGGTTGGTATGGGAACAATCGATGCCACCATTTATCAATAAATTTGAGAAATTATTTTTAAAAACAATCTATGAGGTACGGGATTTGAAACCCATCAAGTGTCGGTGATCTAATTTTGGATTGTGATAATCCATACAAGTGGATAAAATGATATACTAATTTGAAATGCAAAATTTGTAATGCATATTATATATATAACTACCTAGAAAATATGTTGGGTCTCAATCCTAGAAACATAAAAATAAGGACTATCCATGAGTCACTCACAAGATCAAATCAACTTCTGAATGAACAATTGAAATGCCTCAAGAAAAGAATGATGAAAATTAGACTAATGTCAACAATTGCAAAGGTGATTACAATAAGCCCATCAAAATATCTCAATAAAGTAATGCAACCTTGATTCTCATTATGTACCTTCAACCATATGGTAATGACAACAATGTGATTGGTAAAGTATTCATTCTAATGGTGTACCCCTACCCAAATGCCAATGACAAAGAAAAGCATATATTGGTGGATTAGAAAACCCTATTCATCCTTCTAGAAAACATTTAAAGTAAGGTTTTAAGTCTCAATATTCTAAAACACCACTCTGTATGAGTTGTTTATCCTCTACAAACTTCCCCATTCATCCTTCTAGAAAACCTTTAAAGTAAGTTTTTAAGTCTCAATATTCTAAAACACGGGTTTTAAGTCTCAATATTCTAAAACACCACTTTGTATGAGTTGTTTATCCTCTACAAACTTCCTTATTCATCCTTCTAGAAAACCTTTAAAGTAAGGTTTTAAGTCTCAGTATTCTAAAAAGCCACTCTCTATGATTTTTTTATCCTCTACAAACATAGTTGTTCAAACCTCTTCTCCATTTAAGGAGGGTAATTTACTTCTAAAAATATATTTTTCTTGGAGATTTTTCTCCATATAACCTGAATTGGTTCTTGTATAATAGTTCGTATACATAACTATTGCATGATGGAAAACACATTGGGTTGTCCCATACTTTGCAAGTCTTGTTCGAAGACAGCAGCTAGTGTTATGCACAATGTAAGAGGACAATGTATTGAATTTGAGCTTCATAATTTTTAACAACCCTTACTTTCAGAAAAACACTCTTGTTATATATCTGCCCAACACATTATTCACATAACAGTTGCATCATGGAAAACACAGTGGGTTGTGGGTCACTTTTATTTTATGCAAGCTGTGAGAAATGAATGTTTTAAAGTTCACGTTGTAGTTTTTTAACAACACTTATTTTGAGCAAAACACTCTTTCTCAATATCTGCCCATATGTTTCCAACAGAAAATTTACATAACACTAGCATCATGGAAAACATAGTGGGTTGTGGCTCACTTCTTATTTTTTTCGGATTGTAACAAAATAATGTTTTCAACTTCGCTTTCTTGTTTTATGACACCCCGTACTTTAAGAATAACAGTCTTGTTCACTATCTGTTCATATGTTTCCAAAAAAAAATTTACTAACTGTTGCAGGATGGAAAACACACTGGGTTCTCCCAGACTTTGCAAATCTTGTTCGAAGACAGCAACTAGTGTTATGCACACAGTAAGAGGACAATGTATTGAATTTGAGCTTCCTAATTTTTAGCAACCCTTAATTTCAGCAAAACACTCTTCTTCGATATCTGCCCAACACATTTTGACATAACAGTAGCATCATGGAAAACACAGTGGGTTGTGCCTCACTTATTATTTTTTTCGGACTATAACAAAAAATAATTTTCAACTTCACTTTCTTGTTTTATGACACCCCTTACTTTAAGAAAAATAGTAAGAAGACAGCAGCTAGTGTTATACACACAGTAAGAAGACAAGAAAAGTTGCACATTTTGAAATTCCATTTCAGCATTCCATTTCAATATCCTTATACATTTCAAAGAGAAGGTGCACAAGAAAAGTTGCATAATGGAAAACACAGACCGTAACAAAATAGTGTATTCAAGTTCACCATCAAATTTTATAATGACAATACGCATCAGACAATGAAATGTAAAAAAAATCGATTCAATATTACACAATCTGAAGAAAATTACAATTCACATTTAATATTGGTCACACTGAAGACTATGTCAACCTTTTACAAACAAGTATAATCTTTGTGTTATCAGCATCTGGAAGCATTTGTTGCACTCTGATGGTCAAGGTAGAATTGGAAGCATACAATGTTGTCACCCTGTAATTCTCATGTAGCAGCCTGAAGGAGGGCCTCACACGGTGGATCTCAAACCTAACAATGTGGTTTAATTTGAACACGGCCAGCAACCATTCCTCCACAGGACCTTTGTGATTACTAATTAGAGATTCCCCCTTGAGGAATCTCATAAACCTCATGCTTAGTTGATCCGTAATATTGTGTCTTTGTATGATAACTATTGGTCTAATGCACACCTTCCATATGCATCCAGCTAGGAAAAGGTCTCGAGTTTCTTAGTAAACAGACATTGGCCAATCACATAAATTGACAATCTTTATTTGTAGATTGTAATATTGAACGTCCATGCCCATATGTGCCTATACTCCAAAGACTTTGTCGAAGAAGTGAACATAATTATCATACTGTAAATCTATGTAGTTTGGACCTTTTCTATTAATTCTCCTTAACATCTTTTCTCGCAACCTGTACAGGAGGCTGAGTTCCTCAATTCGAGCAAGAATATTGCATGGCAGATACGGGTTGTAGTTGGTCAACCAACTAGCCACCCATGCTCGCGAACTGTGAGACATCTTCTATAGAACTATAGCAACAGGTTGTAAAATTCTTGAAATGAAAGACAAAACAAAATTTGTAGAAGGTAGACCCGCATTCTCTAATTAGAAGTACATTGTCAATGCAATGGAAACAGTGAAAAAATAAGCAAGAAAAGTGGACTTATGTAGATAATGTATGCACTAAAGATATTGTACCTATTGTTTTGAACTGAACGAGGCGACGTGTTCAGTATCTCCAAAGGGCATATGGCAATGCACGATTTGAATGGCGGGAAGAACATTGCCTGAAAGGAAAGGGAACAAAAATTTCAGCACATACAACAACATTCTTTAATTAGAAACACATGAAACAGTTGGTAAAAAAAATTGAAAGCAAAAGAAAACTTTTCATAACTAAGTAACTGTGTATGGACGGTGTCTTTTCCAACATGGAAAATAATTTGAGCATTTTATTTGTTGCAATCACATGAGTTGAACTAATGAATTGTACAAAATGTATTTCTATTACGAACAAAAGATGCAAATAATCATAGTTGCAGGATGGAAAACACAGTGGGTTTTGCCTGACATTTTTATTTTCAACAGATTGTAACAAAACAAGGTCTCGAAGTTCACCTTCTTGTTTTGTGGCAACCCTTTCTTTCAGAAAACATTCCATTGTAATATGTCTTCATATGTTCCAAACACAAAAAGTACATAACAGTTGCACGATGGAAAACACACTCAAATTTGTCAACTTAAGTATCTGAAAACCATCTTCCCAGCAACAAAACCTAACCTACCATAACCATTCCCTGAGCGATGAAGATCACATCGCAGATTACATCCATTGCATTGCACATCTTTCATAAGGCAACTTTTAGGTGAAATATGGCAGGTTTAGTAAGTGAATGTCTATCAAACTTGGGGGCAGCAAAGTTTAAGGTAAGATTAAGTTTTTTCAAGCTTAATTAGTTGTGCTTGAAGAATGTTTTAGGCTTAATTATTCTATTTGTAAAAATAGGCCTATTTTGGGGTCCACGACAGTGAAGAAGAGCTTGTTTGAAGTGTTTGTTCCATAAGGTATTTGTTGTTCCAAAAACCCATTTGTGTCAATTTTTACATATCACAAATTGAGATCCTATTGTTTTGAAAAGAATGCTTGAAAACATGAATCTACCACTGGAAATGCACTCAATTAGCCCAAATTTAGAAAGGATCAGGTCCTAAATCATCATCTACTTTTACGAATACAAAGGCTCAAGCTAATGCTGATCTACTAAACCCTTACTTTATGCACAAAAAAAGCTCTATCAAACGAGGCTTTAATAGAATATTGTATTCCAAACCTTTCCATGCTCTACCACCATATGAAACATGTTTAGAAATGTCTACCCATGCTTTAGGAACAAACTTTCAACCCCTTTGAATGCACTTTCCTCAGTTACCAACTCAAGTACGCATCCTTTTTCATTGGAAATCTTATGTATTTTCTAAAGATCAGCAACCAGGCATTGAATGGTTCGCTTCCCCTGCACGATTCAAAAGATACACTTCTTAAATTACATAACATCATACCAAACAATGAACTTATGTAAGAAAAGTTATTAAATTTGAACCATACCTCCCATTGGGTTTACACCCGCAAAAGACAGTCATCGACGAGGACTCCTTTCCCGAGATTGGAATGCTGAAGTGAACAAAAAAATCCATAAATGAAATCATAAATTTTATGGCGTGGTAAAAGCACATACTGGAAAAAGGAATCTACAATACTATTTCCTATTACAATAAAGAAATTGAAATGGGTTTTCTCATACTCACCCGTATTAGATGTTGTATCCTCTTCAACATCCATAGTAGTTGCACCTGAAGTATGACATTGCATATTGACATTCAAATTCAAACTATTATTCACGGAAAATGAAAAGGAGTCATCCAAAGGGGCTCGATGATCTGACTGTTGTGCGGAATGCTTCGTACGTCAGGTTGGACGTCGATGACGATCCCTGGTTGCACTAAACAATGGATGCATGTGAATGGTGCTAGTTGCAGCTTGATCAGGATCCGAAATGAATTCAAATGGAAATGCATTTGATTGTCGTAGGTCCTCTACAAACCTATCCACACATTTTGCATATGACTACACCTTTTGTAGAAATTGTGGCAGTGTACGCATCACTTTCTTCAAGAGCTCATTAGTGTCATTCCAAAGAGACATTGTCACCACATGTTCATCATATACATGAGTCATAGAAGGAGCTTGCACAAGGGTCAAAACATTAGGATTGTTTTCTTCTACAACCCCCTCTAACAATGTCTCATTCAAATCTATGTTTGTATCAATTGGTTGACCTCCCCCGTCTAAATGAGGACCTAGAAGAAATTTGTACTAGGCTGTAGAAAATGTAAAACACAATTGAATCCAATAAAGTAACGCAATTTGAATTGAAATTCACTTACCATGGACCACCCCTTCAACGGAAGATGATCTTTTAATCAAGTGAGCAACCTTGACGACATGTTTGCAAGTGTTCCCCTCCAAAATCTAAGGGAAGTCACAAACAAAAAGGTGCTCCCCAAATTTCCGAACAAGGTAGTGCATTGACCTACTTTGAATTTTCACACAATACTGTCCAGGATCTATTTCATCGGGAATACAGTCATCGTCTAGAATTGCCTTGGCCCGCTCCACACTAGATCGCATATTTAAATTTTTTTGTTCATCAAAAAAACCATAATGCTGCAACTTTTCCTTTTGCCTATACAATGGTTCCATTTTATACACAAGTGTGTAATACAAATAGTCCATTCTCCTATTACATTTTTTTAAATGATCGCACAAGTACCGAGTTTTTATTACGCAATGGTATGAATCAATGGCTACATTTGTATCATGGTTGGCATGTGGGAATAGTCTGCAATTTATTGCCCACATGGTTGTGAACAAAAACATCCAATAGTCAAGTAAGCCACAACGTATTAGATGTGACATCAAATAATTTGAATGGTGCGAATCATGTGAGTTGACAAAAATTGTCAACTCACCAATTCGACCTTCTCCTTCACACCAAGTCTTCTTGAAGTACTCTAAGAATCATGCCTGATCATTGAACTCCTCAAAGAAAGATTTCAATAGTTGAGTGACGCAATCTTCAGTGTCAACGATTGCCATCATGATCATGCCAAGACTGCGGAAGACATCCATTTCCCTTTCCTTGGTTGCATACTTGTATACATTCTTTAGCCAAGCCCTTTTGACATGCCAAAGGCATAGAAGTACACGGCACTGAAAGACAACCATAATAGACAATACAAATGATATTGTTTATCACTTGACTGCATGAGAAAGTGGCATTGAAAATGAATATCAAATAAGAAACGTACACAAATGAAGAAAGGGATGCACATACTATATGGCTTGGACCTCTGCAGTCGCATCATTAGTCAAAAATGAATTGATTCTCCAGTCGGGCCTGGCTCTTCTTCCATGTTCGAGAAATACGCATAGCCACGCAGAGATGTCCTCAATCTTGTTTCATGAGGAGACTACCTAGGAAACCGGCACACCACTCTATTGCTCGTCAAAAATGAGAAGAGTATACAATGGATACTGTAGAGAGAACAACTCGACGTGAGAATTGTGAATTTTACAGCCAATAAGATCATTGAAAACATGATGAACTATTTGTCAATTTTTGTAAGGCCTCACCTCATATTTGTTAGTTGCAAACGTGGAATCCATCGAGATGATTGAATTGTGCAAGCAACTAACCATCCTATCCAACATCCATGGATTCTGAACCTCGATAACAAAAGGCTCCCATCGAGTCGTTGAATGTAGAAGAAGTTGTCAAAGTCCTGTCCACTCCACAATAGGATACTTTTCGAATCAAATTTGTGTTTTTGTGCGTGATTAGAACGCACCTTTCGCCTCATAAAAGAGGATCGTTGATGTGTCTATCCATTATTGCATTGACACTGACGTCCATGAGCAAAAGGATTTCAATATAGCTTTTGCACTTCATGGATAGATTAGCGGCAAACATAGAATTCTTCTCTCCACTTGTGTCATGAATGCCATGGAAAAATTCACCATTTTTATCTACGTGGAACATTTCTTTGTAGATAATATAGGCAACATTGGGTTTGCCTTCCATAACCTTTACCATGAAGTGGTATTAACAACCTTGCTTTTGTATAAACGTCTTATGTGGTTTCTTCTTTGGTGGAGGTTGGTTTCTATTGTCTTTAGGACCGTATTGACACTAGTAGATGCAAGAAAGGCATCATCTCATCATGTTCAACCAAGAGAGTAAAATATCATTCGGCCATAGAAATGAATGTCAATATATACAAACCTCTTATACAAAATTATTTTTCTATAAGTTTTGTCATAGACGGGACAGGAGGTGGTAGGTTCTCTTATTTTCTTGTCCAAAATTTTTGTTTATACACCTTCAACGGATGTTTCACCGTGAATGAACTAATCAAGTCTCGTAAGAGGAATTGTTGCAACAAGGACAGGGACCTTATCCTTGTTGACGGAAATAGTATCCCATTTAAAATCGGAAGACAAAAAAGGAGAGCCTCCATTTTGTACATCTTGCACCTCCAATTCATCTAGCTTCTTCCATTTCAAACCTCTCCCCATTCTAGGAAATCACAACATTGGATGAATACTTTAAATTAGTGTGGATTGTGTGAAGAAAAATTAAAAAAATATTCATTAAACATAGATAAAATGTGCTTGCATTGCTCTCACCCACATCAAACCAATAGGATGTTTTGGATTCACCCGAGGAAAATTAAAGGTGATAGATTCAATTGAGCTATGCATAAAATATAACACAAATGCATGCTAGAAATCGGACAGTCCAACATCCCAATACTGTTTTTTTCAAATCACAATTATTTTCTGCACTTTTCTTTCAATCATGCAAAATTCAAACACAACAATGGAATGTGTGGTTTGGAAGACATTCATACTGTCCTATAACATTCCATGTTGCAAAACCGTAGGTGTTAAGAATCAAGCAACCTACCATGAGACAACCCTTGACAGTTGAACATGGAGATTCAAATAGCTAGAACCCAACACTATGTTTTTCGAATCACAATAATTTTTTGCACTTTTCTTTCAATCATGTGAAATTCAAACACAACAATGGAATCTGTGATTTTGAATACATTCATACAGTTTTGTAATATTCCATGTTTCAAATCTGTAGGTGTTAAGAATAAATCAACCCACCATGAGACAACCCTTCACATTTAAACATGGACATTCAAATAACTGAAACCCAACACTGTGTTTTCCAAATCACTTTTTTTTTTCCAATTAATTTTGTTAATCATGCGAAAGTTAAACACAACAATGGAATGTGTGATTTGGAAGACAGTCATACTGTATTGTAACATTCCATATTGCAAAACCTTGGGTTATAAGAAGCAAGCAACCCACCATGAGACAACCCTCCACATTTAAACAAGGAGATTCAAATAACTAGAACCCAACACTATGTTTCTCATTCAGAATTATTTTGTGTAATTTTCTTATCAATCGACTAAAATTTATACACAACAATGGAATGTGTGATTTGGAAGATAGTCATATTGTATTGTAACATTCCATAATGAGACAAGGAAAGATAAAACAACAGACTAATTTCACAAGATGATTTCTTTTAGAATTCACAAATTCAACAAATATCATATTGAAGAACGATCACAGAAGCACAAAGACATTTGTGATCAAGAAAATATTAACAAACTCAAGGATTCAATCTTGTTTCCTTTTATCTCAATACAAAATATGGGTCCAAAGGCTCCATGGTTGTGTAAAAAAATTGTTTGAAAATAGAAAATGCCCTTCTCCCCCCTTTTCCTCTCTTTCTTTCCTCCCAATTTTTTTTCTCCAATAATTGTTCACAATCCTCCTTAAAAATGACCAAGGTTGCAATAATTCATTAAGAAATGAACATTGTTTCCATTACACCCTAGGAATTCAGTCACTATTCACAATTACAAAATGTTCATGCATGTAAAGTAAAGATTCAATTTATGTCGAAAGAAACCGTTTTTGTTGACAACTGCATAAAGAAACCAAGTTCGCTAAACAACCGAAGGAGTTGGAGCCCATAAAATCTCTGCAAGCATTTCATTAAGAAAATTATTAAATTTGGCTCGCTCTTCCTCTCTATCTAAGACAAAGATCACCCTCCAATATTCGACATAGATGGACTTTTCCTTCCATGCAAGTGAACATAGCTCAGAAACAATGTCAAGTTGTTCCTCCTCGAGCCACATTAAATTAGGTTGAATGATTGGTACTGGCTCGATTTCCCATTCCGCAACTTCACCAGGAAGCACCATGTCGAAGAAAACCTGGGATCAAAATTCTGCCACCTTAACAAAACCGTGGCTGTTAAGAAGCAAGCAACCGACCATAACAAAACCCTTTATATTTCAAATGGATGATTAAAATAACTGAAACCCAGCACTGTGTTTCCCATTTAGAATTATTTTTTGCACTTTTTTTTTCAATGTTGCAAAATTTAAACACAACAATGGAATGTGTGATTTGGAAGACATTCAAGTAACATTCCATGTTGCAAAACCATGTGTGTTAAGAAGCAAGCAACCCACAATGAGACAACCCTTTACATTTAAACAAGGAGATTCAAATAACTAAAACCCAACACTGTGTTTCCCATTCAAAATTATTTTGTGCAGTTTTCTTATCAATCGACTAAAATTTAAACACAATAATGGAATGTGTGATTTGGAAGATAGTTATACTATATTGTAACATTTCATATTGCAAAACCATGGGTTTTAAGAAGAAAGAAACACACCATGAGACAACCCTCTACATTTAAACAAGGAGACTCAAATAACTGAAACCCAACACTGTGTTTCCCATTCACAATTATTTTGTGTAGTTTTTTTACTGAAACCTAGCACTTTGTTTCCCATTCATAATTATTTGGAGACTTGCAAAAGAGAATAAATATTGAACTAATATAGTGGAGGCTAAATACTTCAATGGGTTACTTGTTATTGATTTTCCAAATCTGGATAACTTATATAATGTCTTACTTATATGAATTAAAGTAAAAAATTATAGATAACTCATTAGAAAGAGACCAATTTGAAATGTAGGAAATGGGTTGAAAGCTAGATTTCGGTATGATTATTGGTTGGGAAACACTCTCCATAATTTTTTAAACCCTTGTTTAGCTATCAAGGATGGTCTTTCTTCTTTATTTTCATACTGTGTGGCTAATTACTAGGAATATGGTACTTAATGTAGAAAGTTGATTAATTTATTTACTCCTCTCAATCATCTCAATCAAGAGGTTATTAGCTACCTTATAGAGAAGTTAAAGAGTTCTATATAGTCTAGTTTAATAGGAAAAAATAGACCATTTGGTTGGGTTCTTCCATATGGAAGTGTACTATTGCATCTACTTATCTCCTTGAACATGATATACATGTTGAGGTGTTTGAAAAGAAGAAGATTTTGAACAAGAATATATTACATAAATTCAATCTCCGACATCTAGCACGTTGCTTGTTACAGTAAATTATTGATAATATTAAAAATAGAGCCATTACAATCCCCAATAGATGTGATTTTTGGGAGAATAATGTTGACTCTATTTTTCACATTTTTCTAGAATATTTATTCACCTACTCTATCTAAATATAAAGTTCTCACCCTTAATGATGAATGGAGATTCCCTCAGTATTTTAAACTACCTCAATTACCTTTCTCCCCCTCTTGGAATGTCTTAAAAATTATTAAAATCTATAAGAAAATTCACTCCATAAATGAGGAAACAAATGATCATCTCTAGCATGGAGGTAGTGGAAAAACTATTTCTTTAGACAATATGAGTTATTTTATGGAAAAAATCACATTGGTATGATGGAAAATCTTTTCCTACTAAAATTAATTGTGGAATAATTATAAGAAGTGGGGTTGATTGCAATTATGTGATATTGGGAAAATTATTGAATGACTTGATAATAATTGAAGTTTATCAAAATATTTATTTGGGTTACTCCTTTAGATTTATCACAATCTACAACTTGGAGGTCAATGATATCACCATTTTTCTCTTTATTTGTAAAGGATACTACCTATCAATCAATCTACTTATTGATCCCTCTTTGGGAATCAACTTTTTTCATTTTTTCCAATGAGACTTAATAATTTCATCATTTTCTACTTTTTTATGGACTAGTACGATTGGAAGATTATCATGGGAGATGAGAGACTATGAATAGAGGCTTATTATTGTCAATAATACAATAAAAAAAAAATATTTGCCAATCCTTGTGAAGGGTGATCTAAATCCATTTATATAATACATTGATACTTACGATCCATTAGTTCATAGAGATTTCATTGTACAATGGAAGAGTAAGAAAGTTATTGTGAGGGATATGAAATTTTAAGACTCTAAAGAGTTCAACATTGTAGTTGCTAGCATGTCTAAGAAAAGAGCCAAGACCCATCAAGCGAGAAAATGTCAAAGAAAATAAAACATTGGCACTTTCATAAAAGGATTTGAGAAGCTCATTAAATGATAATTAAGATTTCTCAAGAAGGCTCTTCCTTAAAATGAATTCAACTTCTTTCTCATTAAATATTTTACCCTAAATGAGAAGTGTAAATTATCTATATTTTGTTAAATAACTTTCCCTTTGTAAACAATATAAGGCATAATTAAATGATAGATAAGCTCATTAAATGATAATTAAGATTTCTCAAGGAGCCTCTTCCTTAAAATGAATTCAACTTCTTTCTCATTAAATATTTTACCCTAAATGAGAAGTATAAATTATCTATCTTTTGTTAAATAAATTTCCCTTTGTAAACAATATAAGGCATAATTACCTAGTATGCTTTGCTTTGTACCTTTCAATATATAGAGAGAAATAAGTCATGAATGAGATTCTAGGTAAGAAAAAATGGTTCACTACACCAAATTTTTATAATTTAACTTTATAATTGTGATAAATTCAATTTCTTACTTCTCAAATCCAACCATAGGGTGGTTGTTAATGAAAAAGTGCTCTTATTTTTAAATATTACAAGAGGTCTAGTCTTGGTGAGGAAACTACAAATGATCCCACTAAATATTCACTATTCCTATTGTTATCTTCTTTAAACTTATTAGACCTATAGGTAGAGATAGTATTAGTAGAAGTCCTACCCCCTCTAATCTTAGTGTTGAGGTGATCCATCTAATGTTTCCCCTATTGATATCATTTCCCCTCCCTCTAATAAAAAAGGAAAATACCTAGTTATCATTGGTTCTTCAATTGAGTTTATTGATAACCCTAGATTTAAGAATATATAAACAACTACTAAAAGGAATAATAATTTTATCAAGGAGACTATGGTCTAAAATGAAATCACTCAATGATGGTTTTAATCTTCAACATAGATTCCTAAAGTGGTTCAAGAATGAAGTTGAGAATGAAATTAAGGATGGAGAAAAATCATAAATAGGTGAATATGGATGTTACTAAAATTGAGATTAAAGTGAGATTGTTTGATAAGGATTGTACAAATACATTGCTTGGATTAAGATTCTATTTATATTATAATAATATTTCTATCTCATGTATCTCGAACACTCTTAGAATGTGAATTTGGATTCCTATACTATATAATAATAGAGGTATCTTCTATTTATATTCCAATGGTAACCTTTCCATTATTTTTCATATTCCATTTGACTTTAGACTCATTTAAAGTATTTTCCCTTTCTTAAGTACTAGAAGAAGAAGTTGAGAATCTTGTCATAAAAATGGGTCCCACATGTGTTAGTGGCTCCAAAATAGAGAACTATATTTAGGGATTTAATCCATAAGATAGTTATGATTCGAACATGTCTTTGTGGTTATATTTTGTATTTAGGGTCTCATTGATTGAGCCCATATGACATCCATGTGAATTCAATGATGTCCAAGGTGGGTATTGGATTTTTTCATGTACTAAGGCCTTGGTCTATTATTTTGGTGAAAAAAATTATGGCTTTTGTCTCTTTTCTTATGTATTAGTAGTATAAGATAGTAGTTTAATATTAATTTTTGCAAATTTTTTTCAATGGTGCAAAATTTAAACACAACAATGGAAGGTGTGATTTTGAAGACATTAAAACAACTGAAATACTCGACATTGTGTTTCCCAGATTTCAAACTAAAAGAACTTGTAGAACCCTATACATTAAAACAAGGAGATTCAAATAAATGAAACCCAACATTGTGTTTCCCATAAAAAATTATTTTGTACAGTTTTTTTATTGAAACCTAGCACTGTGTTTCCCATTCAGAATTACTTTTTGTAGTTTTTTTTTTCAATGGTGCGAAATTTAAACACAACAATGGAATGTGTGATTTTGAAGACACTCAAGCAACTGAAATACTCGACATTGTATTTCATAAATTTCAAACTAAAAGAACTTGTAAAACCCTCTACATTAAAACAAGGAGATTCAAATAAATGAAACCCAGCACTGTGTTTCCCATTCAAAATTATTTTGTACAGTTTTTTTATTGAAACCTAGCACTACGTTTCTCATTCAGAAATATTTTTTGCATTTTTTTTTTTCAATGGTGTGAAATTTAAACAGAACAATGGAATGTGTGATTTTGAAGACATTCAAGCAACTGAAATACTCGACATTGTGTTTCTCAAATTTCAAACTAAAAGAGCTTGTAAAATCCTCTACATTTAAACAAGGAGACTCAAATAAATGAAACCCAGCACTGTGTTTCCCATACAGAATTAATTTGTACAGTGTTTTTATTGAAACCCAACACTGTGTTTCCCATTCAGAATTATTTTTGCGAGGTTTTTTTTCAATGGTGCGAAATTTAAACACAACAATGGAACATGTGATTTTGAAGACATTCAAGCAACTGAAATACTCCACATCGTGTTTCCCAAATTTCAAATTAAAACATCTTGTAAAACCCTCTGCTTGCAACAAAATTACCCCTCACCTCGATTTCGTTTGTATTCTCCTCCAAATCTTCCACGTGCACTCCACACTTCAGCTTATTTGGTCGGTATTCTCCTCGAAGTCATCCACGTGCACTCAGACCTTCATCTTTCCCTTTCAACATGCAGATAGGAAACAAAACAAATAGTATTTTTGCCTTGCTTTCTCGAAATAGAAAAGGCACACGTCATTCCCTTCCACTTTTCCTGCGCCACACAAAAGAAACTTGTCAACAAAGCTAACCTACCCACTTTTTCACCCAGCAATAGGCAAGAAAATGCACCTAATGGCATCCCTAACTCCCACCTGACCATAGCTCAAACGTTTCATCTCATCCGCCGATTTCAGGCGTTTAGCGGGCCCCGCACTTCGACGTCTCGTCATGTTATGTATGTATCCATGTATGTTCATGTGTATGTTTTTCATGCATTTTGATGTATATAGGTGAATTTTGTCTAGCAGTTAGTCGGCTGTTGAATTGTGTTCGGTGTTTATTCTGGTAAAAATATTATATATATATATATTGTTGTAATAGTCAAAATTATATATTTTAGTTTATTTTTATTAGGTTGTTTTTAGTTTAATGATTAGTTTATAAGTAATATGTTTTAATGTAATTTTGAAAAATAATTTGATTCTTATTATTTACATTTATATATATTTTTAAGAATTAGTTTTGATCTTTATTTTATCAATTCATTATTCACAGTTAAATTTATAAACACAAAATTGACCTAGGTCAATTCTACTAGAGTGAAAATGAACCTTGAACTTTCAAAATTCAAATTTTAATCTAGGTTGGAGTTGATTCCCTCCAACTATTCATATGAGTGAACATGAGTAAAAATTTGTAAATTTGTGCATTAAGATGTTTTATTTAAGAGAAAGCCCTAATTCATTTGAAACATCATTAAGATCTCTTACTTCTAAATTATATGATCAAATAGAGCACTATCAAAGCATTTGTAATGCATCATGTACTTACATCATCATCTCTAAGCATAATTGCTTGTTTACTTCATTTTCAATCTTTATTTTAACTATTGATTTGGTAACATGGGTTTGACCAAAGGAGAGCATTCCTTATCTAGCAAGCTCCTCAATTATGTAAGTAGAAATCACCCCTTTGAAAACATAGGAGTATATAGGTAAATAACTTTTTTTTATGAATAAGTGTGAGCATTTATATTAATTAGAGAATAAAAATACGCATATTCACAAACAAAAAGGGTGAGTGAATATAAAATCATACCTCTAGAGTTCACATGGGTCAAAGCTCAAATCAAAATAAATACATAAACAAAAAGGCTACTAGGTGACAAGAGTTCTTGTAAAAGGTGGAGACGACAAGTCCCTGTCACCTAACCTACCCCATACATCAGTGAGGTCCAAAGTGACATCAAGGGGGTCCCACCCCTCATCATATTTGTCTTTATCTTCTTCATGGGCTAGAGAAACAACCAATGTTAGCCGAGGAACTTCATTGGAATCAAACCATTTAAAATTATCAGAGGATGGCCACCTATAAGCCCCACTAGAAGGCCACCCAAAAATTCCAAGAATCTTCCCAAAAGAGTATATTTTTCTCCATTACGAATAATCCAAGAGAGGTGGGAGAGAATTATTTCACCACAATTTATGATGAATTTTTGCATCTTAGATCCAATGGGTGGATTAGCAGTGATGAATATTCTTTCTCTCGAAGAGGAATCTAGATATCTAGCTTGCATTATTTTGCACCATTTTAAATTTGGATTTGAATACATGTTCCAAGATAATTTAGCACCTAATACCTTTTTTTTGCATTGATTTTACTAATCCCAACACCACCAAAGGTTTTGGAAGTGCAAAATGCGTCATAATTCATAAGTGTGATTCTACTTTTTTGTATTCTTATGTTCTAAAGAAAGCCTCTCTTAGGTTTTCTACTTTGGATTTTATATTTCCTAGTAGTATCATAACTAATAGATAGCATATAGCTATGGATTACCAATATAACTACATTTTTGAACATTCTTAATTGTCCTACCATTGTGATCCATCTTCCTTTTTGAGAGGATATTTTCCTTTGTATTAGAGATAATATTTTGTCTTAGAATGAGTTTTTTAAACCCCCATGAAAAGGGGGATTCCCAAGTATTTACAAAGGAGGACATCAAAGTTATAACCTAGTAGCTTATAAATATTATCTTATAGCATTTTGAGGGTGTTGAAGGAGATCTTGGATTTGTAAAATTGATATTTTAGCTAGAGGAGACATATGGCTTGAAAGAATCATTTTTATGAATTTTATAAAAGTGATTCTTGAATTTATATAAATTATGGTGTAATCTCTAAAAGGAGAGAATGTTATTGGGACCTTGGAAATAGATATTCCCAGACAATTAATCTTACATCTTTCAAAAATATTCATTCTACTTAGGACTTCTACCATTATGATGAAAAGGAAAGGGGAAAGTGGATCTCCTTACCTAATGCCATTTCTAGGATTGAATAAATTTATTGGATTACCAAATTAATCGATAGTGCAATGTTGGTCCCGGAAATATCCATTTAGACCATTCTTTTGAGAACCTAATTTTTTTAAGAACTTGGATTAGGAACTCCCTATTTATCCCATCATAAGATTTTATGCCCCGTTTTAAGACCAATCTAATGTATTTTTTAAGTTAGATAGAGTGAAAAAACTTGTGTGCATTTATTACTCCTAATGGTTCTCTCCCAAGAATAAATATGCCTTGTTCTTCTAAAATTAGTTATGTTATGTTTTCTCCCAACCTATTTTCCAATGCTTTAGAAAGTATTTTGTAAGTAGTGTTGCATAAAAAAATTTATCTAAAACCTTCAAAAGAAGAAGGGTCCTCATTTTTAGGAATCAAATCTAAAAAGGATGTATTCATTTTCTTTAAAATATGTTTATTTCTTTGTGCTTCTTCCAAGGGTAGAAGAATATCTTGTCCAAAAAAAATCCCAACATTTTTTAAAGAACATAGTTGTGAAGTAGTCTAGAAATAGAGATTGGTCATTGTGTATGGAAAAATTAGTTCCCTTAATCTCCTCTAAAGAGAAGCTAGATAGCAACATTTTTTTTGTTCTTTAGAGATAACTGAGGGAATATTCTCAAGCAATGTGTAGGAAGATAGACAAGGGTCATTCAAATGATTTATCATCAATTTTTTGAAGTGTGTTGTACCTTATTTTTTATGTCTTTGAATTCTAAAAAAGGGATACCCTAAGGGGAGGATATTTCTATGATGGCATTGAATGATATTTTTACTTTGGTTAAAGCATGAAATAATTTTGTGCTTCTATCTCCTTCATTCAACCATAATTAATTAGATTTTTATTGCAAATAAAATTCTTCTCTTGGAAGTGTTAGAAAATAATGCATAATACCCAATTCATTTAATCTATTTCCTTCATAACGCCATGAGAGAAAATTATGCATACAAGCTTACAGAATAGCCATAATATATATATATATCAAATATACAAGCCACAAGATAATACAATATATACCTTGGGAAAAAACCCTCAAGAGGAAAAACCCAGCCTCCAAAAGTATCCATACTACATCTATTATTTAAAAAATAAATAATACATGTGCTTATAAAGTTGCATTGAATATTTTTGAAGCATCAAGCCTCTTCAATGCATCCTCCATGTGTTCAAGCATGAATCCACACATCCCATGCCATGCCTCACATAGGAATTCCTTAGAAAGACTCAATCATGACACCCACTCACCCAACCAACTTTAACCACTAAAAATATGTTTGTTTTTATAGATACAAGATCACACAAATACAACCAAGTAGTATGATAAAACTGTTGGAGTGAAAATATACTAAGAGGGGAGGGGGTGAATTAGCGTTTATAACTTCTTAAACAATTTAAACTGAAATTGAAAAAACCATACATATGTTCTCATTTATCAATGATAGTGTCATTCATTTATTTGAATGCAATCATATAAACTAAAATGAGTAATGTAACATTGCATTTTAAAGCAGTAAAGTATTGAAGAAAATGAGTCACAGAGACACAAATAGACAAAAAATATGTCTGGTGGAAAACCCTCTTGGGGTAGAAAAACCACTCCTTAACCTGCTGTCTTTTTCAGGCTTCCATTTCAATAATTTATTTTGACAAAGCCTCAATCGTTGATTTCTGAGTACCAACTCAAGGAGCACCAACCCCTCTATTTAGAGACACCAATCTCAAGGAGCACTAACCCCTTTCCTGATATTCAAGAGAAAGTACAATAGTACAGAGGATCTCTTTGTTTCACTCGATTTCTATCAAGTGCCTCTTGACTGACAAAGCATAGAATTTTCAAGAGTCAAAATTGACTCTTCAGAATTCCATACATTATCTAATCTCGATGCAGCTTCAGGAAAATCTTATCACAGTCACAATAAAATCTTATCTATTACAATGATTCATCTTTTATTTATTTTCTCACTGTTTGATTTTCAACATCTTTCCATATAGAAACTGCAAATCTGACTACACACTATGTTTTCCAATTTTCAGCATCAAAGTACATAAAAGACTTTCACATGTCTTTTATGGTAATGCCCTTGTTTCAAGTTTTGTTTTTCTGTCATGATAGAACCCTAATCTCACTGTTTTTGGCTTTTTACAGAAAACATCATTACATATTGGAAGTATTACATCTGTATCTCGAATTTCACTTTCCAGAAGTTATACAAGGTTGTTTTCAGGTTATAGAACAACTGTCAAGCAACAGTTCCAGATGTTACAGAGATCATACGTGAAGGATTCTTCCTTTCTGTCAAGGATAGAACAACTATTCCAAAAATAGAGGTGTAACTGAAACTTTTCTCCACAAGCGACCTGCACATGCAGCGCTTACTCCCAAGAAGTATTAATGAAATACATATTTCATAGGAAAATTGGACAATGAAGTTGTTGCTAAAAATAGATATAATTGAAACCCCAAACAACAATGTAACTGACAACAGGTAATCATGTTCTTGATAGCAGTTACCAATGATTCTAGATAAGTAACTAAAGAAACTTTTAGCTTTCAAGATGACCCAAAAACTTAAAAATATGTTTCATAAAACTAATATGATAACCTTCAGAAAAAGCAGTCAAGATTTGGAGCAAACGTTTCAGATTTTCATGAAAAGGATTAGACATTTTCCATTTTTCTTTTTGAATAGAAAAACTTAACTCAAAATCACCTTGCTTGTGAAGTAACGGATCTGAACAGCAAACTAAAAAAATAATACCTGAGAAAACCATAAATGCATTTCTCATGAGAGATTTACCAGGTCTGCAAAGTGACAGAGCAACTCGAGCTCTTTTCTCATTTGAGCTTCCAACTGATGGAAAAAAACTGATAGGTGAAACAACCAATGTCATGGTCTTTGTATTTTCCAATACGCTACCAAAGATCAGTAAACCAGCTACTAGAACAGTGAAATGGCTATGAGATAAACAAATCAATGATGGCGGCCAGAATAGGGTTTCAAATCCTTCAAAGCAAGTGAAGCAAATAATAATGACCTAAACTCCCAAAGCAAGTGAACCGAAGTCCTTTGCTAATTTTGATAAACTTTTGGAGTTCGAGAGGACAGTAAATTAATAAATCAAAACCGCACAATACACTTTGAAATCCATAGAAAGATCAACATCTTGCATGTCGACAAAAATAAATTGACATCTATTCCCTTACCACACAACTGCGGCCACCCTTTGGACTACCTACAATACAGCTGTAGCTAACACTAACTGTTACTGCATCCTTTACCGCCCAACCATGGTCTTGCTTCAGACTACTCATGGTACAGCAGTAGCTCCAAGCTATCCGCTAGTCATTTCCACCGCATTACCACGGTTACACTTCTGACAACCCACAATATGGTAGTAGCCACCTTGCTTTCCGCTAGTCGATTCCACTGCATTACCACAGTTAACATCCTAATTGCTCATGGTACAGTAGTAGTTGTCCTACTTGTTGTTGACGGTTTACCCGCACTACCGCAATTACACTAATGATAGCCCGCGGTGTAGCAGTTGCTATTATGCTTGCCACTGGAAGTTTCCACCACACTACTGGGGTCACTGGCTTAACTGCCAGTGGTACCACAGTAAGACCTTTTGAAGTCGTGGTCTTACCAAAGTCAAACATGTCTGTTGTCGTCCTTGAGGCCCGATATAAATGACAATCAATAAACCCAAGTCAAATGCAAATAGAAGATCGAATAGGATGCCTTTACCCAAGGTCTAGTGCCACCTTGATATGTTCAAAGCTATATTATGTGCCATTTCCAAATGAAGTCCAAAGACTTATAATGAATAGAGAAGACTGAATTTTCATGAAACATTTCACAATGCCATTCCACTTACCATTAATCCTTATTATACTGAGAACCAAGTTGCACCATATAAACCATTAACAATTTCAAGATGCAAGAGCCTGATCAAACCACACTGTAATAACCTCTAGAAAATTGATTAATGCCAAGGAAAAATAATTAAGAGCATCACTGAAACATAATTGTTTAAACCAGAAACGTAGAACCTGTTCAATGAAACAAGGAGCCAGTAACTAGAGTGCCTTAACTGAGATCTGCACATTGAGTTAAACGATTAGTACCACCATATAATAAAATCAATGAAGTAAATGTGCCAAATAGATAAGTGGATCAACTGAGAAGATAATCATCAAGATGCTAGAGAATCACAAAGTGACATCAAGAACAAAATAGCATAAGAGGGATTCAACAAACTCCCCCTTTGTCCTTGATGGCAAAACTAAGCCACCAAACCAAAGATAATGAATTGTAACTGAATGCTCAAAATTCTCTCCCTTTTTGACACAAGGATAAAGGGATACCAACAAAGATAAACCAGAACCAACTGTGACATTCTATCAAACTACAGATTTAACCTTTGAGCAACAAAGTATGAGCTGCAAGAAGAGCTAACCAGCTCCCCCTATCACCAAGATAGACTATTTAAGATAACATAGATTGAGAGACAACTCCCAATCGAGACTTAAGTCTTTCAAAACCATCTTTAGCCAAGGGTTTTGAAAAAATTTCAGCAACCTATGCTTGTGTAGTAATATATTGCATAGATACCTCATTAGCCAACACCTTTTCACGAAGAAAATGAAACTTTATAGCTATATGTTTAGTTCGAGAGTACATAACTAGATTTTTTGAGATATTTATTGCACTAGTATTATCACACAGAATAGTAATAGGTTTTGGAATTTCAATACCCATATCTGATAATGTCTATGACATCCAAATTACTTGAGTGCAGCAAGAAGTGGCAGCTATATATTTTGTTTCAGCAATAGAGAGCGAAACAGATTCTTGCTTTTTGTTGTGCCAAGCCACTAAACGATCACCAAGAAAGAAATCAGCACCACTGGTGCTTTTCTTGTCATCTAGACATCCTGCCCAATCAAAATCAGTTTAAGCTACTAAAGATAAATCATTGCTTCTAGGATACCAGAGCCCATAATCAATTGTGCCTTGTACATATTTAAGAATCCTTCTCACAGCATTGATGTGAGATTCCTTACGAGATGATTGAAAATGAGCAACCATGCAAAAAGCTTGCATTATGTTAGGTCTTGAGGTTGTTAATTACAATAGGTTGCCTATCATTGACCTATAATCAATTGGAGTTTACAACAGGAGAGTCGTCAACTTTTCTAAGTTTACAACCAGTAGCCATTGGGGTGCTGACAGGATGACTTTCATCCATTTGAAACATTTTTAACATTTCTTTTGCATATCTTGCTTGAGATAGAAAGATGCCAGATTCAAGTTGTGAAATCTGAAGACCTAAGAAAAATGACAGTTCTCCCAACATAGACATTTTGAATTTAGATTCCATGATTTGTGAGAATTTTTTACTCAAGGCAATATTGTTGCAACCAAAAATGGTGTCATCAACATAAATTTCAACAACAAGAATATCATATCCTTCAATTTTAACATACAGATTACTGTCAACTCCTCCTCTAATGAAACCTTTTGAAAGTAAGTGACTGTCCAATCTGGAGTACCAAGCTCTAGGAGCTTGTTTTAGGCCATATAGAGCCTTTTTCAGCCTGTAAACATGATTGGGTTTTTTTTTACAGATAAACCCTTCAGGTTGTTCTATGTAAACTTCTTCTTCTAAGTATCCATTTAAAAAGGTAGTTTTTACATCCATTTGATATATAGTGAAATTTTTGAAAACAGAATATGCCAAGAAAATTCTAATGGATTCAAGCCTAGCAACAGGAGAAAAATTTTCACCAAAATCAATACCTTCTTGCTGAGCATATCCTATGCAGACATATCTAACCTTGTTGCGAACAACATGACCATGTTCATCATGTTTATTTCTAAAGATCCACTTGCCTCCTATGAAATTTTTGTCATCTGGTCTTGGGACTAGATCCCAAGTCTATTTTTTTTCAATTTGATCAATTTCTTCCTGCATTGCATTAAGCCAACATTCACCAGTTAGAGCATCATCAAAAAATTTGGGCTCAAACTAAGTGATTAAACAAAATGCAGTAAGCTTAGCTATGTGAGATTTTTCATCATAGTTAACAATTATTTTCCTTGTTTGAACTCTTGTAGATCTATCTCCTATAATCAGATCTTTAGGATGGTTCCTAGCAAGAGATTTTGAAGGAATTTTGGGTTCACATTTTTCTGAGCTGATTTCAGCATCTTCAAGATTTTCTTCAGCAAGTTTAGGGCTTGCTGGTTTTGTTTCAGGCTTTGTAGTTTCAAAGCTTTCAATAATTATATCAAGTTCAAATTCCTCCTCTTCATCATCTTGCATGGGTTCAGCATCTAGAAGCAGATTTTCATCAAATTTGACATTTACAGATTCAACAATTTTGTTCAACCTATTGTTAAAGCATTTATAGGCTTTGTTGTGAGTAGAGTATCCTACTAAGATATCTTCATCAGTTCTAGATTGGAAACTACCTAAGTTTTCATCATCTCTCTTGATAAAACACTTGTAGCCAAATATTCTAAAATATTTAATTTGGGCAGATTTACCATACCATAGTTCATATGGAGTGAAATTTGATTTCACTCTGATCTGGACTCTATTTAGAATGCAGACAGTTGTATGAACAGCTTCTTTCCACTACATATTTTCTAGATTTGCTTCATTCAACATGGTTCTTGCCATCTCTTTTATAGTCCTATTCTTTCGCTAAACAGCCCCATTTTGTTGGGGTATTCTGGTAGCAGCATGTTGTCTTATTATGCCATGTTTGTCACAATAGTCTATGAATTCTTGTGAGGTGAATTCACCACCTTTTTCAGATCTTAAAAATTTTAGTTTTCAGTTTGACTCTCTTTCCACCAGTTTTCTATAAACTTTAAAACGTTCAAAAGCTTCTGATTTATTCTTGAGAAAGGTAACCCATACCATACAAGAGTAGTCATCAACAAACAGCATGAAATATTTCTCACCATTTATGGATCTAGTCCTTGTAGGACCACATAAGTCAGTATGAAAAATTTGCAGAGGCTTAGTAGAGAAATGTTCCTTGGATTTAAATCTTACCTTGGTTTTCTTTCCTTTGAGACACTCTTTACAAACAGCTTTTTCAAGTTTTCTAAGAAGGGGCAGACCTCTTACATTTTGATTTTTTCTAATTCTGACCATATTTTCAAAATTAATGTGGCCTAGTCTCTTGTGCCACAGTCAACTTTCTTCAATATGACTCATTAAGCATATACCGTGATTTTTTTCATGTCCAGAGGTGTCAAGTAAGTTGTAGACATTTCCTTTGGTCCTTCTTCCAGCAGCAACAGCTTTACCTGATTGGTTTTTGATTTCACATCCTTGTGAAGTGAACAAGATTTGATAGCCACTGTCACAGATTTGACTGACACTTAAAAGCTTATGCTTTAATCCTTCTACATAATAAACATTGTAGATTGGAGTGTCTTCATTCAGAAACAGAGAACCTCTACCTTTGATTTTAATTCCAGAGTTGTCTCCGAATTTTACATATCCACCAACATAGTCTTCTAGATTTGTAAATTTTTATTTGTCACTAGTCATGTGGTTTGAACAGCCACTGTCTAGGACCCATAGGTCATTTTTCTTTGAGTGAAAAGTAGTTTGAACAAGCATAGTTTGTTCAAGGTTGTTAACTGCTATTGAATTCCAGACTTTGATATTTTTCAGTTGTTTATTTTGTTGATCAGCATTGCATTGCTTTGTAGAATGACCCAAAGATTTTCATGTAAAACATCTAATCTGTCTTGCAAGACCATGATTCTACCTAAAGCCAAATCTAGGAGTTCTAGAATTCATAAATCTGTAAGAATGTACTTTGTGACCAAATTTATTGCAGAAGTAACAGTACCCATAAAAGAGAGGGTAGGAGTTGTAAACCATTTTGTTACTCCTAAAAGGATGAATATGATCCTTGACAAACTCAGAATGTTTGAGTTCAGGATTTTTGTTTCCAGCAACAGCATTGCTCTTTTCACTATCATTTGAACATTCACCTTTAACAAAGCCAATACCAATTTTGTCTTTGTTTAATTTTTGTTTACTGAGCATGTCATTCAGTTTGAGAGTGCTTTCATATTTTTCAATAGTCTTCCTGAGATCTACAATCTCATGTTCAAGTTTTTGAATTTCTTGGTCTTTATAACGTATGTCAATGCGAAGACAATAATCAACTCTCTTGGATTCTTCAAGTTGATTTTTTAATGAAATTATCTCAAGATTTATGAGTTGCTCTTGTGAGTTATCTTGAACATCATTCTTTTCTTGAGCAAGTAACTGTTTCTTAAGTTTTCTGAGCTCTTTTAGAGCATATTTCAGTTCTCCTTCATAGTCCACTTCACCTTCTTTAGCATCATTGTTATTAGTTTCATCTTGTTGAATAATTTCAGCCATGAAGATATTTTCATCCTCTTCATCTAGAGAGTCATTAGATTCAGAATCTGCTTCATTTTTGTTGAATAGACTTTTCTTCTTTTTGAAATTAAATTTTTGTTTGGGTCTATAAGCCTTTTTCTTGGAAAATTTCTCAAATTTCTCATTATCACTGTTTGTGTCACCATAGGGACACTTTGCAGCAAAGTGGCCTATTTTTCCACAGTTAAAGAATTTGAAGGGAAGTTCTCCCTTATACTTTCCAGAACCCTTTTTGAGTTTCCTCACAAAATGGGATTCTTTAGAATCAGAAAATTTTGATTCAGAGAGCTCATCCCTTTCTTTCCTTTCAACATTAAATGTCGATTCTTTTGTAATGATGTTATTTTTACTAATCCTCATTTCATAGGCATTCAGAGTGCCTTGTACACTGTCAAGGGTAAGTTGGGTAAAATGTTTCTTCTCTTCTAGAGTAGCTACCTTAGCTTCAAATTTTGTTGGCAAGGTTCTGATGACCTTGGTTACAACATCAAACTCCTTGACTTATTCTCCTAGACCCTTCATGACATTTACTATTTCATCAACTCTCAAAAAATAGTCAGCAAATTTTTCATCATCCCTCATTTTTAATTCTTCAAACTGATGTTTTAAAGTGAGGAAATTGGACTTTTTTACCTTTTCATTTCCTTGATAGATAGTTTCAAGTTTAGTCCAGATTTCTCTAGCAGAACTGCAGTGCATGACTTTGATGAAGACATCTTTAGTCAGAGCACAAAGAAGAGCATGCTTTGCTCTTGCATTGGTTTCATATCTCTTCTTTTCATCAGAAGTAGTTGGCAAAGTAGTCGGTACAGTGAACCCAGTCAATACTATGCTCTAGACATCAAGGTCAATAGAAGTTAAATAAGTCTCCATTCTGATTTTCCAGTATTCATAATCAATTCCATCAAAAAATGGAGCTCTATTCATGGAAGTGCCTTCATGAGCTTGAGACATTTTGAATAGACTCCAAGTCTAGAATTAATCCTAGGTGGAAAGACCTATCAGAGGACCCTAGGCTCTGATACCAATTGTTGGAGTAAAAATACACTGAGAGGGGGAGGTGAATTAGTGTTTATAACTTCTTAAACAATTTAAACTAAAACTAAAAAGAACCATACATATGTTCTCATTTATCAATGATAGTGTCATTCATGTATTTGAATGCAATCATATAAACCGAAATGAGTAATGTAACATTACATTTCAAAGCAGTAAAGTACTGAAGAAAATGAGTCACAGAGACACAAATAGACACAAGATATGCCGAGTGGAAAACCCTCCTAGGGTAGAAAAACCACTCCTTAACCTGCTGCCTTTTTTAGGCCTTCATTTCAATAATTTATTTTGACAAAGCCTCAATGGTTGATTTCTGAGCACCAACTCAAGGAGCACCAACCCCTCTGTTTAGAGACACAAATCTCAAGGAGAACCAACCCCTTTCCTAATATTCAATAGATTTTATAATATTATAGAGGATCTCTCTATTTCACTTGATTTTTGTCAAGTGCCTCTTGACAAACAAAGCATAGAATTTTCAAGAGTCAAAATTAACTCTTTAGAATTCCATACATTATCTAATATTGATGCAGCTTCAGGAAAATATTATCAAATTCAAAATACAATCTCATCAAATTGTATTACAATGATACATCTTTTCTTTCTTTTCTCACTGTTTGATTTTCAACATCTTTCCATACAGAAACTACAAATCTGACTACACACTGTGTTTTCCAATTTTCAGCATCAAAGTACAAAAAAGACTTTCACATGTCTTTTATGGTAATGCCCTTGTTTCAAGTTTTGTTTTTCTGTCATGATAGAACCCTAATCTCACTATTTTTGGCCTTTTATAGAAAACATCAATGGCTTACATGTCGACAAAAACAAATTGACATTTGTTCCCTTATCGCACAACCACAGCCACCCTTTGGACCACCTGCAGTACAGCGGTAGCTAACACTAACTGTTATCACATCCTTTACCGCCCAACCATGATCTTGCTTCAGACTACTCATGGTACAGAGGTAGCTCCAAGCTATCCGCTAGTCATTTCCACCGCGTTACCGCGGTTACACTTCTAATAGCCCACAGTGTGGCAGTAGCCACCTTGCTTTCTACTAGCCGCTTCCACCGCATTACCGCGGTTAACATCCTAACTGCTCACAGTACAGTGGTAGTTATCCTGCTTGTTGTTGACGGTTTACCTGCACTACCGTGGTTACACTGATGACAGCCCGCAATGTAGCGGTAGCTGTTATGCTTGCCGCTAGTGGTTTCCACCGCACTACCATGGTCACTGGCTTAACTACCAGCAGTACCACGGTAAGACCTTTTGAAGCCGCGGTCTTACCAAAGTCAAACATGTCTGTTGTCGGCCTTGAGGCCTAATATAAATGACAACCAATAAACCCAAGTCAAATACAAATAGAAGATAGAATAGGATGCCTTTACCCAAGGTCTAGTGCCACCTTGATATGTTCAAAGCTATATTATGTGCCATTTCCAAATGAAGTCCAAAGACTTATAATGAATAAAGAAGAATGAATTTTCATGAAACATTTCACAATGCCATTCCACTTACCATTAATCCTTATTATACTGAGAACCAAGTTGCACCATATAAACCATTAAAATTTTCAAGATGCGAGAGCCTGATCAAACCACACTATAACAACCTGTAGAAAATTGATTCATGCCAAGGACAAATAATTAAGAGCATCACTGAAACACAATTATTTAAACCAGAAACATAGAACCTGTTAAATGAAACAAGGAGCCACTAACCAGAGTGCCTTAACTAAGATCTGCACATTGAGTTAAATGATTAGTACCACCATATAATAAAATCAATGAAGTAAATGTGCCAAATAGACAAGTAGATCAACTGAGAAGATAATCATCAAGATTCTAGAGAATCACAAAGTGCTATCAAGGAAAAAATAGCATAAGAGGGATTCAACAAAAACCATGTGCATAAAACCATGTGAACTTGAAATCATTGACCCCTCATTCAATATCGAGTATCGTTACCAAATTTTCACCTATGGCTCAATCAGGTAGAGCCTATTGGTATTTAAAAGGAAAATGGCACATTCTTATCTCTCCTACATTGCATCCATGTGTACAAATGAAATAACTTAAAGGATTATAGAGATTTAAATTATTGCATTTATATAGATGCATGAAACATAAGAAAGATTTTTACAAATCTTTTTGAAAAAAAGTAATCTTTATTGAATGCATAAATGTTCATTTGACTCACGCAAGCCGTGAGTTTAACTTTTTCTTGTTCAATTAAAATCAAGATAGATATATACATAAATAAGTAAATGAAGAGAAAAGAATGTGCATGTAGGGAGGGTAACCATTCATTGCCTGAGAATGATTGTTTTTGTTGTATCTTCTTTTTCAACTGTTGCCCGAGTCGATTTCTCCTTCCTAGCTCTCGTACTCTTGTTTCCTGCATTAAGTCAAAGCAATGTGTTAGAGAAGTGCCCTAAGAAATGAAAGGTTGCATACCATACATGATCACTTACATATGCGCATATAAACCGATCTCAATCTGCATTAAACAAGAATGCAAATCCTAGATGTTCCAAAAAACCATTGAAGTCATCAAAAACACATCTAAGTTATGCATTGGTTTCCTAGCATGTTTGCTTCATGTGCAAATATAGGTGCATTTGTGTTTCTGACTATTTTATCAAATTTCAACATGTGGGGATAAATGTGTCTCCCACAAGGTTTGAGCCCAGCGTGCATTTTGTTTGTGTTTTGATAAAGTGGACTTGTTAAGTTTCCCATGTTTGTATAATGTAATCAAGGATATATTTTATTGTTCATAGAAATGAAGTTTTAATATCTACTGATATAAACAATGATGCAAGTTCAATGAAGTTACAGTGTTTCTGAAGGCTACACATGAATGATCATAAAGGCAGCATGAGTATTCAAAGGTACAATCCTTTGATTACTCGGAAGGAAATACACTGAACATTAGTTTCACAGTATGATGGAAAAATATTGGAATATAAGAACTTTCAAAGCTAAATAGAAACCATGTTTGCAAGAGTTGAAGGGGCTTACTCAAGTCAAATGAAGTAATAAATTAGGTGGCAGTCATGTAAGGCATGATGACAATAAATTTTTATTTCACAAGCCTCATAATCATTGTGTTCTATTAAAGATATATATATTATTGTGATAGTGAATTGATTGATTTACTATCACAAACAATAAGTATATGTTTAATGGATCATAATGATTAAAAAAGTAACCTCTAAGAGGACATCATGTATTGGAAAACAAAGGATAGAGTGGAATCTAAAATTAGGTATCAAAGATCGGATGCAGTAGCAAGGGGTCCTTGACAGTGACAAATAACACAGTTATGTTTCGATAGAGAACCAATAATGTTATATATTAGAGAAGTAACTTGCAAGAAGACAGTCATAAATTCATGATCATAGCAAAAGATGGTTATACTTTCTTTTTTTAGTTTGTGAAGTAAAAGTGGCATTCATACAATGATCAGGATATTGTAGCAGGGATAGAGTCTTTACAATTTTAAGGGAGATCATTAAACAACAGATACAACGATCATAAAGGTCACAATGCAGTGCCATGATAGCAGCAACTGTAGGAAGTTTTCAAATTACAATATGATGTATGATGATCCCAACATTATAAAGTACAAGGAGAATCATCCAAAATGAAGTATTCAACAGTGGAGTATAGTTTCTCATCAATAGACATGAGTCATTTTCTAAGCAGTGACCATGTCCACAATTAGAAACATATGGCAATTCAGAGGAGGTGTCAAGTAACAAGAAATATAGCATATGTAGTGGAAAATATGTGTAGGATCCTTGAAACATACCCGTACTGTGAAATAATTTTGGATTTTTTTTTTGCAAAAGCATTTTTCTTGTGGATAGATGGCAATATGTTGCATGCAACAACCAAGATAATGAAGTCTTAGAGTAAGAATACAGTGTTGATGATAGTCAATAAAACATTTGCTTTGGTTAAATCTTTCAAGGTGCATATTGGAGATAGAGAAGATACAAACTATAGATGTTTTTGAGCAATTCAATTTTCATGAACTGTCTAGGCTTTGCCCTATTTTCATGATCATCAAACGTTTTGAGTCATTGTTCAATAGAAATATAAATGCTTGACTAGGGTTTTATAAAAAATGAAACTATATTCTCATGGAATATAAAAGAGCTCCTGAACATACAGAGATAAGATGTGACAGTGATGTAGAGGAATCGAGCATGAATGACGTTTTCTAATTATGAGGTCATGAAAATAATAATAGCTGGCATCATACAGATGACACAAGGAGTAGTCAAGATCTTTGATGCAGAAGGTTGAGACTATGACAAGGGTATGGAGGCTTCCAGGATGAAAATCCCTCAACAAGATAATGAAACCCTCGACTATAATGGGTCGACCCTCAAACACCTGTGTAGAGAGGTAGGTCATGAAAATTTGTGCCTTTTTAATGGAGGTCGAGCCTAGATAAAATCTTGAGATTAAGAAGACAATGGATGGCCTACAAAGCCAGAGGAAATGCATGGAAACTTCAAGCAGAATATTAAAAATCTATAGTAGAAGCATAGTATAGGGAAATGCATTCATTTTTTCTACAAATAGCTTGAGTTTGATCAAGGATTCTATAGAAAAGTGTGAATAATCACCTGCATATGCGTAGAAATACCAAACAGTCTCCAAAAATGCTTGAGCATTCAAATAAATGGAAAAATGCAAAGAGAATATTGTGGCCTAAGGGGCTCATAGATCAATAAGTGGAGCTTTTTATTCAGTTTTTGTTTTCAAAAAACAACTTACCAACTTTTCACTGAGAAAATCGACAAGAAATTGCCAGGTAAATATCCTCTCAGTCTAGAAAATCCACCATGATGAAGCTTTGCTCAAACCCTGGCGTCCATGGTGGCTGAGGGTTTCATGATGGCGGTGCTCAAGTTTCTTTCACAAAATGAAATTCCTTACTTTTGCTTTAGGGTTTTTACCCTAAGTCTTGCAAATGCCTATAGGAGAAATATGGCATATTTTTTACCATTGTTTTACAAATAAAACAATCAAACTATAATGAGTTTGCGGCCCTACATATTGGTATATGTGCCTTAGGCAAGTTTTTCCTTAGAATATTTATATGATCTTGTTGAACTAAATGTCATCTCAACATATGAAGTCCACCTCAGCTCGAATTACCATCTCAACCTTGAACATGCATGCTTCGAGGATTTTCTTTGAATTTTCATCTTTTGCATATGTATTTATTGTAAAACAAAATAACTTTAAGGTGCAATTATAAGCCTTAAATTATTTTGTTATTTTAAAAGAAAATGCAAAAATGATGGATATTTTCAACTTCTAGTGAGAGTTGTGCTTTCAAACAAGTGGAGAGCATCTAGGAGGTGATTCATTCTTGTTGGAGGAAATATAGGCCTCTTTTTACCAAGTTTTTAGTGTTTTTGGGGTTGTTTCTTGAGTCATCACCTTAGACATGGTCAAAGTTGACCTTTTCACCCATTTAGAACACATTTCATGGAGATCCAGTTCTTATATTTTGGGCTTTTTGAGGACATTTGAGATTAGAAGCTTCTAGTTCCTATTTGGATGGCTTTTGTTGTGGAGCTTGGTTACTTAGCCTTTTTTGTAACTCATTATTAAGGAGTTCTTCTTATGCGATTTTAGGAGTTAGTGATTCTTGCAATCCTTTCTCAAACTTGCAGTTTTTTTGTAACTCAGTCTTCTAGATATGATATACAAGAAATACCTTGGAGATCATTGGTAGAAAATTTTTTCCTTCTTTTTCTTGCAATTTTGTGTATGGTTAAATGATTGATCAAGTTATTTGTGAAATTGTCTTATTTCCTTATAACTTTGTCTCATATTTTATGCAAATAGCATGTTCATGTAGGTTGTTAATTGTGTCTTAAGAATGCATATGGCTTTTAGATTGTGAAGTTGCCTTCCTTTCATAAATTCTTGCATTTTGTCATTTTAGTGAAATATTCATGCAGAGACTTGTTGTAATGAGTTGTGCAAACTCAATTTATATCAGTGGAAACCAAGTGTATGAAAATTTGTGTTTTCATGTCCTACTTTAGTTTGGTGTATCACTTCACTTTTATTTTCAGTACTTTCATTTTTAGTTATCTTTCTTCCCTTTTTTCCTCACAAGTTATTAGTTTTAGAGCGGTAACCAGCTAGGAGCCAGCCTTATCCAGAGGTTCATTTCAACTTTAGGTGACCCACAGCCTTGAAATGATCCCATGTTTCTCCAGAAATCTTTGTTTCATAACTCTGCATAGGGTACATTTCTAAGTGATAACGAATACTAAGTTAAATCACTTTATTAAATGCTTTCTCCAAATATAAAATTATTATCCTATGTCTCCCACACATAAAATAATAATAACCCAATGTTACGATACAACTTTACAAGTGGCCCCAAATAATTATCTAATGTTGCTAAACACACTTCCTAGGTGCACCACAACTAAATAATTATTTAATTACAACATTAAAATAAATCATTTTATGCAATGGTGTACAACACCAAATCCTAACAAGAAGAATTTATCATTGTAGTGTAGGAAAATGTACTCCTCTACATTTTCACACTTTATTTGGGCCCTCTTATTTAAATTGGACTTAATTATGCCTTAATAAGCCCTATTTTACATCTACAAGCCTAATAAATTATATTTTTCAAAGGGTAAACCCGACAACAATTAATTCCAACACATATCACTTTACCTTGAGCAATGTGTGTTCCAAGAATAGGGACCTGGGACCCATTCGCCCATGGGAGAATGGGTCCACCCTAGCCCTTTGAACCTGAATTTTTAAATTATATATTTAGCGGTATTTTAACATCCCTAAATTCACTCCTCTACATTTTCACACTTTATTTGGGCCCTCTTATTTAATTTGGACTTAATTATGCCTTAATAAGCCCTAGTTTACATCTACAAGCCTAATAAATTATATTTTTCAAAGGGTAAACCCGACAACAATTAATGCCAACACATATCACTTTACCTTGAGCAATGCATGTTCCAGGAATAGGGACCTGGGACCCATTCGCCCATGGGAGAATGGGTCCACCCTAGCCCTTTGAACCTGAATTTTTAAATTATATATTTGGTGGTATTTTAACATCCCTAAATTCAAATTTTCAATGTCGGCTTGTAATGTTTAATTTTAGGAAATTAAGGATACATACATATAAATACAAGGTTATTTTATCAAATCAACATCTAGAATTTTATGAGACTTCACAAGAGAAAATATTGTTGTCAAGGCATTCAAGAGAAGATAAATCAATGATTTATTGCAGCAATCAAGATCTCAAGCATCATGTCAAAGTTATGTTCAATCATGCATGTTTTTTGAGCTAACATTGTGATGTAGGTTTCAAAGATCGAGAAAGCATTCAAATTCATATTTCAAGCATCAAGATCCACATCCATAGAAGTCATTTCATGCAAGATCAACATAAACATTTCATATTTCCAAAGGTTTATTCAAAGGTTTGGTGAGTTGCAATATTGCATTGTTCATTCATCATTCCTTTCATATTTCATTATTTCAATTCAAGTTTTAATTACCCAAATGGGGTTTGACCAAGGCAAACCCCCATTCAGCAAAAAAAAAAAACCCCTCTTGCCTTTGTGTTGTAGATATTAGGTTGAAGAAGGATTGGAAATCTCTTGAAGAGAAAGATTGGAAAAGTTGTCAAAGTTGTCATCAAATCATGAAAACTCACCTACATATCTGATTTTCGACTTTTCAACATTGCAACCCAAATCAAATAGAAGCTACAGATTGACATCAGAGGATCCTAAAATTTGGTTGAAAACCTTGAGCAGAAACAACCTCCCTAAACTGCCTTTTGGTGACTGGTACACAATATTCTACTTTTCTCATATTTGCAAAAAGTTTTATATTTTTCTTAGTATTGACCTTTAAATTGTTGTTTCAAGTTTGAATGAGCATAATTGAGTAGATTTAATATTTTTATTTTTCTCCCAAAAATGTTGTTTAGGCTGATACCCACATCCTCAAGCATAAGGAAATTAGTAGATTCCCTCATTGAGTTGGCTCACCTATGGGTTGTAATTCAATTCTTTGTGTGGATCTCATTTCCTAATGAAATAGTGAGAAATAGGTCCATCATACCCCCATTTCCCCCCTTTTTCATTAATCCAACCTATTTTTCATCATTTCACTCATAAACCTTCCACCCTTAGACAACTACCCATGTGTTTTATTTTATATAAACAAAACCATGTGCCTAATACCATGAGTTTACAAAATCATTAACCCCCACATTTACTATTTTGTACTAAATTTTCCCAATATTAAATATTTTTCCTAGTGTGCAACCCCACATTAAATATTTATCATAATGTTACATACAACACATAAAGTGGCCCCAAGAATGTTAACCCATGTGATGCACACCCCTAGATCCCCTAGGTGCACCACATAATAATAAAATATTGCATTATAACATTATGCAAGGTGGACAACACACCTTTTCCTAACAACTAGAGATGTTGGTCTCAATTTTGTGTGTATCACTAACATCTAATGATTTCTAAAGAAAATAATTTATAATATAACTATTTTTTTGGTCCAAATCATCACTAAGTCATTTCAACCCCCCATGGCTTCAATAAAAGAGAAATCTCATTTTGACCATCCTTTAAAAATTATGTTTCCTTTTTCTTCAAATAGTTTTATTTCATGCAGGAGGATTCAATCAGAAGTACCATTATTTGATTAATACTTGATAAGAAAAATCTTCTAGGGGCATGTAGGCCTCTTAACATTTCATAAGAGGGCATTGTCTTGAGTGTTATATCTAGATTCTATTGGATCCAAGTAGCTATCTCTTCTAAAAAACTTATTTGTTTGAGATTTCTACCTTTTATTTGTGTTAGGGGGTGAGGAATTCACTTATTTTCTCAAGGATTTGGGAAATATAAAGTCTTTCCAAAATAACATGTTCTTTATCCTCCTATCTAAAAATTTGAATGATTTTATTTATCAAGGTATGAAACAATTTCCCAATTTCAGACTTGTTGGGGGTTACTTCCTTATTGGGACACTTAAGTGAAAACTCCTTATGGTAATTTATCTAAGATTGATAGAACTTGAAGTAGGAATAGTATTCACATAATACCAAAGATGAGTTTAAATTTTTTTAAATGGAAGGAGTCAAAATTATAACTACAAACTTGTCCAATTTAATGATATATGTATCATGCCCAATGTTCTACCCTAAAAATTTACTATGTTTAACCCACAAATGCTTATGCATCTAACATTATGAGAAATAAAAAAAATATTTTCTTTTCAATAATAAATCCACCATTTGAAACATAACCTTTCCAAAAAAAATCATTGCATAATCAAAGAATCATGTCATCAATATAAGTATGATTTCACTTTACATACATTCAAGATAACATTTCACATTTATAATTTCCATATAGATGGACACATGATTACATACATAGATTCAACAAGATTACATGAACTAGAAATGAAAATGATCTAGAATGTCCTTCTCCCACATCTTGGCCACCAACTACATGAGGAGAAGCATCACTCAAGCGCTTTTTCACCAACCATGGACTTACTGCGATCCCCCGCACATCTACCAAACTTGGTAAGATGGCAATCCCTTTGACGAAGAGATTGGTTTGGTAACCTCATCCTTTGAATATAGCCTAAATTGAGCATAGTGATGTGTACTACATATCTAAAGCTACTATAATGTGGCTACAACTACATGTATGATACAACCAGCATAAAATGTAAATTAGATCATAATGAACTGACAGTGTAAACAGTGGCTACTTACACTACTTTGGGAAAATATTATCACCCAGTACTTTGAGTGAGGTTCATCTAATCACCATTTTAATTTCTTGATTTGTATTGACCTTCAGTATTCTATTCTAAGGTTATTCCCTTTCCTGTGGATTATCCTAACCCTAGGAATAACCTTCCCATTAACTCACATTTAAATGAAATTGCTACTAAGTATCTCAAAACAACTCTATCTTATGCTACGCACCTAGAGTATTGACATACTGTATATAGTACTTACAATCTGCATATAGTATAAATAGTATACATTCATATAAAATCCAATATAGTATAAATATCAATATAAGTATAAACCAAAAAGAAAGGTTTCATAAATACAAGAAATAATCAGGAAACATGTAAACATATCCAAGAATCATAACACACTTAAAAGACATTATTTCCAAACATGGCAACATGAATAAACAATATTTCCAACATAATAACAAAGGAGTAGAAATCAACATGCATGTATGAAGCTCCAAGTGATAATTCTTCCCTCCTAGCTTAATTTCTCAAGATCGCTTGAAACTTCCTCTAAGAACAACCCAAATCCCACTTCTAGCCTCTTACAAAATCTCTCAACAATACTAATAAAAATTAACAAAACAACTCACTAACTCTCAAGCTCTCAACTCACTTTACACAAAAATTACAGCAGAATAGCAACAAAATAGTTAGATTGAAAAGTGTATCAAATGGTATAATGAGCACCTGTATATATATATATTAAAATGTGAGCAACCAAAGGCTACAAACAAGCTAATACTTCTACCACCTTTATATCCCCATTCAACGACTCATCAACCCAACTTACAAATTTTCAACACTTAATAGTCCTCACCTTTCAATGGTTGAGTCAACTTGTTTCAAGAGATAAAAAGACTCTTTTACTAAGTCAAATGAACAACAAGATTTTTAGTAGGTTTCCTACTCGGTTTGCAAATCGAATTCCTTCTTATATTTTTTCCAATTTTACATTGATTGAGTCTCATGGTTAAGATAAAAAAAATCCAGACTTAAGCATAGTAAAAAGACTTCTTATGCATTTCATATACTTTAGCATTGGGACTACATATTCATATGGTGGTGCCCTTTAAGATAGCACAGGTAAAGACTATTTCTACATTGTTAAAAACTGCATTCACTTACTTTTTAAATGTATACATAACACTTCATATTTTATGATTGATTCATAGTCTTAGTTGACTTAGTCATATGTTTGCTTTATGTGTAGGTTTATACTATGCAATGCATTAACAAGGAAATGCTATATGCACCTAAGTTTCATTTAAAGTGCTTCACTATTATCAACTTCAGCGCTATGTATTGTGCTTGTAAATATCTCAAATTATTATCATTTATGTATTATATGATATATATACATATATATGTATATATACTCATTACTATAATTTCAATAACCCTTTCTTGCACGAGGGTCTCATGTTATTAATTATTGAACATATAAAGGCAAGGTATGTAATTGAAACCCCTAGGGTGAATAGAGCCTATAAATCTAAATATTTTCCTTTAGATTATGAGGATTTTAAGGAGGAGGAAGGTGAGTTGAGTTAGTTTGAGGATCTCATTGCCCTACTTAAGGATGATTTGGAGGCTTTCCCTTCCTGGTCCAATGGATCACATACTGACTTGGAAGGGGATAAGGTCCTCAAGGCCAGATCTAAGGGAAAAAGTTATGTTAAAAGTTCTATGAAGGTTGGGAAGTGGAATCAGGGAAATAAGAAGGTGGATTTGTCCCCATTGTCTAGAGTGCAGAGGAAAATTTTAGTTGGGGAAAATGAGAGTGGAATGTTGGGTAATTCTTTTGTGGGGAATAAATTTCCTAAATTAACCTGAGGAAATATTATGGATGTTGTTCCTCTTGGTGATCCTCAATCTGGTTGGAACCTTCAATAGATTGTTGAAGGTGAAAAGGAGAGCCATGAGTTCAAGGTGGACAAGGAAGCGGAGTGAGTGAAGATTGATGTGGTTGATCTGGAGATGCCCTTTGTTACTTCTAAGACTGCGAGAAATGGGAAGGATAAGATGGAGCCTCCTACTGTTAATCATTTTGAGGATCATATTCCTGAGTGTTCTTTTCAGGGTATTGGTATGAATTGGGAGATGCTTGATCCTGATGATATGGATAGTATGGCTAAGAGGGAGTAGATGTTTTCTTTAAATTCTTCATGTGGATCCTTCATGAAGTTAATTATCTGCATGGTAATTTTGATTCGCTGGATAGAATCAATATTAGCACTTTGAAGAACAACAATAAGGAGGTGATAGTATATAATAAGATGAAAATAATGAATTCCATCATTAACCAAATTGTAGAGGATGTTGCCAAAATGAGTAAGGATTGTGATTCTCAGATTGCTACACTTGAGTAGAAAATCATGAGAAATCCAAGAGGATCTCTCCACTCTGGTTAATGTTAGTCAGGACTCTCTCCTGGATACTACGGAGGGGTTGGTATTATTGAATGATAAGGCTAGGAAATGGCCTGGTAAGTCCCTTTTTTTCTAAAAAGGATGTTCATGAGGTGGAGGATGATACTTTGGTTGGGAAAAAGATCAGAGATACTGATGAGGGTCCTTGTGTTAGAACCGAAACCAAAACTAAAAAAGGTGCAGAAATTTCAGTTCAAGAAGTGAAGGAGGTCATGGACGTCCACAATAATGTGATCAGTAAAGACCTAAATGTTGTGAGGATTATAAAGGACCTATTGTATTTGTTGATTTATGTTTTGTTGCTTGTTTTCTATTGGGTTGTTGATTAGTTGATTGTGGTTTTGTCGCTTTTTGTCTTTGGGGCTGCTTCATATTGTTATATCTCTCAAGTTGCCTTCTTATTTTGTAAAGGGTTTTAAGGACCCTTCAAAACTTGTTTTCCATTAATTAAAAATATACTCATTACTCATGATTATCAAATACATTAATTTCCAATCAACAAAAACATATATCAAATAAAATTACGTATATATATACACAATTATATATAAATATATATTAATATATATGTACCTATATTATTTTATACATATATTAATATATACATAATATTATTTTAATACCTTTACAAAAAGACTCATACTCTCATATCCATCCCGATCGGTATATATACATGAAGTGTATACACACACACATATATATGTCACCTTAGTTCAATTGGTTTTCCCATGCATATGGGTAATCCATCCATGAGCATGTATAGATACGTCTACCTACATATACTCATGTACATATTCACTCACATGTATGAGTTTATCAAAGACATGTACATATATATATACATTTTACGTATATATATCATCAATATAAAAATAAACACACAAGGAAGGAATTCCACTCGACATCAAGACTTAATCACATTCCTCAATCCAAACATTCATAAAACAAGATCACAAACCAATATAAACATTCACAACCAAAATTGAAGATCGCTTACCATTTACCCAAACTAACTTGACTCAATTAAGACCAACTAGGGCATGAGTGTGTGAATGCTCAGTTACGCTGAATTAAGGGTTACCAAACCAATTTCTTCTCTTGAGTGATACTTCCCCTCTCTTCTGGAGGTTTTAATTTGTTCCTACATTCAGCTTAGTACATGGTGCAAGGGCACCCTAGGTCTTCATGCCTCCAAAAGGCCAAAGTTATCATTTTGTTTTGTTTTATGATGTTTCATGTAATAAGGTCTAAGAAGACCATTTTATGCTTGTTTAGGTCTAGGTTGAGTGCTTAAGGGTGAATTAGAGTCTAGTTGCACAAATTTTGTCAGATAAACTTTGCATTTTATTGTCAAATGGGAAGTTGAAATGTGGTTAGGAACCATTGGTATTTTGTTGGAAAAGGTTTAAAATGTCTTGTATGGTCGAAGAGGAGTTGGTTGTTGAAGTTTTGAAAAGAAAGCAATAAAGGAACATTATTTTTTTTTGAAAATCTGAATGTGTTCTTTCCTGATCTAGTGAATAGTATGGTCTATACGGACTAGTAATGACTCTAAAACTTATTAGATAGTGTTGGCACATGAATCCTCTAAATTTTGGTTTTTGTTTCATCGATTTTCATTAAGTTTTGTAAAAGTTACATGTAATGCCCCGTCATGGAACCCAAGGAATGACATGTAACAAATGTTAAACAATTGAATAATTTTTTTTTAAAAAACATTTAATTACAACATGTGAATATTAACCTAACATGAATGTTCTCGAGATTCCACAACAATGCTACTAAAGTAATAAAACCAAAATATCACATCAAGAACTGTATATCAAAATCAAATGAATAAGCATATCAAGATTACATTACATCAAGAGTTACATTACAAGTTCATTTACAATAAACGAGATTGTGACAAATCTCAATACATTACAGTAATAATACAATGAAACCTCATGTAACATCAGGAGTGTGTACAAAATAGAATATGAACAAGAATAGTTGACGACCAAATCCATGAGCTCGTCTGATGAAAAACTCCATGAACGATGTGTACCTAGGATACTGCCAAGAACAAACATGTCTCGAACAATATCACCTGTAGGGACCCAATGGAAGAAATGGCACATTCCTCCCAACCATGTGGAACTCGAAAGCCCACCCCCCGTGTTAGGAGATAGAATAGGTCCTCTAGTCAAAACAGACAACAAGAAGAAACATCACACAAAACATGGTTGACACACATGACATCGTAATGACAACACAACTGGCATACTCCCAGTACATTAATTAAAGTTTTCACTTAATTACCAACTTCCAAGAGGTTACCCATGCACCCACTTTTGGGTCCATCCCCTAACAAAAGCCACTCCTTCTATGGTATGACTTCTTAAAATGTCAAAACAATAACACCAACATGCATACAAGAGAAAACTTCATTGCACAAAGACCCAGAGTCATCAAAACCATACAATAACATTAAAAATATCAATAGGAACCACAAAACATGCATGGCCCACGTTTTCACATTTGAAACAGTACAAGAACAACCATAAAGCTAGCCATGACTTCAAACAAAACTATTGTTTAAAACCCCTAAAAGATGACAATGTAGTAACATATTTTTATACGCAAGAAGAATAGATTTCTAATGATAAATCATTACAAAACTATTCCATATTGTGTTGAATGCAATTCAATAAATATAAAATTATTCTTTACACTCCAATTTGACATTGCACACACACTTTGAACAAATAATTTTCCCATTCTAATATTAATAATCATAAAATGGTATATTACTTTGGACGTATCCAACGATAATTTATTAATAATCTAATTTCCACAATAAAACATGACTTCTAACTTTATTTTTAATAACATATAATTACTCTTTCATTTCAATAAAGATTATTTAATAATTATAAAATAGAATTTTAAATATTCTAAGCACTTTAATAACATTGGAAGAAAATCTATCTTCCGCATATATTGTCCCTATTATTTGACTAAAAGAAACACTAACCTTAAATTATAAACTAAGATATATGCAAAATAAAGTTTCTAGAATAATTTGAACGGTATCAATGGATATACCATACACTACCATCACCGAATTATCTAATTAAATAAGAATACAATTAAGCATGATTTTACATTAAATGTCACGTGATATAGTTTTCAACCCAAATTTTGATAATTGCATGCAATATATATACAATTTCCTTACCCATTCATTCCAATCAACAAGGTAAAAATTGTTGTTGCCCAAACTAAGAGTTACAAAAGTCAATAAATAGTGAGCGCATGTGGCGAAGTTGGTGTAAACTTTCCCTTTCATTAACATGCATGCAAAGGCTTCCTAATCCCTGGTGGAGAAATTAAGAAACATGAAGAGCTATGTAAAGAAAAGATCAGAGAGTGGAGGTCGAGATTCAAACCAGACCATACGAAACACACAAGCAAAGCGCAATCAAACACAATAGAGATACATAAGGAAACTAACAGCCTACACTGAAATTCAGAGGAAAAGATACTCATGATGGGAGTAACCTTCAGCGAACAAGATAAAAATGAATGACACTCACACAAATGCAAGTTTTTCAAAGGTTAAAAAATTCAAATGAAGATTCTATAGACTATTCTTAGGTTTCCATACGAGTTTATTGAGAGAACAAGGACCATAGCCAACTGATAACTAGTGAACCCTCCCACAAGGATTCACCATCTACTAAAGAATAAGAGAGAGAACAATTTACAAGACGTCGAGCCATCGCATGCAAAAATATGAAAATCTATGAAATCCAAGCAAAATATTGAGGAGGTTAAAGCAACCGACACATGCAGTATTAAGGCACGCAAGATTACAACAAAGAATCATGAGTACGCTAAATATTGAGCAGCAGGAAATTAAACAAGCTTGAGCAAGATTATGATAGTCGATGGGCATTCAAAGAAAGTTCAAAACAAATATTGTGAGATATATATAAATATATAGTCAGCTCGTCTATAGTGAGTAAGAGTGAGATACAGAACTTGACCAAAGGCGAGATTACAAAACAACCCAGCGACCATAAGATGATTCAATTTACATAGTTCGTAGCTAACTGAGTTTTTATTTATAATGAACCAGAATTCTACCTAAGAAACCAAGCATATGACTCACACGTGATAGGTGAAAGGCAACCAGGAACGCGTTTCCAACGTTGACAATAACGAGCAGAGAGGATATGAATAGAAACATGGAGAAACACTAATCTATACATCCGGCTATGGTCAAGCATAAACACTATGACAGTTGACAAGCTAAAGGAAAATAAATACCAACGCATAAGGGTTAAATGATAGTTGATATGCTCAAATAGAAGACAAAACAAAATCCCTCTATGATTAATTCAGCGTATTGAGAGAGAAATACAGGATTTTCATTCACGAGCAAGGTAAACCCAGAAAAGAGGGAGAATTTCTAAACAATACATGTAAGTTTTAAGAAAACAATGATCTCCTCAGCACAAACATGACAAGAAAGATTCATATACATGCGAAAAAATAATATGCCGAGCGATTCCAAGTGCAAGTAATCATGATGGGAGCTCTATGCGTAGGAAGAATAAGAAACCATTACACTACAGAGGAACAATCATGAAGATGAACAAAAAAAGAGTGAAACGATGCATGCACAGAAACATGAAAGCATGCATATGTGATAAAAATGACGAGAACCACTTATACTGAAGGTTCTTTAACCAACACAAGTAATAACCATGATTACCATAATCTAATGTAGGACAATCATAAAGATTTTGTGAATTTATGTCAAACTACTAGTTTTCAATGTGGATTTTGTTTTTAATTGTTTGTGTAAGTAATAATAAAGTGCAAATTAAAGTTTAAAGAAGAAAACCTGGAATAACAATCCCCAGATTCGAAGAACGTACGAGCTTAACCCAATATTTTTAAGCAACAAATCCTCTTTCATTCCAACCAGCCTTTTGATCTTTCCCAAACTTTTCCCCAATATTTTTCTTTTACCAAACCCAAAAATATTCACAGACAAGATTTTTCCCGTGAAGATCCATAATTCTTCTTTATTTCAAAAATCAATTCCCGTGTAAAATTAATCCTTTTTCTATGTTATATAATTCTCCTCAAATACAATGCAATTAATCACTTAACTCTTTGTTTTCATGCAAATAAAACAACTAGTTTAACTTTTGAACATAATCATCAAGAAAAGATATTTTACAATTAAAAACACAACTGACTATTTTAGTTTTCAAAAAAAACCTAAATTGCACAAACAAATCAATTACAAATAATTAACCTTTCACAATTAATATATTTTAATATTTCACATTCAATTCCTCATTATTCTAAAATAGGGTTTTAAATTTAAACATTGCAATCAATCATTAATCAACATTACGATTATTTTAAATCATTAAATAATCTAAACCAAATATTATGAAAACAAGACAAACATAACATGACATGACAACAATGAACAATACGACAAACGATCAACATCAAGACATATGGGTAACAAAATGATACTCGTTCTTTCCAGAATGATGGTTCATGATAGAGGACAAGACTATCTCCCTTCAATGATTCCATTGGGCCATGGCATGCTCAGACTTGACAAAGCAGGTGGAGTCGATGCCTGTACCTAAAAGATGCATCACACTGCACGGTCAATCAAACAACATATATATAACATAAGACACACCATGAAGAAGAATTGTGGCATAATAGGGCACTCATAGATGAGTACTGCTAAACTGTCTCCTTCACCAAACTAACATAGAACATAACATCTAACATCAATCACATCATATTACCATCATAACATTACAAAGCAACATACTAATCATGTAAACCATGACATAATACATCAAAGTAACATAGTCTCAAAAACATCTGACAACTATCAGCAACTCAAAACAACTAAAATAGAAACATAATCAGGAGGGTCACTACATTACAAGCGTTTTTTTCTAAAAATAGTCTAGAATCCTACGTAGGGTTCCTAGTGGACTTGTAAAATGTGTTTCTTGTCATTCCCACAGTGGAAATTCCTAAAAATTGGTGGAATGGCTTATCATTATATGTATTTTCATTCCTCAAAATTGCAGGTTTCGCGGTGTTGGTTAGCACGTGTTTTGGTGATGCCCTAGGTCTGATATTTTCATGTTTTAGGTCTAATTGGTAGAAGAAAAGTCAATTTTTGAAGGGTTCCATACAAAGTCACCACCCCTAAAATTTTGGTATTTCGTATAAAGACAAAATGGGTGTCTATAACTATGTTTATATTTTTGATATCATGTTTGCAATGAAAGAACCTGATTTGTTGCCCCCATGTTTTAGGCTTTAAGGATTGAAGGCTCGTGAGGGAAAACACACCAAGTGATGTTTTAGGGTTTTAAGATTGGTTGATTTAGGTTGTTTTGAGTTGTCGACTCTTTTTGCATCAAATTGGTATCAAAGCCCAAATATTTTGGGCAAGAAATTTTTTGGAGTTTGTGTTTTGTCTTTTTGCAGGTTGAAGGAAGAACCTGGATGCCAAAAGACTAGGCCAAGGGAAAAGAAAGAGGCCTAAGGTGAGGTATCATGAAGACAAGAAGAAGCAAGTTGAAAGAGACTTGATTGAGAAAAAAAGAATAGAAGATTTGATGAGAAAATTCTATGGAGACTTGCAGAGTAAGGAGGTACCAAGCAAGAAACAAGAGAAAAAAAAGAGAGAAGTGAGATGAAGAAGAAAAATAAGAAGGAAGAACATATAAGTGTTCAGCAAGAGATAATAGAGTTGAGGCACACCTTGGAAGAAATGGAAAAAATAATGGAACTTGAGATGCAACAGTTTCTTGAGAGAGCAAACCAGGAAAATGGTTGGCATTGGCCAATAAGGAAGAAGATTAAGTGGCCTATCAAGGAGATCATGTAGAAGAGAAGAAGGCAAGAGAGGACAACAAAACTAGACTTTGGAGAATCTTCATTGATAAATGAAGAGCAACAACCATTTGAGAAAGAGGAAATTCATGAATCACAAGTGGGTTCTAGTGCTATGTTGGTGGGTGAAAAGTAATTTTTTCAAATCATAGAGAAGGAATAAAAAAAATCAAACGTGGGAGCAAGTGTGATGATAATGAGTCAGAAAGAGTTCCTAAAGCCCATGAAGGAGCAAAGGGTGGATTTTGAGATCATGATCAAACTCCAGACTATCATGACAGTAGTTGCCATTTATGATTTTCCATGGGAGATCCAAAGCATGTTGAGGGATGGTATAGACATAGTTATGGATGAGCTTTCACATTATTTATTCCCAATGCCAAGTATCAATCATTTACAATTGTTTGAAAATAGTGCATTTGAGTCTAATGTGCAAGGTGAGTTGCAGGATTCAGATTTTCAATTATTTAAATGCAAGGACAGAGCTTCACATTTAGTCCACCATGGTACACATCTACCATTTGATTTTGAGGATGCAAGGAGATTTTTATTTTCTTCCAGGACAATAGAGAGGGATTTTGATGGGGAAGATCAAGTTGCTATTGTATATTTACAGACCAAGATCCTTCAATCAAATGTTGCCATGTTGACAAGGTCACTAAAAGAGTGTGAGAAGCAGGGCCCAAAGAAGGTATAATTGGTGATGGTGTTAAAAAAATAGTTTCAGAGGACAATTTTTCCATTTTTATTATCCAAGTGCAGGAGGAAGAGTGTGAGAAATCTTCTAGGATGACTGGTCAATTTTATCTATCATTACACAAGGTATCTCTGGAAGGTGAGTTGAAACATAGTTTACATAGTTGTCTTTTCGAAGTGTTCAAGAAACCTATACTCAAGATGAAGTACGAATGGGTTTGTTTCAAATAAGGTAATATGTAGGGATCTCAAGATATCAGTCAAGAGCTTTCAAAAATAGTTCTCATGTTGCTACCCTCCATTCAAGTGGAGCTTGAAACTTTCTTCTCCAGGAGTATGGTGCAGGGGCACCCTAGGTCTTCAAGCCTCTAAAAGGTCAAAGTTAGAATTTTGTTTTTTTTATGATGTTTGTATGTAATAAGGTCCAAGAAGACCATTTTATGATTATTTAGGTCTAGTTTGAGTGCTTAAGGGTGAATTAGAGTCTAGTTGCAAAATATTGTCAAGTTGCACAAATATTGTCAAAGCAACTTTGCATTTTGTTGTCAAATGGGAAGTTGAACGGTTGGAAGTTTAAATGTGGTTGTGAACCATTTGGATTCTATTGGAAAATGTTTAAAATTTCTTGTATGGTCTAAGAGGATTTGGTTGTTGAAGTTTGTAAAAGAAAGCAATAAAGGAACACTATTTTTTTGAAAAATTTGAACATGTTATTTCCTAATCTGGTGAATAGCTATATGGACTAGTAATGACTCTAAAACCTATTGGATATTTTTGGAATGTTATTATTCTAAATTTTGGTTTTTTTTTCATCGGTTTTCATTAAGTTTTGTAGAATTTACAAGCATTTTTTTCTAAAAACAGTCAAGAATCCTAGGTAGGGTTCCTAGTGGACTTGTGAAATGCATTTCTTACCATTCCCACAGTAGAAATTCCTAAAAATTGGTGGAATGGTTTATCATTGTATTTATTTTCATTCCTCAAAATTACGGGTTCCAAGGTGTTGGGTGGAATATGTTTTGGTGATGCCCTAGGTCTGATCTTTTCATGTTTTAGGTCTAACTAGCAGAAAAATAGTCAATTTTTTAAGGGTTTTGTACAAATTGACCACCCCTAAAATTTTGGTATGTTGTATAAATCCCAAATGGGTATCTATAACTATGTTTACATTTTTTATATCATTTTTGCAATGAAAGTTATGACCAAAAAACCTGATTTGTTGCCCCCATGTTTTAGGCTTTAAGGATTGAAGGCTTGTGAGGGAAAACCCACCAAGTGATGTTTTAGGGTTTTAAGATTGGTTGATTTAGGTTTTTTTGAGTTTTTCACCTCTTATCTTCATTATTACATCATAAAAATAGTTATCCAATAACAATACATTCATATGCATCACATATATTTCATATACAAAATCATTATAAAACATTAAATTGAATCAAACATTCATTCATCAGGATTCATATATTAAACATATTCACATATATTAAATTAATTTTCCAAACAATATAATAGTAAATAGGTAATAACACATAGGGTGTAACATATTCCCTCCCTTGTGAATCATCGTCCACGATGATTTTTAAGTATCAAATATGGTCATAACATAAAGCACAACATTGATCACAAAACATAACATCAGAAAAATCATTGTTTTCAAAAGTTTTCAAAATCTAGCAAGACTTGTGGAAAATTTTGCTTCATTTCAGCATAGTCTTCCCATGTGGCAGAATCTTCTACATACTGATCCTATTGGACCTTGCATTGCAGAACCTCTTTGTTATGTAAGTGGAGCTTATGTGTTTTGAGCACCTTAAGAGGCTCAATTGTTAACAATCCTAGGTCATGTACCTATAAATCATTCCAATAAATAACATAGTTATCGTCTGGTATCTACTTCTTAAGGTACAAGACATGAAAGATGTTACACTTGAAAAGAGTTGGTGGTAAGGCAATTCTATATGCAACAGGGTTGATTTCTTCAAAAACCTCAAAAGGACCTACATAGTGTGGAGCTAGTTTGGATGACTTTCCAAACTTGATAGAACTTTTGTGAGGTTCAACTCTCAACAAAAACTTATCCCCTGCTGTGAAGTTCCTAGGTACCCATTTAGAATCAACATAACTTTTATTCCTATCGTTAGATTTTGGTTCCTCCATTTTCGATAAAATCTCTAGCCCAAGGCTTATCCTATCTTCTAGCTTATCCCATTTTATAGGATTTTGACACTTCTTTCCATATAATGCTTCAAATGAAGCCATCTTGATCGTATAATGATAGGATTTATTATATGAAAACTTAGTCAAACGTAGGTAATCCTCCTATTTATATTGTTGATTCATGCAATACATCCTTAGTAGGTCCTCTCATACTTGGTTCACCCTTTCAACTTTTCCATCTGTTTCTAGATGATAGGAATAAATGATGTTCAATTGAGTCCCAAGTGAAGAAAATAATGTTTACCAAAATCTAGATGTCACTCGAGCATCCCTATCAAAAATAATATTTTCAAAAATCCCATGGAATCTAAATATCTCTTAAATAATCTTTCATGCTACTATAGGAGCTCAATCAGTCAAATTCCCTAGTATGAGGTGATCTACCTTTGTAAGCTTTTCAACCACTACCAGAATGGAATTGTGATTATTCCTCAACATTTGGAGACCTTGAACAAAATCCATGCTAATAACTTGCCACTTGCTTTCTGGAACTTCATATGGATACAAAAGACCTGCAGGATGATGATGCTTCGCCTTCACTCTTTGGCACTCTAAGCAACTTGCTACAAATCTCGTTGCATCCCCTTTCATTCCATTCTATAAATATAATGGATTTACATCGAACAACATCTTAGTTACACCAGGATATCCTAAATAGGGTGCATTGTGAACTTCTTTCCGTACCATACTCCTTAATTCTCTAGTGTTAGGTACATAAATCCTTCCCTTAAATCTCAATAAACCATTAGGTTCAAAGTGATATACTTTGTACCTTCAATCTTGTAGATTTTCTGAGAGTGCTTGCTTGACTTGTTCATAAAACTCATCACCCTTAGATTTTGCAACACTTGACCCTTGAAGTTATTTTGGAATGATATCATCGAGGAGATATGCCTCCTATGGTTTAGGGCATCGACAACCTAATTCTCCTTCCCCTTGATATAAATGATGTTGAAATCATAATTAGATATCAATTCCAACCATCTCCTTTGTCATACATTTAGATTAGGTTGAGTAAACAAATACTTCATACCATGATGATCAGCCTTCAATTCAAATGGTTTCCCCAACAGATAATGTCTCCACATTTGTAATGCATGGATAACTACTGTTAACTCCAAATCATGTGAAGCATAATTTTTTTCATAAGGCTTCATCTTCCTTGACTCATAAGCTATGACTTGTAACTCTTGCATCAATACTCCACCCAAACCTTCTCTTGAAGAATCTGTATCAACTACAAAGTTACCATTTAAATTTGGTACCTTTAGTATTGGTTTTGTGGGCAACCTTTTCTTGATTTGGTCAAATGTTGCTTGATATTTCTCAGACCACTCAAAATTCTTCCCCTTCCTTTGCAATGACGTGATGGGAAAAGCTATTCTTTAAAATATTGCAATGAACTTACGGTAATACCCAGCCAAACCCATAAAACTTCGAACTTCAACCACAAGCATCGACCACTCTAGCACAAATTTTATCTTCACTCGATCAATTGTAATCCCATTAGTTGAAATTACATGACCCAAATACTATAATTCCTTTTGGAAGAAGGTACATTTCAAGGATTTTTTGTATAGCATCCAAGAGTTTTTTGGAGTAGATTAATATGTCATCCAAGAAGAACAACATAAACCTATCCAAACAATCTCTAAATACACTTTTCATTAGGTCCATGAATTTTGTTGGTGCATTCATTAGCCCAAATGGTATGACTATGAACTTGTAATGACCGTATCTCATCCTGAAATTTGTCTTGAAAATGTCTTTATCCTTGATTCTTAGTTGATCATATGCTGAATGGCGATCAGTCTTTGAAAATATTGTCGCTCCTCACATTTGATCAAAGAGATCAGCAATACGTGGCAACGGATACTTATTCATTATCATTTCTTTTTTAAGCAACCAATAGTCAATACATAAGTGCAATGTACCATCTTTCTTCTTCACAAAGATCACTAGCACTCCACAGGGTGAATATTGGTTCTTATCAATCCTTTAGATGACAAATCTTCTAGTTGTGCCTTTAAATCCATTAATTCAGTTGTGGTCATCCCATAAGGTAATTTCAATATAGGTTTTGACCTTGGAACTATGTTTATGGAGAAATCAAATATCCTCTTAAGAGGTAATCTAGGTAATTCATCTAAAAATACATCCAATTTTTTTTGTAGAATAGGATATTTATCTGTATCCATTTCTCTAGATTCCAACACCTTACCTTCTTCGATATCTTAGGAGTCTTGAGGTCCATAATATACTACATCATCTTGAGAATTGAACATACTCAAGTTTCTCCATTTTTATTGCAAAGAGTTGACAACCTTTCTTCTTTTCTCTATGCATTTGTACAACAGATATCTATTGTAACTTAACCTCTCTAGGTGCTCCTTGCAGTGACACCCAGTTACCTAGATCGTCTAAGCATTCAACTATTTTTTCATGACAATATAATTTGTCCCTATGTTTCCATAACTAATTCATCCCTGAGATTGCATCATAAGAACCTAAGGGAGCTACGTACAAATTCACTTCCATAGAGAAACTTGGAAGTTCAATCCTTGCTTCGAATAGGCATTGACTTACTTTAGCTCTTATCTGGTTTGCATATTCTACAACCCAAAAAATTCCATTTAGCTAGATATTTTAGACATTTGACTAGTTATTATAGGAGAAATAGATAAAAATTGGCACCAGTATCTATTAAAATTGAAATGGAAATTCCAAACAAAGTACCTGAAACTTCTACTAGAGTAATTTGGTACCCTGCTTATCAATTATCCACTGCAACATGAATCCTTAGTTGAAATGCAGCACTTTGAGGTGGAAGAGAGTTATCATGTATTTGTGACCCATATTTTTTTCTTGGACAATTACTCGCATAGTGATCCCCACCACATGTATAACATCCCTTCATTGGTCCCCTCCTTTTTGCAGGTCTTTTAGAATTACTTTCATTTCCACTATAATTGTTTTGAAATTGTTGAAATTGTTATTGTTTTCCCTTTGATCTCTCATTGGTTCATTCCAATTATTTTGGGATCCCTTGTCCCCTTTCTTTAGCAAACTTTTCCCTTCACTAAGCTTCTTTGGATCTCGATTGGTCTGCAACTAACTAAACTTCTTTCTATTTTTCTCCTAGTAGTTTGAGATAGACTTAAGCCTTTGTTCCTGCTTAATTTTTTTCTCGTACACCATGTCCATGGTAGTTGGATTATGCACATCTACCTCACCACCTATTTATACATTAAGATCCATGATAAACCTCCTTATACAAAATTGCTCATCCTTCTGGTACATAGGTACGTACTTCAGGAGTCGATTGAACTTCTCCCAATACTTGTCACTGAGGAGTCACCTTGCCTTAGGTTCTAAAAGTTAGTGAGATTTTGGTCATAGAAGAGTTGAGGCAACCATAAATTTCATCAAATCTCCACAAATTCAGTCCAAGTGAGACTTAAGGAACTAGTCCCAAGCTCCATCTTCTTATTCATCCACCAGTTGGATGCTTCATGTAATGTCCCGCCATGTAACCCTAGAGGAAGTTGCAATAACTGCGAAAGCGTACCAATTTTTTTCTTTAAAATGCAATAATAACATGCAAGGTTCTCTATCTATCGCCAACATCCTCTAAGGCATGAGACTAAGGTTACATGTTATTCCCATAACATACATAAATACATTCATAGCATATGATTAACTACTTGTGAATTTAAAAGTACATACATTCCAAACATTGAAATTGCGTCACAAAGATAGGATATACATCAAGATACAAATATTACATTAATTCTCAAATAAGGTTTACAACACTCATTCCCAGAATGAGGTAGATCATACATATGTGTTACAAAATATATGAGACCTCCTCAAATATAGCTAAGGAGTAAAATAAGTACAAGAGTCATATGTAACAATAATCAAAGCATGGAATAAACAAGCTAGAATCCACGAGCTCTCTATCTGGAAGATCTTGTCATCGTGAACTAAAGAAAGGGGACCCAACGGAGTAGAGTGCATGTTCCTCCCAACCAAGTGGTACCCGAAGGCCCACCCCCCATGCTAGGAGATAGTTACAAGGATCCTAGAAAAGACCTACTACCTCTATACATAAGCTGACACATATTGAACTAAACAAACACAAGAATCACACTATTACAAAGGTTACATTGCTTCTAGAGTTATAATAAATCAAGTATGTTAACAAAACCATACACATAAACCACGTTGTCATAGGAAGAGTGTCATCACACTAGCTCGACATGGGTTACCTAATGCGGATCTTCATAGGTTATCGGCCCCTATTAGTTATACCCTGGCAACCTCAACCGATCCTCGACCCCCATACTCACTCATGCAGGATCAAAATACCTTTCGAAGAGACAAGGTAGATGACCTTTGTCATTCTAGGACTTCCCACTCATCCCAAGCCCAAACGAGCACTTGAGTCCATGAGTGAGGCAACTTATCTTAATTAGTATGAATTACTACCCAATCCCCTAATTACTTTAATTAATTTTTCACTTGATTAACTACTACCGAAAGGCTACCCAGTTTACCTCTTTAGGGCTCTGGCCCCTAATGGAAGCCACTCTTCTACTGACAACTCATGGATCATAAACCAACAACCAAGGGTAACATTGTGTACAAAAATGGATAACAAAATCCACTCCAAACATAGGAGGCAACACATAACTAAATCCACTCTAAACTAAGGAGGAAACACATAACATAATCCACTCCAAACAAAGGAGGCACATATCCATGTTCGTGGAAACTGGGTGATTTACTGAAACCGACAACCACACTACCCAAGGTTAACAAAATGGGCTGACAATGAAATTAGACAACCCCCATATCAAAAGGCTCTTCTAGGAGACTTACCAAATATTAACTAACACTTAAACCAAATTTCCCTCAAACATAACTAGAAGGAATCTGATACAAAGGCAATCAAGACAAAAATTAAATCTATCATTTGGACTTCCTAAATCCAAAATTACATTTAGTGAAAAAACAATAATATAAAAAATTGCCCAATTTAACTAATTAAATTAAAAACCCTTTTTCAAATAGAGAAAGAAAAATCTAATTTTATCTGAACTTCAATTCCTCGATTATTTTTAATAAAATAACAATTTCTTCCTTTTTCCAAAAACAAATCTTTTCAAAATACTCATCTAACTGTGTAATATTGCATGCACCTATTAATTAAAATCATCAAATATGCATACATATTAAGTATATACCTAATCATATATATACATATATAATTACAACTATATAAATCAATATATATATACATTATATATTTAAAATTATTTAAACAAAACAATAAAAAACACAAAAAGTAAATATTTAATATATATATATATATATTAAAATCCATATATATACTTAAAAGTTAATATCATTAACAAAATTGAAGTCCCTTTAACAAAAGCGGATGAGCTTAATTCATACGACAAAGAAATAAGGATATGGGGGGGTGGCTATGGGGAGCCACAATCGAACCCCCCCCTTATTCTATTGGGGCGCAACCATTGTGTGGGGAGGGTTGTGTTGCCTCCCCACAACGCCTCCCCAAGGGGTGGCGACTGTGGGGAGAGCCAACCTCCCCACAGCAAAATTAAAATTCAAAACTTTTAAATTCCTGCAAAATTTAATTCATAGATACGTCGTATGGACGACTACCCAAATTTTTAAGAGACATTTCAATATTGATTACTTTATAAATATATATGTATATACTTTGTATACATATATGTGTATGTATATATACAACATATATACACATATATGTATATATACACATATATGTATATATACACATATATGTATATATACACATACATATAAAAGGAATTTCAAAATAATAGATTTAATAGGGGAATTTTTTTCCAAAATGTATTCTACAAGAAACTTTTCCAAAAACATTCGAAAAGCCAATATATAGAGAAATTTTCTTCTACAGATGAATTTTATCAATAAAAACACAAAGGATAGTTTTAAATCTACCCAGACAATGAATCTTAAAGAGAAAGAACAACAAAATTCTCATAGATAAATTTTACAAGAAATTTCCTGAGAAGCTTCAAACTTACAAGAAAACTTTCTACAAAAGACTAAATTTCTTCTCAACAAAGATTTTCTTTCCAGATCCCTAATTGTATTCTTCTAGGTTTATCTATGTTTACAATAATTCCCAAGTTAAAATTTGCAAAGGTTTCCACAAGAGGTTTCATTTCAGGAGAGGATTTCATTTTCACAGAGAATTACACAAACAAGATTTACAATTTTTAAACAAAACTCAAGCTTTAAAACTTGCATAGACAATCTTTTCCAGACAATAATCTAAACTAAAAGCCTTTTCCAATATAAAACTAACAAAAATTAAAGGAGGAACCTAAAATCCAATGCCTGTGAAGATGTAAATTGAAGCAGTGCCTCCTCCACAGATCCAAGTATTTTCTCCCAGATAAACGAAAGCTTCCTTTAGAACAATAAAAATTCTCGAACACAAAACTTTTCCAAAAATTCCAACATGCAATCACAAAAACCTCCCTTTTTCCAACCTCTTTCCCAACAAAATATCCTCTCACCTTCTTTCGTGAAGAAGCTTCTCACTTCTTCATATTACAGCCACAAATTTCTCCCTATGAATAAATTTCCAAACAAACCTCATTAATTTTTCTAATACATGTTGAATACCAAAATATATTTTGAAACCAAATTGCATAAAATCCTCCATATATTTTAAGAATTAAAAACATTTAATAATTCTAAAATATTTAACATTTCTAATTTAACTTAATCCAACTAATTTAATTAATTAATAAATAATATAATCCTAATATTAGACTATTTACCAATTAAATTAAATTAATTAATTAATTAATATCTTCTAACATTACACCTAGATTAATTTAATAATCATCTTAAATAATTAAATCCATTAAATTACCTTTTACAATTGCAACATAATAATTTCAAAGCAAAATTAAACAACATTTAACAAACAAAACCAACTAGACTCGACGACACACTATGACTAGGGTAAAGGCTTGACACAGGAATCCTAGCTACTATCTCCCAATCAACATTATCGTTGGCAATGAACATGCTCAAACCTGTGAAACTAGGTGGATTCGATGTCCTATACCTGTAAACCTGTAAACAAGGCATATATAAAATATGCATATATACATCATAATAGAACACACTGTGAAGAGGAAATCGAGGAATCGCAAGCGAGTGGTGCAATTTCGTCCCCTTCACCAATACAATATCACAACTGATGATTTTAACATAAATAATCTACTCATGTGCAAATAACAATGTTAGTTCAAATAACCATTATGCTAATCGAAGGCATGTCAAAATGATAACATCAAAATAGAGTAATATCACATCATAACATAAAATCCACATTGTTTTATAGATAGCGATCAAATAATAATCAAGCATAAAATTATATCAAAGTCTAAGTGATAACAGAAAACAAAACAAAACAAGATAGAACATTGCTTGATACAAAGAGAAAAATGAAGGGTTCTTACACTTCACTAGCCAACTGAAATGCTCCCTAAACGGCTTTAGTGACCTCGAAGTAATTTTTTATTTTGAAATACTTCTCCATCTTTGTAAGCCATGCTTCTGCCGCATCTCCAATAGTGCTACCTTTAAATTTTGGTGGTATGATCTTTCTCATGTCATGAGATAACTCACTTGCTAAATGCTTCATTTTGGTTCCCTCAGTCTGAAATTGTGACTTATCATTCTCATGATCACTAGATTGAGTGTAATTGTCAGAATTCTCCCGTTCTTCTTTGTTGTTAGGAACTTCTTCTTCATTATTTGGGGCTTCTTGTTCCTCTCTTTCCTTTCCCCTAACTTCTTGTTCAAGGTTTCTTATTCTTGATCTAGTTTCATACATGATAGCTAGAATGTGATCCAACTTAGCTTCGACATTCTCAGCACCTTGACCTACTTATTGACTTCTCCCAAAGTTAGTTCTTGTCCTAACCATTTTCTCAAGAATAGTTATACCTGGAGGTTTCATTTTAATTAGATCTATGAAGTTTTTCTTAATGTTAACAACATTCTAAAAGATCTATCATTCACATAAGAAATTCTATAAAATAACTCATTCACAAATTTCGTCAAACTATGTTTTTCATCATAATCAAAAAGGATTTCAATTTCCTTGAGTTTACATAGAATGACTATTCAAATATTGTAAGGGAGAGTATCCCTTGGATTCACTTTCTGCTACATAACTTTGTAGGATATACCCCTCAAAGATTTTCTCATATACATCATCGAAAGCAAAATAACCCTTTGATCTATTATTAGACACATATTTTTGAGGTACATAACCCTCTGATTTGCCACTTGTGGCTAGTACAATAACTTCCACTAAATTAAGAACACAAGGATCCCTAAATATCATGACTGGAATAACACTACATCCTGAGGGCATATCCCTGGAAAGTGATAGATTCGGAATTGGCCGTGGAGATAGGAGGTGAGAAGTTGAAGTTGACAACCTCTCTCATCCTTATCTCTTGATTGATCCATGAAACAACATGACTGAAAGTCTCAATATCGCTCAACCAAATGGTGTTGTCATAATTGGCTCCCTCAATGGTTCAAACAAGGGCTTCTCTTTCCTTCTTGGCCTATAGGTAATGCTCATTTCGGATTACTAGCTTTCTTGTAGTCATCTTGAGATGCAACATCCTAGCACATGAATTTCCGAAAATTAGACTCATATAATGTTGGATTGGAAACATAGTGATCACATAGGTTCAAAAGTTGCACCTAGTGGCTCTAATACCATGTGTAACATGCCCAAAATTCTACCCAAAATTTTTACTATGTTTTACCCACAAGTGATTAGTTTATGCATCTAACATTATGAGCAATAAAAAAAATCTTTTATTTTCAATAATAAGTACATCATTTGAAACATAACCTTTCCAAAAAAAATCGTTGCATAATCAAAGAATCATTTCATCAATATAAGTATGATTTCACTTCACATATATTCAAGATAACATTTCACATTTACAATTTCCATATAGATGGACACATGATTACATACATAACTTCAACAAGCTTACATGAACTAGAAATACAAATGGTCTAGAATGTCTTTTTCCCAAATCTTGTCTGCCAACTACATGAGGAGAAGCATCACTCAAGTGCTTTTCCGTCAACCATGGACTTACTATGGTCCCCTGCATATCTATCAAACTTGGTCAGATGGCCCTCCCTTTGACAAAGATATTGGTTTGGTAACCTCATACTTCATATAGCCTTTCCTAAGCGTGGCGATGTGTCCTACGCATCTAGAGCTACCATAATGTAGCTACAACTACATGTGTATAATATTTCCATCCTGGAATGTAAATTGGATCACAATGATCTGATGGTGTAAATAGTGGCTACTTACACTACTTTGGCCAAAGATTATCACCCGGTACTTTGAGTGAGGGTCATCTATTCACCACTTTGTTTGCTTGATTTGTATTGACCATTAGTATTCTATTCTAATATTATCCCCTTTCCCATGGATTATCCTAACCCTAGGAATAACCTTCCCACTAAATCACATTTAAATGAAATTGCTACTGAGTATCTCAAAACAAATCTATCTTATGCTACACATCTAGAGTATTGACATACTATGTATAGTATTGACAATCTGTGTATAGTACAAATAGTATATATTCATATAAAATCCAATATAGTATAAATATCTATATAAGTATAAAACAAAAAGAGAGGTTTCATATTTATATAAGAAACAATCAAGAAACATGCAAGTATATCCAAGCATCATAACACACATAAAATACATTCTTTCCAAACATGGAAACATGAATAAACAATCTTTCCAACATAATAATAGAGTAGAAATCAGCATGCCTATATAAAGCTCTAACTAATAAATCTTCCCTCCTTGTTTAATTTCCCAAGCTTGCTTGCAAATTCCTCTAAGAACAACCCAAATCCCATTTCTAGCCTCTTACCGAATCTCTCAACAATACTAATATATTATATATATACATACATAATTATATATAAATATATATGTATATACATGTATCTATATTATTTTATACATATATATTATATATACATAATATTATTTTAATACCTTTATAAAAAACTCATACTCTCATATCCATCGATTGACATATATACACAAAGTGTATATATATGCCACCTTAGTCCAATCAATATTCCACTTGAAACCTCAACTAAGGTATTCCACCTTATTCACTTGTTTTCTTGACCCCAATATTTTATTCTCAAAATTATGCTAAGTGTTTCATTTTTATAATTCCAAAGTACTCCTTACTCCCACCCAATATTTGATACTTATGAGGATGCCAAATGAGGTATTTCCAATGAAGGTGCCTCAATGGAGTGTATATTTCATGACTTACATTTTGAGGCATTGGGGTGATAAGTCATCACCTCCCCTCTTAATGTATATAATGAATATTATGTTCTTTTGGGGTATCAGAGTATCATCTACCCCTATCCCATGATAGGTAAGTCAAGGATGGTCCAATGGCCCTACAAATTATGACACTACATGAAGTGTTTAGTGGAGATTTAATATAGTTTTGGAACCACCCTAGGTTCCCAAAAATGGTTTGACTTTCACTAGGTTTCATCAATGAGCAAAGACAAAGGTAACATGTAGTATTGTTAAACATTTGTGATGGTTCTAGAACTAAATTGAGTTCTTGACATGACCAAAGTTCCCAAAAATATTTGAATTCTGAAATAGTTTTATATATGAAGCTTTTCATAGAGTTTTAATAATTTGGAGAAGCTTTGACAACTAAGAGCTTCTCAAATGAGTGTTTAGTAAGTTTGGAAATCTTGTGATATTTTAAATATGGGGATATTGGAGCTTATCTCTAATTCCCTGGTTCATTAAGGATCCCCTTCCATATTTCTATCTACACTTTCCAGATTCTTCTTGATTCCCTCTCAAACCTCAACTCCTAATGGGAAGTTTGGATGTGAGCTCAGGTTCTTGTTTCCCATTTCTTTCCACCTTCCATTTCTTGCTAAACCGCACATTTTATTATCTTGCTAACCTCAATACTCTCTAGGGACTTGGAACCTTAGGTTCCATGTCTACATTTCCATTTATGCCTTGACTTCGCCTCATAGAAGCACCCATTTTTTAATTTCATTTTAGACCTTAAGGATTGACAAGGAACAAGAACTTGGGTTTTGAGTTCACTTTTCCTCCTAGATTCTACTCCCTGACATATCTTATTCATTTCTAGTCATGGTTTATGCCTGCTCCCAACCCTCATAATACCTTGGTAGAATTTGGACTTTGAATAGGATTTGGAACTTTAGCTTCCAAATCCATATTCTACCTTGAAACTTGACGCCCGTCGGTTTTGTGTTGCATCCCAAGTTCCATTTTTGTCCCCAAACCCAAACCAAACATATATAAATTTAAATTTACATGGTTCTAAGTTCCTCCCAAAGCCTAAATTATTGAGGTAATATTCCAAATTTCCAATGCCATCCCAAAATCCAAAACGTGTAAGGCATTGGAATACCCAAAATTTCATGGTTAGGCTTACCTAGCTACCAACATTTATTCCACCTACTCTCTCACCTTTCATGGACTCCATTAAAGACCAAAAGTGTTTTAGTTGAAAGAAGGATGACTTCCCATACTTTTTGGGTACATAAGGACATGGTTTGAGGCAATTTTAAGGTACTAGAATGATGAAAAACATGATGTGGAATTATGAAAACCCTATTCAATTTCTAAGGTTACAAATTTCTAGGAATTCCTTGCAATTTTTTACATTTCCCACTCTGGCATGACTTGCAGTGGGATATAAGGACCTTCATTTTTATTATCAAAGAGAGTTGGAAAATTAGTTTGGAGGAAAATGTAGAATAAGACGCTTCCATGCAACTAGGGTTTTAACTCTAGTAAAGGGAAAATACATACTTTTTATATTTTTATAATCTAGATTCATCCCAAGTTTGTAATGAACATATCGTAATATATAAAGAATAATTTTAAAGCATGAAATTGACATTTATTGAGTGTATTCATTGAAATTCTATTTATTTATGGATGTATACATGATCAATTGGCTACCTAGAAGACTATAAAAACCTTACAAAGCTTTTGCATGGTGTCTTTTCACAACAAAGGAAATGTTAAAGTTTATCCAAAAATTACTAAGTAGACTCATTTAATATTCTATAAATTATGTTACTTATTTGAATGCATGTGTTGAACCTACTTACTTATGTGTTCTAAGAGGTATAATGATCAGTGAAACATCCATTAAGGTTTCACATCAAGATCTTAATCATTACATATTTTAAATGAATCCATGACTCTCTTACCTCACTGGAATTGATAGTATTTTTATATTAATTTAACCTCTCATCACCCCAACACATTAAAATAATTCAATCAAAATCACTTTCTTTCAATTGTGTTATACTAGTTTTTTCATGCTTCCATGTATAATCACATAAAAATAATAGGGGTGGTTCACTTGTATTTTACATAGTTTACATGATAATCATTATTTGCTATATAAATGTGCATATATTTATATTTCTAAACCAACATTTAGTACATTGTGACAACCATAATAGGGGTACACCATGTAGAGGGTATGGTTTGTAACAAGGTGATAATCTAGCCCTTGTAATATCATACTATTTAACACCTTAGGGAAACCCCCTAGGTCATGCAAAACTAGAAGTGAAGGAGGTCTTACCCACCTCACCAATTGGCCCTTAGTTTTCCAACTTAAGCATAGCCTTTTTGGTATTCTCCCCAAGTTTGAAACCCCTAGCACTCGGGAGACTATCCATAGGGATTTGGTACCTACAACTTAGACCACCAATAGAAACCCCAAAAGAAACTACGGAATGAAATTACAAAAGGGAAAAATAAATAAAATTTAACCTATAATTATATATGAATATATGACATTATTATGCTCATAAATCATTGAACAAGCTTCTTCTTAGGCACAACCTTGGGTGCATCTTTCTTAGGCTCATTTTGATATTCTTATTCTTGGTAAAAACAAATTATCTTACTTTTATCTTGACATTTTCTCTTCTTTCTTATTTTTTCAATAACATGTGTTCATCTCAAAGTGATATTCTTATTCCTGGAAAAAATGCATGCTTAATATGTGTAATAAAAGTATTTTTCTTAATAGACGACAGTTTGGTGATGTTAGTTGGCAACTTGCGGTGGTGGTTAAGAAATCACTAGTCTTGGAGAATTATTTGATTCTATCACCTTCTCTCATATCCCTTGGGAATGGAATGAGGTGGTTGATGGGTTGGCCAAATGGACTTCTAAGAAGAATGGGAATTGGTTGATGGATGATTGGGATAGTTTACCTCGGGATCTTGCTCAGGATTTGGAAGATTTGGTTATGGAGGATATGAGATGTTGCATGAACACTTCTTGATTTCTTGTATGATGTTTCTTGGCCCTGTTGGGTTTCTTGTTGTTGTAATGCTTTATACTGCTTTCTTTGATTAATAAATTTTTTACCCTCTTTTATTTTTTTTAAAGTTACTTTTTCTTAACAATTATTTCTTTTGAGCTCATGGTAGTAGTGAAATTATATTATTTTGATGTACCACAACTTCTTGATTTGGTTTCCACATAGTCTTCTTTATATGAAACTCATTTTTTTTGTTTTTCCTCTTTTTATCCTTTATTTGATTCTTGTTTAATTTTTCCTTTCTTTTCATTCATCTTTTATCTTTTAAGTATATAATGTTTAACTTGATGCTCTTTTTTTAATTTTTTGTTTCTTTTTTTGTTTTTCCTGCTCTTGAAACATATATTGAAATTGTAAGAATGAGTTTTCCATAGTCCATGAAGATAATAGTAAAAACTCTAGATTTAATTGTGTAGGTTTTTTCACATCAACATGTTTCAGATCATACTCATTTCACTCCTTGTCCTAATGATGGATCATTGACTAATTTCTAAAATATGTTGATGTAAAAAAATGTGCACAATAGAATCTAGAAGCTCTTACTATTTTTTAAAAATGTTTTATGGATACCTTATTCATCTTTACATTAAGCTTCTTTTGGATTTTGAATATAGATTTCTAATATAAAATAAGATAATTTTAAATTATTATTTTGGATTCTTATATTTTTTATAAATCTTCCATCATGAACAAATTTAAGACATCAATGCACCACTAAAGGAACTGATTTTAAGCATTCTAGTCATGATCTTCTAAATAAAATAAAGAATTTATTTTTAACAAGGATGACATGGCATAAAATTTATGTCCTTTTAGGTCCAAACTTAAGTGGCAAGATCACTTAACCCAATGTCTTAAGTAACATTCAATTTTTCGTCCTTAAATAAAACCTTGAATATGCATATGGTGTTGGTTTTTTCTTTGTAGAAAATAATAGAATTTGAGAATTTGTTGTATCAATTAATTGGATCAATTAAAACATATTTTTTTCCATTTTTTCATGTATGTTTTGATTTACAATGTTCCATAATAGTTTTTTTATGGGATCTCCTCATAGAATGAAATTCATGGATCTAAATGAGGAAAGGAAGATATGACATTAGACAACATTTCTCAAAAAACACTCATCCCCATGTCCTATATTATCACGCACCTCAACATTATGTGAATGATTTATATCAAATTATATATTTTTGTGTTGGGGGGAGGCGTGACCAATGAATATCAATTAATTAGCCCCTTAAATTTTTGTTGTATTTTTATTTACGAGATCTTGTGTTTAAATTTTTGTTGTATTTTTATTTATAATATTTTTGAATATCCAATGGATGAACAAGAGGGAGTGTAATCATGTTATTACTTGCAAATATTGAATCACGAAATTCATGATTTCTTGAACCTTAGTAAACTTCCTACGAACATTTAGTTTAAAAGAAGTAAGGGAATAAGTATTAATAATTATTTTTTCATTTTATTTTATTTTTGTACCTTTTGAAAAAAATCTTGATACACTTATGAGGGTAGGAATAAACTCGAATCAAGATGATCCATACTTAAATGTATTACATGCAAACAGCTTAGATTCTACATCCCTAACATGTGCACATAAATATATGAAAGAAATACAGTTATTTAAATACTCATTGTCATGAATTGATTTATTAATCCCTTAATAAAGATATTTTGTACTTTGAAATCATTTAAAAGGTTATCAACTTAGAGTATAAGGATTGAAATTTAATAGCATAATCACTAATGTGTTCACTTGATCCTTGGAACGCTCAAAAAAATCAACAATGATTAATACAAGGCCCATATTATTGAGGCCATCATGCGAATAAATAGATCCTTCAAGAAGTGAAAAACCAATAAATAGAAAAATATTTCAAAGTACATGGAAATGGTTTTGTTAACAATTATTCTTTTAATAAACTCTACACATGTAATTGTATAAGTTTTAAGATGTGAATTAGGCTCACCTTTTTCATCATATAATAAATATTGAGGTGTCACAACTCTTATAGGTAATGGAAATGGCATATTATCATAAGATAGTGTTTTTTGCATGACATCCTTAAATTCATCATTATCATTACTCTTTGTATCCAGTATCTTTCATATTAGATATATTTTGTGAAATAATGCATCTAGGGTAAAGAAGGATATCATGACTAAATAGTAACTACTATAAGGGGTTTGATCATATGCATGGGAAGTAAGAGGGGTGGATGATGTGATGGCTTCATACACAGGAATGAAAATAAAATATACTTAAGATTATTTAGGGTATGGTAAACGATATGGAACATAGAAGTGAATTGGCTAAGTTGGGTAATTCTACGTCCAATAATAGTGGAGGAAAATTTATGGAAATGTAGCTCATCATATCAATAGTAGGTATCATGGGAGATTGAATCAAAGAGATAGGTAATAATATGAGAGATAAGTGGATAAGGGGTAGGTACTAAATAATGAGAGATTAGTTGTCATGGTATTGTGGGGTAAGTAGTAAGGGGTGATGGTATATATTAAACATATGGTGGATTTGGGAGTAGAATTTGATGCACATTCACTATAGAAGAAGTGAGAGTATGAAATATTTCTTGTAAATTCTCAAACCCATGTGGTTTACTTACAAACATATCATGAAACATATATTTTAGTTGTGTATGATTCTTAGTATTAGCCAAACTATCAGTTAGCTCATTTACAAAATTTTGATTATCCACATGAGCATCATGATCATACTCCTCATTTTATCATTATAACAATTAAAATAAACTTCAATCCCATTGTTTTGGTTCATGCTAGGGTTTAAGAAAATACTCATTCTAGATGGTATAAAAATAAATGAAAATAAATCTCAAATACTGATTTTAGATTGAAAAATTTAGAAATATCAATGGTATGTCATATCTACACATGAACCCTAACGTGGTGACCAAGAGTGGGTAATATGGGTGAAAAATATATAATGATTAAGTATACAAACTCTATATATACATATATATTAATGAAGAAAAATGGTGTAAAAGTAATTTTAGACCTAAATATGAAATGTTATCTTAGAAAAAATGTAGACTTAAAAACCCTAAGTTAATGTGAAACCTTAAAAAAATATGGATGTGTAAGATAAAATTGGTTCACCAAAAACGTAAAGGAAAATAAAATTTCCTCAAGAGGTTAACCTGGGCTTATTGAGTAAATATAATCAACCTAAGTTAACTAAATATATATGGAAGTATTAAAATTATATATTGTTATTAGAGATTACAAATGTAACACCAAGATGCCACACTACACTCTTATGTGCACAAGGTATCATGATATATCATAAAACACACTAAGTATGCATCACCAATGCACTAAGCAATGTGACTCAAGTGAATGAATAATTCATTCATGAGCCAAGAATACCATAGTAAAAATGTGAGGAGGTATAGATTCATCTATCTCATTGTGAGATCCACCACTCATCAATCCAAGGATAGGATTAGATACTAATGGCATCACAACCCTTAAGAGGTTCAAACATAAATAACACACATCAATAAGGATGTGGGACTAGAACTTGAATCTAAAGATCATTTAGTTACAAGCTAGAGGGATAGGAGAACCTAAGGTCACACCTAACACACTCTAGACTATTCCTAACATAAGGCACCAATACCAACATAAAATTATAATTACTCCCAAAGTGCACAAATCGTCATGCAATATCAATGGTTAGAAGAGTGAAGCAAACCCCTAGGAACAAATCTCTTTTAGAATTTTTTTTCAAAAAAGTGTAGGAAGTACCCACTATACAAGGGTTTCCCATTTTGCTAGTCAAGGTTTTTTGAGACAAGGTATGGTCACCCATTTTACCAATCAAGGTCTATCGATAAAATTCCTAGGTCACTTATAAAAAAAGCAGGGTCACCTAACAAATCCACCCCTAAAAAAACAAGTAACCTTCAAAAGGTAAATTATTTTGGATGGATATAGACTTTTGCGAGGTCTAAATATTTTATTCTAAGGCACACAAAGGGTCTCTTAAAATATTTTAAGATCCCTAAAAACTCTACAACATCTTTCCATGAAAAATGACAAGAATTAGGCCAATAAATCTTGAATCTCAAGAAGTTGTGCTTAGGCAAGCCTAGAGCAACTTCGCGAGGCAACAATCAATTCACTAAATGTTTATGTTGTTTAACAGCACCATGGCCAAAGTAATTTAGTATATATAAGTCCATCATTTTCCAACTTAATAGGTCCCCCAATACCTCATTGGCTATAAAACCAAATGACTCATTCCAAAAAATGAGTATGGGCCTACACATGCAACAAAATGATAAGAAAGCAAGGGGAAATGACCATGAATGAGGTTCATGTTTCTACGACCATTTGAATTCTTAATTTTTATTAAAAATCATAATTAAAATACATATAAACCAATTGTGTGTACAAATTTCTACCAAAAAATATAAACTGTGAATTATAATCATGTTATTAGTACTTTTTAAAAATGATAAATCATTAAAATTTATAGATCATATTTAACTCCAATGTTGATACAAACACAATTAGTATTGGATATCACATCATATATGTGGAAAAATTATAATCCAATAAATTAATTTCTAAGATCATAATTACAATTTTACATATAAGGACTCCAATATTTTAAATTATACATTCTTAATGTTGGTGTGAATGAGGTATTTTACCTAACTAGTCCACTAGTAGGTCCTATTCATGTGTTAGGTTTAATTAGGTCCTAGGATTCTTTCTATAAGTCTTAGTTGTCATTTAAATATCATCTTATCTTATGGAATTTAATTCTTGTTTCCTAGGTCATTTAATATTTGTTGAGTTAGTTGTCTCATGACATAGGATTAAGATTTTGGTATTGGTTGTCATTGATGTCAACACTTGAAGAGATTGTTGTTTGAAATTGATTATCATTGATGTCAACACTTGGGAGATTGTTGCACATATTTGTGAGATTTTTATTTGGCATTGGTTGTCATTGATTTCAACACTCAGTTAGGGTTGTCATTGAATTTGTGCTAACATTGGATTTGTTGATATTCATGATTGGTTGCCATGCCTTGTTTGATGTGAAGTGAATATGTATTGAGTATGGTTGTTGTTAGAAGAGATGATATCATGAAGTTATATTAAGATAAGGATTAGAATCATTAAGACGAGGATTATAAGTAATGTTGGAGTTGGAGAGATGTTGTTGATGGTCTCTAGTGTGTTGTTTGCTCTCTCCTATTGTTCCTAAGGTAGTATGTGTTGTTGCAAGAAATTTTTGGTCTCCGCAAGTTGGTGAAATTTCATGATTCAAGAAGTTGTGTTGAAGACTATTTGGGAGGATGCTCTACATTCCTCTATTGTTGTAGATATAGTCTTGTGGTTTGGGATTCAGTGTTTATGCTTTGTGGATGTTGCACTCCTATATTTTTTAGGTCACCAGCATTGTCGAGGAAGTTTCTAGTATTTGTAATGTATTGACAATTTTGTTGGTTGTCTAGGTTGGTCTAGAAAATGCTCCATATTTCTCCACATTGATGTTTGTACTCCTGTAGCTTGGTGGATGTTCTCTCAATGCTTATGTAGTGTATCAGTTATGTTTTCAAGTGTTTGTGTTTACTGCAAGTTGGTTTATTAATATTTTATCTCATGGTTGTGTATTTTGTGCTTATAGGATGAAGAACTTTGTCTTTGTTCAGGTTGCAATAGTTGTTTGTGGCATGACGGTGTGAATTTTTTTTCTAGAAGTGATGTTGGATGTTACTGGAACATCTCTTTGTGATCTACATGTCAATATTTGATCTCTTTGGTGTTGCATATTATTTTGAGTTAGTTTTTTGGGAAATTTATGGATGTCTTGCCAATAGGGCTTGTTCTCTTGCTTGTGTTATGTTCTTGGGGGCTTACACCAATCTATGAAGTTTTTTTAATATGTATTTGGGTCTTGACCTATCTTGTTGACAACTGAATTAAGAAAATTGAGTTAAAGATGTTTTTTTGGACCAGCTAGTTATGTGCTACATCTTTCCTTATTTCCGACTTGGGTTGATTTGTGCTAGCATGTGAGTTGTTTGGGGCCACATTGAAGATGTAATGAGATTTTTTTTGGTCCTCTCTATCTTTTGGATAGGATTATATTTTTTTTTGTGGCTGACTTGTCAAAATTATTGTTTATCTTCTATTATGGCTGACCTAATTGGTGTTTTGAGATCTTGTAGAGGATATAAATGAAATAACATTTTAGTTGCAAGTAGAGAGTGAGTGAGTATGGAATGGTAAAGTGAGTTGTGAAAAATAAGATTTAGATGTGCTTTAATGCCTCAATCAACAATGTTTATTGTTGACAAATGTTGTAATTCTAAATCTTCATGTATCATTCTATCAAACGGTGAGTCTCTTCAACAGGTCCTTGTAATTTGTATCTTTCCTTGAGGTTGTGTGTGATAGTACTGCAAGTCCTTCATATATTTCCCTAAGGTTATGCACCTTAGCCTACAATTTCATAGGCAGTGAGCCTTAAACAACATTACAATCTTTTTTAAGTAGTGAGCTTCCTATATTGAAATATTTCTCTCCATGGTTTTTTCCTTCTTGGGTTTTCAACATAAATCTAGTGTTATCTTGTGCATGCATGTTCATTACCTTATCTTTCATTGTTTTTGATTTGTATATAAGTTATTGATTATGTTAAAGGTCTACATTTGCATATTGATGAAGGGTTTAAGATCTAGATGGTTTAAGTTTTTATAGATACTGATTCACCCCCCTCTTAGTATTTGGGTGTGTTCAACAATTGGTATTAGAGCCAAGTTCCTATGAAGAAGCTTAACCGCTTAAGGAAATGTTTGGGATGGCACATGTTGGATCTTACAAGGGTCCTAGGTTTGATGGATCAAATTACATCTTTTGGAAGTTGAGAATGGAAGACCATCTAAACTCTCTAGGGTTTAGTGTTTGGTGTTAGAAGATTAATCTTTACTTGTTAAAGGTTATTCTTTAAATGTAATTTTTAATTAACTTGTAAAAATATTCCAAAGGAATCCCTACAAGTCTTTTGTCTTTTTTGTCATCTCACGCATGTGTGAGAATGACTTATTTTTAATTCTTTTATTAAAAAATATTTGTAACCACCTCCTTAAGAGGTGACACTTTGCACACACATAGATGAATGGTGGCATCCATTGAGTTGGGAGTTACATTCTAACTCTTCCTTCTCACCTCTACTTATTGAGGTGCCTCTCCTCTCATTCTTCAAGACTCAAGCAAGCAAATCAAAGTCTCTCTCTCTTTGTATTATTCTTTAAGCATTTTGCCTCCATTCATAATATTGGGGTTTTTATTTGTTTTTTCTCCTTAACAAATTCTTGTGTCTCTCTTGCTTTGGTGGTGCTTGGTTTGGCTACTTCAATCTATTTGGTAATCTCTTTCCTTCAAACAATTGTTCATTCATTAGTATTTTCCATTGCTCTTTTATATTTCCTTTCATGGTATCAGAGCTTGGTATTACTAATATTTAGTGAGCTAGAAGATTAACCATATTTTTCAACACACCATTGGGGACACTCTCAAAGAGGAGAAGAAGAACAAGTGTCTAATCTTGATTATCATTTTTTATCTTCTAATCTATCTTTTATTGTGCAATTTTCTATAGTTGTTACATATTTTTATTTTATTTTTTTAATCTACAAGCATTTACAATAAAAAAAATTAGAAAACCCAATAAGGGTTTATCTTGTTTTCCAAATTTCAATTCATAATTTTTAAACTTTTGTTCAAATTTTTATCTTCTAATCTATCTTTTATTGTGCAATTTTCTATAGTTGTTACATATTTTTATTTTATTTTTTTAATCTACAAGCATTTACAATAAAAAAAATTAGAAAACCCAATAAGGGTTTATCTTGTTTTCCAAATTTCAATTCATAGTTTTTTTTTTCATCTAAAAATTTCTAAGTATTTTTTGTCTTCGAATTTCAAATCTGTATAATTTACATGTTCTATTTTTTGCAAGATTTTAGAAACCCAAAATCACTATATTCTGCATGTTATTATTTGCATGTTCAAATGTCTTTAAAATAAAAATTTGGGCTTTAACCTTTATTTTTAAAATATCAATCTCTCTTAAAAATATATCATATCTGCAATCTTTATATTTATTTATTTTAAATCTAATTTTTCAATCTTCATAAATAAATATATTCTATTTTTTTTTTTTTAACAATAAATAAAAATTTCTGATTTTATTTCAGGCTCTGCCTTATCTCAAATCTTTTTCAAAAATAAAAATAAGTTATTTAAAAAAAAAAACCATCTCTCATTTTTTATAATAACTTTTTTACGTTTAATGCATTTTCATTTTAAAAGGTTTTAAATTTTATAAGTTTAAGATTTGTATCTCACATTTCTTTTAAAGTCCTTTTAAAGATTTTTTTTTATATTAATTTTTTATTAAAGCTTTTTAAGTTTTAAATTAATTTTCTCTCAAGTTTATTAAATTTTATTTAATCATATTAAATTTTAATTTCTCTATTAATATTTATTATTATTAGTTTATTTGAAATTTTGAAATTTAATTAATTAATTTCTTTTATATAGTTTCAAAAGAGTTTTTTTTAATATTTTAGTTTAAAGGAGCTTATTTTATTTTTTAGGTAATTTATTTTATATTTTTTTCCTAGAATTATTTAATTGTATAGTTATGTTTAGATTATTTATTTTGCAATAGCAAATCTAAAGGGGTTATTTGTTTTTTCAACACCTTAATTTTATTCAAAAAAGATTTTTTTAAAGCTTAATTTAATCTAGTTTTATTTCTTGTAGTAATTTTCTTTTTGTGCACTTAAATATTTTATTGTGTCAACTTTAAATCTAGAAATTAAATTAAATTCTTCTAACTATCATTCTTGGAAGACTCACATTTCTTTCATTTTTCGATTTAAACATCTTTTAGATGTAGCTACAAATCCTAAATCTAAACTAGGTTCGTTTGCATCCAAAGATGAAATCGAAAAATGGAATCTTAAAAATGAGGAAGCCCTTGGCCTCATAGGTATCTCCATGTCACTCAAACTTTATGTTCACATTGGGACATGTACAACTACCTATGAAGCATGGGACAAACTCAAAACCATTTATGATAGTTCAAATGAATCAAGAAAAATTCAAATTCAAGATCAACTTGAAGATTTAAGGTATTCTGATTTTAAATCTATGGATGAATTTTTATTGAAGTGTGATGCTTTGAATAGTCAATTGCATGGTTTAGGAGTAAAATTAGATAATCTTATATTAATTCATCTTATTCTTAAAAAGTGTCTTCCTAGACAATTTCAACAATTCATTACTAATATTCATGCTCAATTAGTTATTCCTTCTTTAGCTACTCAATTAACTTATGAAATTAATTTGTGATTTATTAAGACAAGAAGAGGCTAAGTTAATCTAGTTTGGTACTCTTAAGTCTAATGAACATGTCTTTTGTCTAATCATGAGAAAAAATTTAAACCTCATTCTAAACAACAACATTATAATTTTAAACCTCATTATAATAATGGCAATGATCCTAGAGAGTTTAACTCTTCTAAGAGACCACATTGCACTTAATGTAATAAGGATGGTTATAAAAAAAAAATACTTGTTTTAAAAAGCAAAATGAGAAAAAGCCTATGAATCAAAATAATCAACAGTTTCATAACAATGGTAATCAATCTAAACATGCTTTTACATGTAGTTTTAATGTTTCTAAACCTTTTGAATGGGTTATTGATTCAGGTGCATCTCAACATGTTACTTCACATAAAAAGTTTGTTTTTTAAATAACTTCACAAGTACTTTATTATTAAACTTGATCAACCCAATAATAGTGTACTTGTTTTACTCAATCATATTTGAAATATGAAAAAGAGATTTTCATGTAGTCATGAATGCATGAATATCATCTTAATGACTTATTTATACTTAATAATCATTCGTCATAGTATGCAATTCTCATTATTCCATCACAATATATTTTTTTAATATTATTTTTTTAATTCAAGGTGGCTTGATTTGTGCCCCTTCATATTTAAATATATCTCTGAGATCTTTCTATCACACTTTGTGATAAATTATAATTCTCTCTACCTAAGGTTTGATCTATTACAATATTTAAAACAAACCTAGTGTTTGCTTCTCATCTATAATTATGTTGTTTTGATAAAGGGATTTTGTTTTTTTTTTAATTGATAAATTTGTCTTTTTGATGGATTTATCTCATCTATATATTTTTGAAAATTAAAATCTCATTACAGTATTTGCATTCTTGATGTATTTATTCCATCTATATATGTTTTACAAATTAATCACTTTATCAAGTCTCAATGGAGCCTTTACATATATATTTTATGCGCTAGTTGCATTTGCAGTATTGTTGCATAGGGAGCCCTATCTATAATGAAAAATATATTTTATCAAGTCTCATTGGAGTTTTTTTTGGGACCCATGGAAAATATTTCCATCCACTTTGATGGTATTGACTTACTTATTTATGATGAACTTAGATCCATTTTCTTAATTAATGGGGATGAAGTTCTTGAAACTTTTATGTTTCATTATTTTATTGAAGGCAATATGTTTTTTTTAAAACCATATTTAGGACCACTTTTTCAAAGTCCTTTATTATTAGTCTTGATACAATTTCCCTTTACAATACAATGATTTAGTGAGAAGAAACCTAGATCTATTATTGCTATGTCTATATATTGACATTTAATAATTTGGGCTATGCTTTCTTTCTATCTCATGGTTTCATTAGAAGTAAAAATGATCCAAATTTATATTATGATTATTATTTTTATATATCACTTCTAGTTCTAACATTTTGATTAGTGATGTTAAGCATAGTGAAAATGATATTGTGCTTATTATTTTATCAGGTCTCATTGTTCTACTGAAGCTGAATATAAAGGTCATACTAATGCATCCAAAGAAGCACTATGGTTAAAAAGATTACTTGAAGACTCGGGTCTACCTCAAATGGATCCTACTCCTTTATATTGTGATAATTAAAGTGTTGTTTCTTTAGCAAATAATCCAAATTTTCATGCAAGGACCAAGCACATTTAGAGAGCACATTAAAGACAAGCAAACTTCTCTTATGTATTGTAAAGGTGAAGATAAAGTGGCACATATTCTCACTAAATCTCTTTGTAAAGATAAATTTCTCATTCATTGTAAAAATATTGGATTACAACCCATTGAAGGGTTTGATGTAACCTCCCCAAGTAAATCTTAAGGGGGTATGTTAGAAGATTAATCTTTACTTGGTAAAGGTTACTCTTTAAATATAATTTTTTATTAACTTGTAGGAATATTCTAAAGGAATCCCTACAAGTATTTTTTATTTTTTGTCATCTCACACATGTGTGAGGATGACTTATTTTTAATTCCTTTATTAAGGAACATTTGTAACCACCTCTTTAAGAGGTGACACTTTGCACACACATAAATGAATGGTGGCATTCATTGAGTTGGGAGTTACATTCTAACTCCTCCTTCTCACCTCTACTTATTGAGGTGCCTCTCCTCTCATTCTTCAAGACCTCAAGAAAGTAAGCCTAAGGATAAAACTCTCTCTCTCTCTCTTTATATTATTCTTTAGGCATTTTGCCTCCATTCATAATATTGGGGTTTTTATTGTTTTTCCCTTTAACAAATTATTGTGTCTCTCTTGCTTTGGTGGTGCTTGGTTTGACTACTTCAATCTATTTGGTAATCTCTTTCCTTGAAACAATTTCTCATTCATTAGTACTTCCCATTTCTCTTTTATATTTCCTTTCATTTGGAAATCTATCAAGGATGGTTATATTGCTCCTACTACTCCTCCAACATATCCAACTAAGATTAGGTTGTATGAAAACAATTCCAAAGATAAGAATGATATCTTGTGTGGGTTAGTTGATTCAAAACTTCTGAAAATGATGAGTGTAAGGCCCTTCTAATGTTTAATCAACTTGATTTTTATGAGTGGACACACAATTTAGAGGATAATTTCTTAACTAAATAATTCACCAAACACTCGCAAAGGCTTCATTAAATTATCAACTAGGGCTTATAAGCTTTTGATAGTGTTGGCACTATATGTGCATTCAAGGATCCTAACTACACCCTATATTGATGAAAAATAGGTGGTCACACATGTATAGAAACTATAAAAGTTGGAAATAAAAATAAAACATCAAATTACAAAATAAGGGAAATAGAATAAATTTTTTGCTTATGCTATGGGTACCTTCTACTTAATGTTGTAACTACTAACTACTAAATCTGAACTTGCAACTAACTATCACTACTAACTTCTAACTTCTAACTTCTCTAGAGACTAACTCAACGTAATGTTACACATTGTAATTCATGTTACATAACATAACATCATTCATGGAATTCACATACATACAAGTAAGAATTTAGATAAATGGATACAACAATGTAACATCTAATATGGTACAGAAAATAACATGGGTTAGTAGTACCTTGAGTGGCCCTTTCTTGACTTGTGGTGCTCACAAAAGATATCAAATATGCACTTTTGATCAACAAATCATGAGACTAAGCTAAAACTCCTTTGTTACATAAGAACTAGACTTCTTATAGTCTGACAAGAATCTATAAAGAATTCTTATTCATTAGTACATTATTATTGTGACTAGATAATAGGAAACTAATGGCAACTGAATACTCTTTGGTAAAACAATTAAAAAACTATATTTGTTTCTCAACCACCAATCCCAATATAGAGGCTCGAGAGGATTTTTATTCATACAAGAACTAAAAATAGAACATAAATGCATACATTGACTCACCCTCAAGAATAGGGAGAGGACTAGTCTTTGTAACTGATAACCATAATTAAAAATGATAAAAGAAGAGAATTTAAACTGTAACTCTACCCTATTGGTGTCACAGAGATGTGCTCCATGTAAACTGTCACGTCATTAAACTTCCCTACTCAAAGTATACTCATTCCTATCATCTTATTTGGTGTTCATGGTGACTCACAGTTGACCATTCAATGGTTGTATTCATTCCTTCCTAGAGTTGTCGTGTTTCAATCATTTTGGCTTCTCCCCTACAATTGGTTGCAATCCTTGTGATGCGGGCTAGAAATCTAGTTGTTGCCGGTTACAGTTCTCCTTAGCTGCAAAATGTTAGTTTCATCCTAAAGCATACACACCGTTAACAATCATGAATCAAGCATAAAATCATACTGAACTTCATGATAATTCATACATCCACACATACAAATACCATCATATCATAATTATATTTCCACATACCAATGTCTGGTTTAAGATACATGAAAGATATAAAATATATGTCTTAGGATTTTCTATGAACTTTGTAGGTCGAAATGCTAAAATACATGAACTTAATGAAAGAAAACTAGCTATTACCTAAGCTCAACATTCTTCCCAACTAAGCCTTTTTATTGTCCTCAAGCAACTTTCAAGGCTAGAGGTCATACTGCAGGGTTATTTCTCTGAGATCTATCATAATGTCAACTCCCTTCTTCTGCTTCAGATGGTATCCCTTTTGATCCAAAATCTTTGCCAACCTTTTGTTTTCTTCTGCTTATTCTTTCCCGCACTTCCTCCTTGTCCAGTGTGGTACAGGAAACAAGAGGATGGGATGATGAAAGACAAGTGGAAACTAGGCCACTTCATTTTTCCATGCAAGGTCTATGTATTTGTGAGATCTATGAATCATGGCTACACAGTTATAGAGAGAATGTGGTTCTTTTCTTCTTAACTCAGGTGAAAGATCTTCCCATCTCCTCTATACAAACTAGAAGGCTTCATTAATGGTTCATGTTGCTAGTTTATTTGCTCTTGTATAGTCTTGTTTCCTTCAATTCATTATTATTTCAACTCCATTAAAATATAGGAGGTCCAATCTTTGGTCAATGATTGCATTTGGATTCACTAGTTCTTTTCTAAGTTGTAGGGCAATGGATTTTTCTATTTCATGGTAATCTTATAGTATTGTTCTCCTTTGGTGCTCATTTTTAATCTAGGAGGCCCATGCTCTTATTTGAAGGTCTCCCACAAACATTAGTGGATTTCATTCACCCTCATCTAGGATAGCATAATTATATAAGTAGAACTCACATAATTGGTCTTGCATGTCTGGTGTGGAATTGAAGAAAGTATCTAGAAACAACAAATTTATATTCATGGAAATAGGCAAATCACTAGTCAAATGGTTGAATTGAAAACAAATATTTTTCTTGCAGAAACAATACATAAAACCTTGTAGGTGGCCTACATTTCAGCAACTATATTATTTTATCTACCATCATCTCAATTTTTACTTTCAACTCTTTCACTTTTGTCTCCTATTGTTCAAGTGTGTTGGTGTGAATGGATATTAATTCAACTTTTTCTTTCTCCCAATCCTTCTTCTTTTGAGAAAACTTGGGTTCTTTTCCATAATTCAACACCCAAGGACATCAAAGTTGGCTCAATAGGGGTTATGATATAAGGAATTGGGCCTTGGGATACTGGTTCTTTGTTTCCTGCTTCAACCATAGAAAATTTTACAAGTACCTCCAATTTAGATCCATACTCAAATTTATAGATCTTCTCCTCCAATTCTTTAATTCTTGCATCCCTCTCACCGTCCTTTTGTTGATGTGTTTTGAAAAATTCTTCCAATTGTTTTATTCTTTCCATCACTTCCTGCAATTCTTTACTAATATTCCTTTGTTCAATAAAAAATTCTTCATCTTTTTCCAAAAACTATCCATCCCCTACTGTTCTTGTGTATTCTAAACCCTCTAAAAAAATCTTCTTCTCATTTTATTTGCCACAAAAACATCCTCTGAATTAAATTCAAAGGTACTAGTAAAATACCAAGACTCTATAACATGTGCCTTTACCTTATCACCAAAGGCATTCTCCTCTAAATCTCTATCTATTTCTACCATTACAACATCCTCTTCTTGATTTTTGATTGACCCTCTCACAAACCACTTTCTCTTTAGGCGATGTGATCACCTCTACCCTTTTGCAGGTGCAGAAGAAGAGGCTCCACTTTTTCTTGTCTTGCCTTTTTGTGTTTTTCTAGAAATAGGGGTTTCTTGTTTGTCCTCTACTATGGGTTTCTCAGTAGAGGTTGCAAGCTATATTTCCTACAAGCCCTACTCCTCTAGTTATCCCATGTTGTGGGTAGGTGATGTGGCAAGGGATCCATAGGGAATTTCCCTTTTTGGAACAACAGGTTCTTCCATTATTTGTTCTTGGCCCGGTTATCCTCATTGGGCCCTTCAAGGATACTATTGATATTGTTACAATTAAGAAAAATTTCCCATAGAAATATTTAGTAATTGAGCCCTAAGAATCCTCTTTATCAACAATGTAACCAAATAGAAATGAGATAATGTTGTATTTTTTCTTTTCCTCTTGTAATCAAATGGCATTCTCTTTAATATATTATACAAGAAATTAAGAACATTTACATGCCTATCATGGCAAAGATGACTAATATTTTAAATGAACTATGTATAAAAAGATTATTTTCCATCACATGTCAAGTAATTAACTACATAGGAAGCAACTGAAGCCCAAATCCATGGTAAAGGTAACTATTTAGTACCTTGAGAAGGGGAATCTAGGTTTTCTCCTAGACAAGTCTGAATTCATTCCTTGCAATAATAACATCTATCCTAATTAGAAACTCTTCTCCTATCCTTGGCAATCTAGATACTTCAACAATAGAACCTTTTGAAGCATCTACCCTTAAGCCCCTAATAATTGCTTAATCATTTTGCTATGTGGTTGTAAATTTTTGGGTCATAACCTCATTAAATTTTGTGAGCTTCAAAAAATATTGTAAACTAACTTGTTGGAAAATGGGAAAAACTAGCTTGTCATCCAATAGCTCGTTATGTGTCATTGGTTCTCTATGTATTATATCACCTCCCATGGCAATGCTTCAGTAATTGAACTCCTCAATTCTATCCTATTATTTTTCTACCACCTCAAGTAACCACTTTTATTATGATAAAATGTTGCTCTTATTCAAATGCACCTTTCAATTCAGTTGTTGAGAACCCTTTCCTCTTCTTTGAACTTTGTGTCTTTTGAAAATGGAGGAAACCAATAGAAAGGTTTTATAAAGAGTTTTTGAAAATCAATAAAACTAAGGAATACCCCTCCCCCAACTAAAGATACTAAGTCTCCTCACTTAGTGGGTACTGTTTTGGTGGAGGGTTATATAAAAAGTAGTGGAAAATCAATTAAGAAATGTAGCATGCACAAATAAAATATAAACATGCAGAAAAATCAATAATCGGCTATGTTAATTATGATAAGTTAATGTGTAGTATACCAATAGGAATTGGTTGAAATTAAATTCAACTCGTATGAAGTAACTGATAACCACCTACAACATGATTTGAAGTGACTTGCCTTTATTGAAATGAATTTTGTGTAGTGGTAATTTAAAGTGAATGAAAACATATGCATGACGCATGGAAAATGATGAACTGAAAAGGTTGTGGAGTGCATAGAATAGGTGAGGTGAAATTAATTACATGGTATGTTGTAATCGATAAAGGTGGTAATATTGTTATGTGCGAATGAAAGTAATAAGTTGTATGTAATGAAATGGAATATGTATGGCTATATGTATGAAAGGATGGATTATGAAGTGATAGATATGCAATTAATGTAGATGGTAATATGATATGAATGACAAATAAGTGTTATGGGCTCATGCAGTAACATGTTCTTTCTATATGTTTATTACTTAGAGGCGTGATGCTACAGGTCCCTACTACTTTTGCAACTATCTCAGAAAATGAATATTGTTGATTGTCACATGTGTAGTTTGTGCATGTGAAATATGTGATAAAATTATACTTGTGGAATATCAGTGGGTGAGTTGTGTAGCTTATCTACTGATCATTTATAGAACTAGTTGTCTTTGTTGCTAAAATTTCAATTGCAGGTTCAAATTGTTGTAATGTAAGAATGAATTCATCCTTTTGTAATGGTTTCTTATAAAGCTTCAAGTTGTGTACATTAACTAGCAATGAGAACCTTACTTCATCAATTGTCTTTAGTTATACTACTCTATTTAAAAATAGTTTCTTTATCTCATATGGCCCAAGCTATATGGTTTACAATTTTCCTTTGTAGTCTTTGTATTTGGAGTCATAAAGTAGAGCCCAATCACCTGCATTAATGTCTTAATAAACTGATGATTCCAATAAATTATTTTATTTTGGAAAACTCCAATGTGGTGTATGGCTTCCATTATAATTTCATCCAGGGCATTCAAATTGTGTAATCTCTCTTGTTGTGTTGTTGATAAATCCATTCCAATTTGGTTGTTTTCCTCAATGTTTTATACTCAAATTCTATAGGAAGTACTGCTTTCTTGCCATACATTAGTTTATATGGTATAAATTTTATTGTGGTCTTCCAAGTTGTTATATAAGACCAAATTGTCTCTGGTAACCTGGCTTCCCATGAAGTTGCACTATCTTTTTTAGAATGTTTTCAATTTCCCTATTGGTGACTTCCACTTGCCCATTTGCTTGAGGGTGGTGAGGTTTAGAATTTTTATGTTTGATCTCATATTATTCAACTAACTTGGTGATCAGATCTAATATAAACTGGGGTCCTTGGCATGTTAAAATTTCTCTTGGAACTCCATATCTTGTGAATACAACTTCATAGAGAAACTTTGCCACATTCCCATCTCTTACAAACTGTAGAGCCTTAACCTCCACCCATTTTGTAAGGTAATCTATGTATACCAGTATGTACTCTTTATTGTTTGATTTTGGTGAGATGGGGCAAATAAAGTCTAATACTCATTTGCCAAATGGTGTTATTGTTAATTGTGGTTGCAATGGAATTTCATTTGATTTTGTTGGCCTTCTCATTCTTTGACATCCACAACTTCTAGTATATTTTACTACATCTTTATAAATATTTGGCCAATAATAGCCAACATTCAAAATTTTAAGGCCTATCCTTTTTGTTATAAAGTCCTCAAGGTTCATCATGGCATACTTTGAGGATATTGTATACTTCATCTTCTCGGATGCATCTTCTCGTTATGTTTTTGGGCTTGTGTAGAATAAGTATCCAGATATTCATGAGTAGGGAAAACTCTTGTGAACTAATTGCCTTTTTTCCCTTGGTGAAAAATGAGATGGTGTCTTTCCTGCTACAAGATAGTTGGCAATATTTGCATACCATGGTGTATGCAAATATAGAGAAAATAAATTATCATCTAGGAATGAGTCATCAACAACATCTTCTTTTGATTTGGTTGGTATTCTAGATAAAAAAAATTGCCACTACCTAGCGTATCCATAATGGTAATGTCAAATTCTTGAAGTAACAATAACCACCTGACAAGCTTGCCACCAACCATTGGTTTGTTCATGGGATACCTTATTCATTTGCTTTACCTAGCGTATCCATAATGGTAATGTCAAATTCTTGAAGTAACAATAACCACCTGACAAGCTTGCCACCAACCATTGGTTTGTTCATGGGATACCTTATTCATTTGCTTTACCTAGCGTATCCATAATGGTAATGTCAAATTCTTGAAGTAACAATAACCACCTGACAAGCTTGCCACCAACCATTGGTTTGTTCATGGGATACCTTATTGTTGTATGGTCAATGTGTATGAACACTAAATGCCTTGTAATGTAATGTTTGGATTTGTTTATTGCATAAACCACTACCAACATCTCTTTCACTATCACTATATAGTTGAGTTATTCCCTTGAAGATTTTTGTTGATGTAATATATGGCATACTCTTTGTTTCCTTCCTTTTGTCCAAGCACAACTCCTATAACAAAATCAGAAGCATCTGGATATGGAAAGGTAAGCTCCAATTTTTTCCTCTTGAGATAGGGGTTTTGGTTAATGTTGCCTCAAGTGCTTCAAAGGAATGTCAACAAGCATTTGTCCATTCAAATTCTACATCTTTTGACAGTAAGACAAATAGTGGAGCTACAAGTTTGTTAAAGTCTTAGATGAATTTTTTGTAATACCCAACATATCCTAGGAAACTTGTAACATCCTTTTGTCTTTCAAGAATAGGGAGTGTTGATATCACCTCAATTTTGTTGGGGTCTACTTGAATTCCTTCATTTGACACAAAATGTCCCAATACAATCCCCTTGGTCATAATCACAAAGCATTTCTCATGACTCAAGGAAAAATTTTGTTATTTACACCTCTTTAATACCTTCTCCAAATTTCCAAGTGCTTCATCATAGGTATTCTCATAAGTTGTGAAATCATCCATGTAAACCTCCATGGAATCATGTGTGAAGTCTAATAATATGCTCAATACTACTCTCTAGAAGGCGGTTGGTGCATTATAAATCCCAAATGGTAAGATATAATAAGCGTATGTACCCCAAGGGCATGTTAAAGTTGTCTTGTCATAGTCTTCTAGGACTATCTTGAATTGATTGTAGCCACTAAATCTGTCCAAAAAGGAAAAGCACTTATTTCCTGTTAATGAATAAAGTACTTGATCAATGAATGAGAGTGGAAAGTGGTCCTTCCTAGTTGCAGCATTCAATTCACAGTATTCTACACACACTCTCCATTTCCCTTCTTTTTAAGGTACAATTACTAGGGGTGACACCCATTGAAAATAATAAATGGGATAGATAAAGCTTACATCAAGTAGTTTTTGCCATTATGGTTTAACTATATCACAGACTATAGGGTTCATCCTCCTTTGGGGTTGTCTAACCAATTTGAAACAATCATTGATGTAAATACTATGCATGCATAATATTGGGTCTATCCCCTTCATGTCATGATAACCCCATGCAAATTTTTTTGTTTTTGCTTGTAACACATTTATTATTAAGGTATGTTGTATATCAATTGGGTGTTAACATTTAATGTTTTACCCAATATTATCTCTAAAGTCAAGTATGTTGTTTGAACAAATGAAATGTCAAGTCTTGCTATATTTGGAACACATTGGTGTGGTAACAAAGTACAAAAAATTTAGGAAACTAACTTAGATGAATTGGTAGAGATCATATTTTGTAGAGGATTCTACAAACACGTTAGACAATCATGATGTTACAGGTCCCTACCATAGTTGTTTTACATGATGTTTTCTATCAGGTCATTTTATCTTGGTTTTCTAACAAGGTATTATGTTCAATATTCATTAGGGATTGTAAAGAGTACTAATCTTCCTCATCTAGGGAAGACTAGATAGTTTTCTCTAGGTCTGCATGTGGTTGGGCTAGTGGATACAACTGGGTTGGTGGATAAATGACTAATTTCTTAGTCACATTTCCATTGGAAATTATCATATTCCCAGACCTGCAACCTATGAAGACATATGTTGTTGCCAACCAAGGTCTTCATAAGATGAGGAGATAGCCTACAAGATTAGCTTTAGGATACAATACCATTAATTTTGTAGGGTACTCCCATGAATCCAATGTTATTACCAAGTCTTCAATGATACCTTCCAGGTTTAACTCTAGACCTATCTGTCAACTATAGCACAGTTGGTGTAGGTATGATTTCTATTAACTATAACAATTTCATGGTATTTTTGGTCATTACATTAATAGATGCTCCTAAGTCAATTAAGGTGTTCTCAATGAAAGTGTCATTTATTTTGACATCCACTATAGGGCTCCCAAGATCTGCATACTTGGGGACAGTTATGTTTCCTAACATAATATTTGCAAGTTGTCCTAAGACATGTATAGTCTAAGGGTATTTTCACTTTCTGACTATATTTTTAAGGAATAACTCTCTCAATATTTTAGTATAAATAGGAACTTCCTTAATGACCTGAATAAGGGGTATTTTGATGCAAACATCCTTGATATGTCCTAACAAATTAATTTATGCTTGTGTTTGATGTCTTTGAATTGCTAATCTCTCATGAAATGGAGGCTCTGGACTTAGATTGGTTGGTTTAACCTGATTTGACTTAGGTTCCTTAGGTTGTTTGTCCAAGGTCTCTGTTGGGAGTTCCTCATCAACCAATTTAGTGATGTGAGGAGATGAAAGCCCAACCAACATTTGCCCTTATTTAAGGTGGGCATCACTCACCTCAAGCCCACAAGTAGGGTATTCAATAGATTCATTAGTATAATCATGTTGAACAAGCTTGTTATTGGGGTTAGGTGCAGGTTGTGTTGGTGACTGAGGTGCTCTAGGTGTCTATGGTGTTGAATTTGTTGGTTTTGGCATAATGGCTTGTTGTTGTGGCTGCAAGGGCTATCGTGGCTATTGATAATTCATGTTTTGATTTTTCTGTTGGTTTTGTTGTTGTTGATTCCAATTCCATTGAGGCATTAGACATTGTTGGTTTTGCATATTGGCCCAAGATTGATGGTTCCAACTAGGAAAATTTTCCTTGTTGCCAAGAAATGACATGTTATAATTGAAAGGGTCTTGGGGCATACCTGGTCTTGGCTACCATGGTTTCCTTAGAGCTATATATAATACTTGTCCATCCTCACCTTCTAATGCACAAAATTTTGATGTCCCTTGCTTATCTTTGGAGATACTTGCCACCTTCTTGCACTTGCAATTAGTCTTTCTTTGTCTACAATGTGGATAGTATTCTATTAGGGTTTCTTTTGCCTCTTCTTTCTTCTTTTTCACATGGAGGGTGTCTAATTGTGTAGCCAAGTGGTTGATGACATCCTCATTCATATTTGATAGAATAATTTTTAGATCTATTCTAGAGACTCCATTGGATGATTTTCTAATGGAAGATGTCTTGTCTCCTCTAATCTTCTCAGTGAAAGACCTTGAATAGTTCCTACATGCTTTGCAAATTTCCTCAAATGGTTCTTATGAGATATCTCCTACCCCAATGAGTTAATTGCATCCATGCAATCCTTATTAATCCCTCTCAAGAATATCAACTTTAAGGACTCATTAGAGAGTCTATTTTGGTTAGATTTCTTAAGGTAGAATTGAAACCTCTTCATATAGTCTTTTGAGGATTCATCTTCCTTTTGTGATATCCTAAAGATGTCATCCCTATTTCTATCTATTCCTCTACAGTAATCCTAGTACTTTTCTAATAACTTTGTCTTCATGGAATTCCAATTAGTAACAACATATCTTCCCAAACCCATGAACCATCTTAGAGCAACATCCTTTAGTAGTGTTGGAAACAATTGAGCCTATGTGCATATGTGGTATAATCACAACTTCTGCATAACACATCAAACTAAAAAATGAAGATATTTGGATCCTCCATGACCAAACCATAGAAGATAGGCAATGTTGAAGGAGGTATGTTCTTCAAAGAATTTTCTCTCTCCTAGTTGGCAATGGAGAACTCAAAGGTTACATGTTTTGGTGGGTCTTCAACAACTGCATCAACCATGATGTTGATGTGTGTGTGGGAAGTCTCCTTTGTATCTGGTGTGAGTATTGGTGTCAGGGATGATTCTTCTTTAGGAATACCCTCGCTTTGTTCACTAGTATCCTCTAATGCTTCATGTGATGTGAGCATAAATCTTCACAAAGCATCTTGTTGCCTCTGTATACAAGGATTATGAATCTTTGAATCAATGGTTCTTACACATTGTTATTAAAACTTTTTTATTGATGGCTAAAACCTAATTACCCTAATGCTAAAAGTAAAAACACTAGACTATGAAAGCTGAAAATTACACAAGAGAATCCTAAATGTAGAACAGTCGCTAGAAATGACACCAAAAATTTAAGGCCTTTCTAATGTTCAATCAACTTGGTATTTATGAGTGGATACACAATTCGGAAGATAAGTTCATAACTAAATAGTTCACCAAACCCTCAAAAAAGGATTCATTAAATTATCAATTAGGGCTTGTAAGCTTTTGATAGTGTCGACACTATATGTGCATTCAAGAATCTAACTACACCATATATCAATGAAACGTAGGTGGTCACACATGTATAAAAACTATAAAAGATGGAAAGGAAAATAAAATGTCAAATTGTAAAATAGGGGAAATAATATAAATATGTTGCTTATGCTACGAGTACCTTTTCCTTAATATTGTAACTGCTAACTATTGAATCTAAACTTGCAACTAACTATCACTACTGACTTATGAATTCTAACCTCTTTGAAGACTAACTCAATGTAATGTTGCATAATGTAATTCATGCTACAAAACATCATTCATGAAATTTATATACATACAAGTGAGAATTTAGATAAATAGATACAAAAATGTAACATCTAATCTAGTACAAAAAATAAGATGGGTTGACAGTACCTTGAGTGGATCTTGCTCAAGTTGTTGCACCCACAAGAGATATCAACTATGCACTTATGATCAACAAATCGTGATAGTAAACTAAAACTCCTTTATTGCATAAGAATTGGACTTCTTATAATGTGGCAAGAATCTATAGAGATTATTATTCATTAGTACATGATTATTGGATTGGATAATAGGAAACTAACATCAACTAAGTACTATTTAGTAAACAATAAAACAACTAGATTTTCTCCTCAACCACCAATCCCAATATATAGGCTTGGGAGGAGTTTTAGTCATACAAGGTCTAAAAATAGAACATAAATGCATACGCCCACTCTCCCTCAAGAATAGGGAGAGTACTAGTCTTTGTAATTAATAACCATAATTAAAAAATATACAAGAGAATTTAAGTTGTAACTCTTCCCTAATGGTATGATAGAGACTTGCTCCATGCAAAATGTCAAATCATTAAACTTATCTACTCAAAGTAGACTCCTTCTTTCTATCATCTTATTTGGTGCTAGTGGTGACTCACAGTTGACCATTCAATGGTCATCTTCATTCCTTCTTGAATTTTTTGTGTTTCAAGCATTTTGGCTTCTCCCCTGCAACTTGTTATGGTTCTTGTGTTGTGGGTTACAATTATCCTTAGCTGCAAAAAGTTAGTTTCATCCTAAAGCATACACATCATTAACAATCACGAATCAAGCATATAATCATACTAAATTTATGAACATTCATACATCCACACATACAAATACCATCATATCATAATTATATTTTCACATACTAAAGTCTAGTTTAAGATGCATAAAATATATAAAAGATGTATGTCTTAGGGATTGTCTGCGAACTTGGCAGGTTGAAATGCTAAAAGACATGAACATAATGAAAGAAAACTAGCTATTATCTAAGTTCATCAATGAGTTGCATCTCTTGTAAGGATGTATGGTAAAAGTTGAGCAACATTTATGAAGGAGATAATAAAGTGAAGCAAGCCAAGATGAAAATATTCAAGAGAAAATTTGAGACCCTGAGGATGACAAAGGATGAAGAAATTGTTGGTTATATGCTCCAGGTAAATGAAGTAGTTACTGGCATCAAAGGTCTTGGTGGAGAAGTGAAAGAAGATGAGATTATGAAGAAGTTTCTAAGATCTCTCCCTAAATATTATAGTCATAAGGTGTCTACTATTAAGGAGTCTAAGGACTTGGATAAGTATTCAATAGATGAAATGTTTGGTGCTCTCACAACCTTTGAAATGAGAGAATTTGATAAAGATCTACCAAATAAGGAAGTTGTATTCAAAACCATTAAAAAGGTGGAAGATGAAATAACAAATCAAAATTATGACTTTGATGAGGTGGAAGAATAATTTATGAGAATATTGAAGAAAGGCATCGACAAATAAAAAAGTAAGTTACCTTTCAAGTGATTCAATGGTGGGAGGATTTGTCATTTTGCATCTAAGTGTCCTTAAAAATAATCATATGATAGTAGAAAAAGAGAAAAGTTCAAAAGGGGGTTTTATTCCTAGGAAAGAATTTTATCCTTAGAAGATGAGGATAATGATTCAAATGATGAAACCCTATTCATGGTTGCAAAAGGTAGAAAGGGTAATATTGAAAAATGTAAGAATTTTGGTACCTTGTAAGCTTATAAAGGTACTAAAAGATCTATGGTTGTGTGCATTTCCTTTCATGCAAAGAAAGAAGAAAATTCTTAGATGATTGACAGTGGTTTCTCTAACCACATAAATGGTGACAAGGGAAGGTTCATCAAAATTAAGAAGTGTAATGGTGGAGTTGTCAAGTTTGGTGGTGATGGGTCTACACAAATTTATGGAAAGGGTGTTATAGTAATTGATGCAAAGAACAAGACTAAGGATGTCCTCTATGCCAAAGGACTAAAGCATAATCTTTTTTAGGATAAGGTTCCATTAACCTTATAATTCTATATCATTTTTATTTCTTCACATTCCTTGGAATGTGTTCTAGGGGACATGAGAGAGATATATTAAATTGGCATGTTGTAATTATATTTCAAAGAGAGGATTTATTTTAGGTGGTGGTTACACATGGAATATAGATAAGGCATCTCTCCTAGGCATCCAAAATGGAATATGAAAGGTTTTAGAGTGGGAATCCAAGATTTGAGAAGAAAAGGTGTATGTTGGTGTTCCATCGGGAAGTGGAAAGGTCACCTAGGCATCCAAAACGGAAGGAGTTGGATAGGCTATGGGTTAGGTACCCATGTGAGAGTCTTGAATATCTAATTAATATTTTATTGTCTTTTGGTTGTTCAATAATATGGGTGTGGGTTTTTTCAGGTGGTTTTCTGCCTCTCATTTCGGTTTACCATTCATGGTTTTTGCTCTCACAATTTCTATAAATTGGAGCCATGGGATGGTAGTTTCATATTGAGTTCTTGCAGGTAATAGGGTGTTGCCAGGTTGATTTGAGCTTAGCAGTGAAGTGTATTATTGTGAACTCTCATTTGAAGATTAATAATATAATTATCCTCTTTTCTTGGGTAGATTTTTTTTCCCGAAAGGGTTTCTCGACGTACAAATATGGTGTCTCATTTTTGGTTGTTGATTTTTATATTGTGATGTTTGCTGCAATCACATGTTTATGTTTTATTTGATTATTTGATTTTCAGATTTGAATTCACTTGCATAATTTCATATTGTAGCTTACCTTCAACTTTGTTTTTCAAAAATCTTCTCAGTGTTAGTTAGATGTGCAACAAAGGATATAACCTTGTATTTCACGCCAAAGGATGTGAGATCAGGACGATAAGATCTAGAAGATTAGTTGCAGAAGAAACTAGGACAAATGGAAATGCCCATCATCTAAAGGAGGAAAATGGATGAATCTAATTATTGGATCAATCCGGTGAGTGTTGGTTGTGGCACAAGAGTATGTGACACATCAATTTTGACAATATGGTAAACATCATCTCTACTCATGCAGTGAGAGATATGCCTAAGATATCTAAGCCTTCAAACACATTATGTAAGGAATGCCAAATGGGAAAGAAAACAAAGACAAGTTTCAAGAGCAAGGAGTTCTCTGCTACAAATCCATTAGAGTTGATTCACACTAACCTATGTTGACCTACAAGAACTAGGATTTTACAAGGTGAAAGGTATTTCATGTTGCTCATTGATTATTTTTTTAGAGTGATTTGGGTTACATTTTTAAGAGAGAAATCAAAAGCTTTAGATAAGTTTAAAAAATTTAAAGCAAAAGTTGAAAATGAAATAGATGTTAAGATAAAATGCTTAAAATATAATAGAGGAGGTTAATTAACTTCAAATTAATTTGATTTTTTTGTGAATATCATAATATCAGGAGACAAATTTTTTCTCCTAGAATCGGTAGAATGGGGTAGTGGAGAGAAAAAATAGGACTGCCTAAGAGATGGCTAGGGCTATGTTGAAATATGCTAATCTACATGATATTTATTGGAAGGAAACAATTCACACTACTATTTGTTTGCTTAATAGAGTGTAGTTGAGGGTCAATAGCACTAAGACCCCTTATGAGTTGGGTATGGAAGGTCTCCTATTGTTAGAAACTTCAATGTCTTTGGCAGAAGATGCTACATCAAAAGAGATGAAGAAGACATTAGAAAGTTTGATTCAAGATGTGATGAAGGGATCTTTCTTGGTTACTCAACTAGAATCAAGGCCTATAGATTCTAAAATAAGAGATTGGGAAAGATGATTGAAAGCACAAATTTTAAAGTGGATGAAGATTTGGGTCAAATCTCACAAGAACCAGAGGTTTACAAAATTGATATGTCTCCCTACTTTGAAGAAGAAGAATAATAAAAAGAGGAAGAAGCGAAGAAACAAAATTAAAAAAATGTTCCTAAGACTTTGGTAAAATATGTTTAGAAGAACCATTGTACAGATCAAATCATTGGAGATAAGAATGAAGGTGTGTTGACTAAGAGAAGGCTTGAAAAATCAAGTGAGCAAGTAAAGTTGTACTTACTTTAAAAGGTAGAACCCAAGAATTTTATTGATGCCATCAAAGATGATGGTTGGATAAAGGCAATGGAGGAGGAATTGAATCAGATAGAAAAGAATCAAACATGGGAATTAGTTCCTAGACCAATTGATAAGAATGTTATTGGAACTAAGTGGGTGTTCTAGAATAAGTTGAATGAAGATGGTGAAGTTGTGAGGAACAAAGCTAGATTGGTATGCAAGGGTTATCATAAGTTGAAGGTATTGATTTTGAGGAGACTTTTACTCTAGTAGCTAAAATTGAGGCAATAAGGATGTTTCTTGCTTTTTCTACTCACAAGAATTTCAAAGTCCATCAGATGGATGCCAAGTCAATATTTTTGAATGAGGATTTAGAGGAAGAGGTATATATTGAGCAACCAGATGGTTTCCAATTATCATAATATTCAGACATAGTGTGCAAACTCAAGAAAGATTTGTATGGACTCAAGCAAGCTCCTAGAGCTTGGTATGCTTGGTTGGATAAGTACTTACTTTAGCAAGGTTTTAAGAAAGGTACTGCAAATAGTAATATTTACATTAAGGTACAAGAAGATAAGATTTTGATTGTGGTACTATAGATAATAATCTTTACATTAAGGCACAAGATTAATTAATTAATTATCCTCACACATTTTGATTAATCAAATCACATCCACTGATTATTCAATCTAATTTGCTGATTGATCAACCATTTCCACTACTTAGTATATCCCTTTCCACTAATTATTATAATCCCACTAATTAATATATCCCTTTCCATTGATTATTCCAATCCCACTAATTAATATGTCCATTTCCACCAATTATTCCAATCCCAGTAATTAACATATCAAATTTTCACTGATTATCCAATCAATTCCCTTAATTGGATTAAGCAGGTTAGTTAACTACTCAATGTTTTTTGTCTCAATAGGAATTGAGACTTGATCTTGATCTTTGATCTTTGCATCTAGATCGTTCATTTGAAATAAGCATTTCTATAAAAGAAGCCTTCTTCTCACATTTTTGGCTAACCACGAATTCTCGATATTTGGCATCCTTCATCATACTACAATATTTGAAGCTTGAAGCAACATTTAGCACATGAAATCTTAGAGAAATATTCAAGGATACAAATGGAGAGGAACAATGAAGGTGATTCAAAAATAACATAGAAAGGAAGGTGAAATTATATCATTTGTTTACATTTCTATGCTCCTTTTGTTTTTCATTGAAATATTTGATTTGAGTTTAAGTATTGAACTCATAGTTTAGTGATTGCTTTGAATAGATTAATGTTTAATGTTTATTAAAACCTCATTTTCAAATCTTACACTATGTAATATAGGAATTAGCCACATCCTCTATGTGAAGTGCTATAGATAGACTTGGTATGCCTTGATCTATTTTCAGATTTGACATTACTCATGCAATGGGAGTTTTTGGATATGTTTGGTTATCCTCTATGATATCTTGGTTTTTTGGTTACTGATGTGATGATGATTTGCATGTCTTCATTATATTTGGATCTACAAGTTACATAGTTTGGTGGATTAGCTACCCACTTTCTTACAGTGGGATGACTTAGATGTGAACTATCTATATCCACAAGATTATTTTAGTGTTAATGCAGACTTTGTTAGTTGGCCTTGTTTGTGGTCATTTATGCATTGGTATGTTGCATTGAGATAGAAAGATGGATATGCATAGACTTGATTGTAGATTTTGGGTTGGTATGTTGATGGCAGGAAATTTTACCTATGTTTGGTATACCTTGGTTTGAGGTATGGTTAGCTTGGATGAGTTGCAATTTGATGTGGTTGCTATTCCAGGTGATATGAGTAAGGCAACTACTTAGAGCCTTTGTTATTTTTTAATTTGACGCTTATATAAATGGTGTAGGTTTTAGTGACAATTGATATGTTTTGCCTTAGCACACTCCTTTTTCTTCCATAGGTGGCATGTTGGAGGATGTGAAGGAGTTTTTTTCTTGATGGTGGTTATCATGGTTGCTTTTGCAGGTATCTTGTTGGAGCATGAGAGCATGGTGAAGATTAAAATGGTACATTTTTAGTTAAGGGATGTGTTTCCCTTGTTTGTGATTCCTATGGGTGTATTTATAATGCTGATATCAAGTGGGAGAATGTTACTTAGATTAGGTTCTATCCACCTTGTAAATCCTATGTCATATATTATGGTCCCAACATCCTTGGAAAGTGTCTCTAGGCACTTAGGGTGTATTGGGAAAATATTTTGTAATATTAATTCTCACCATTGTTTGTAATATACTCATAAGGGGTGATGGGTCCACCAACAACAATAAAGGTGGGTTGTGGACATAGATATTTAATATTGTTTTCCCTACACGTGGATGCCTAGAATGGGATAATTAAAAAGGAAATAATAAATAAGTAATGGTTGGAATTATCCAAGTGGGTGCTTGGATAGAGGCAACATGTTTCACTTGGTTTCCATCATTTATTATATTTAATGTAATGTTTATCTTCTCAAGTTTGGATGGCCAAGTTGGAGGGAAAGTATTGGAGCCAAAACCAGTGTCTTTTTGAATGTTGAGGAAGTAATGTAAAGGTTGGGAATGTTTGGAATGAAGGGTCGTCTTTGGGGGCCATGTTTGGTGCATTAGATGCCTTCACAAGTTTATAAAACTGGCCTCTTGGATGTAGAATTGAAGGAGGAATAGTTGAATGTAGTGTTACTCTATTGGAACAAGGACAGGTGGAGGCATGAGGTGATTTTTCATAGGTACATAGGTGCTTCCATGGTGGAGGCAAAGAGGAGAATGGAAGTGGTTCTATTGTAATCTCATTTATTTGATGATAATGCATACATAGTCTCTCTTTTTGGTGGATGTTTTTTTCCCGCAAGGGTTTCTCCATGTAAATCCTATGTTATGTGATGATCTTGTGTTGTTGATGTGTGCCTCATTTTTGTTATCTTATGTTGATGATATTATTCATTTATTGTTGTTATAACTTCACATAAGGTAGTGTTTATAAGCATGTTAAGTTGAATTATTTTTTGGCATCATAAAAAAGATGGATCTAATCATAGTATTTCCATATTAAGGCAACTTAATTTTCAGATTTGTATACAGGTTTTAGATTTTTATGTTGCTATAGTCCAATCCTTGTATCTCATCCATTGAAGTCATTTTTGGATAGAGATTGAATTTCCAAACAATCGATATTGAACTTATTTATTTCTCATCAAAGCATCTCCTTCAAGATGAAAGATCGCATACTAAATGGCAACTTGCTCCCCCATGGAACTAAGTAGGTAATAGTCCCACATATCAAATAACCAAGCTTTGACTGAAATCTTTTTCATTCCATCAAAATTTTGAGCTGAAGATTTTATGATTTTGCTCTTGAGATCTCTTCCACCAGAATTTGAATGTTGTTTATGACCCTTGATGGCCATCATGTTCTACATCTGAGTGAGGTAATCATTGTATGAGACCAAATTTTTAAATCCTTTATCTTGATTAATATAATTTTCTCTAACGACCACTATATTTCTTGCTAAATCTTCCATGGGATCAAGAAGGGAAACAAATGTAAAAATACTCCCAACATTAGCCATCTTTAACTCCTCTATCCTTTTGAAAAAATATCAAACCCTCAGATTGGCAAGATCACGGTTCTAATACCACTATAATTTCCCCAATCTGATTTTTATTATTAAATCCAAATCTAAAAATGCATTTAACAGACTTAACACTAATATATGCATCAAAACATCCAAAACTAGCTAACTAGTTTGCATAGAAATTACACCCACAATGTAAATAAGCACTCCAAATCATTTAATTTCATTTTTTTGATATAAATCACATGTGCACAATTTTGATACAACAAAATACAACAACAACAAGCCATTACAACAATTCCACACTTATACTACACACAACAACACTACATGTTGAAATACACACACATATTTCACCCCAAACCCTCCAATATTACACCTTGTCCCTTAGTTACTAAGTTACTTTTACCTTGTATGTAAATAAGATAATAAATTATTATTAGAATTTTAATATGTTCAATAGAAGAATGAAATATTGAATACACATTAAGATGTTATTACTTTTGAAGGTATGATTATGTTCTATACTGATAGGAAATGTGATGAGTAAATATGAATTGCAATATGAATGCTTCGATGATGCAAATATATGTGTGAACAACTAACTACCTTTGTGATGTACTAAGTTGAATGCATGAATAGGTTTGAATCTCCAAAAGAGAGGGGAAGTATCACTCTTGAGAGGGGCTTGGTTTGGTACCCCTTAATGAGCTTAATTGAACATACACACACTCACTCACACCCCAGTTGGTCTAGTTGAGTCAAGTTAGGTTGTGAATCAGGTAAGTAAACTCTTGGCTATAATTTGGGAATGATTTGAATTGGTTGTCTTTGATCAAAATGTTTGAGTTTATGTCTTCAATTTCGTGTGTTTGTTTCTCTAAATTGAGTCATGGTGTCAAATACCTTCGATGTGTTTGAGATATTTGAATGTTATGAAAAAATGTTCATATGTATATGTGTGTGTGTGTGTGTGTGTGTCAACACATATATAGATGCAATATTATATTTGAATATATATTAATATAAATATATGTTTATAATTAAATCAATCGCTATATATATACACAGTGAATATGAATATAAATGTAAAGACAATAATTAAATGAGACATTTAAAATATATGTCGAATATATATATATATAAAATCTAAATGATTATTATATATATATATATATATATACATTAAAATAGTCGTATACATATATAAAGTAATATGTATATACTTGTTACATACATATATATATATACACATATATGTATAATATGTATGTGTGTGTGGGGTGTGTGTGTGTGTACACACATATAATAGTGTATGTATTATTATCATAATTATTTTATAACTAATAATTGTATGGTCCCATGGGGGGGCTTGGCCTTCTATTTTCATGGATCAAGCGATCCCATGAAGAAGAAGAAAATTGTGCTACGAAATTAATTAGAATCTTTTCCAGAAAAATAGGGGCCCCTATCTTTTATAAATGAATCTTTCAGCGGGTAAAATTGAGGTGGGGCTAAAAATTGCCCCTACAGCTTAGGAATTTCTTAGAAAGTTTTTCTGCCACTTGTCTATCACTTATAATTTTAAATTACTAAAAGAAATTAAAAATGAGAGAATTTTTATTTATTTATTAATTTTTACCAAAAATACTCCAATTTGATCCTTAAATTTTGGAGCTCAAACTTTTAAGCTGAATTGCAAAATTGAATTCATGGGACCACTAACCTTAAAATATTCCTAAAACATCTAAGTTGCACCCACTGAATTTTTTTAGGAATCCCCCCTCCATGGAACCATACCCTAAGGCATCTATATTATATGCCACGTGAGGCTTAATAAGGGAATTTTGGGAAGCCACGTTAGAAGCCTAAGTGGCATAACATATTCTTGTCCTTGCTGTTTATAAAGGCAACCATATTAAAGGCCAAATTAGCCACACGCAGGAGAAGATTATAAATCTTAAAGGGGCTGAAGTTAATAAAATATATAAAGGTAAGTTAAAAGCCATGGAATAACTAATGAATAGCTGCATTTTAACACATATTGTGAGGCACATAAGTTTTAATATATAAATATATTTGCATTCTTTTGAATAGTTAAACCTATAAATGTTGCACTACTTTATATGATGACATGTCAATGCTATTGAAGTTAGTGGTGTTGCTCATAAAATGGTGACAGAATAACAATCTACATTGTTGTGTTTATAGTGCTTTTAACAAGACGTTTATAGTGTAAAATAAGTCAAAAGGGAGTTATTATTGCTGCACATATAAAGCACTTGAGTTAGTTAAAAAGAGTGCATAATGTATGTAAGATTATGTCAAAACAAATGAAGGAAGCACGTATGAGTTAATGTGCACTTGTGTTAACATTAGAAGGGAAGTATAAAATTGTTTTAAATGCCTTAGAATCGATCAAAGCCCACACTACTATCATGGGCGCCAATATTTAGAGGTGGTTCCATATTTTTTAGTGTTTGGAATGTAAAAGAAGTTCTTGAAATGTGCAAAAGTCGACAAATAGAATGGAGACTTGGTCAAGTGTAAATTAGGGAGCATTTTATAAAGAAATTTGAATTAGGAAACTTGTTTTAAGCTTGTTGTCTCAAATATCAAGTTGACTCAGCCATTTGAATGATGAGGACTTTGATGTATTGCAAACCTGTGAGTGAGTCGTTGCATGAGATGAAAGGTGGCAAATATACTTACTTGTTTGTAGCCTTTGATTGCTCACAAATTAGTATAAATAGAGGTGCTCATTCTACCAATTGCATCCCTTGTCAATCTGATTTCTTTGTGATATTATGCTGCAAATTTGGTGCAAAAAGAGTTGAGAGGTTGTGAGGATGAGAGTTATTTTTTTTGTTTTATGTTGGTTTGTTGAGAGATTTTGAGAGAAGCTAGTGGAGGGGTTTGGGTTTTTCACAGTGGAAGATTGCAAGTGAACTTGAGCTGTTAAGATATAGGGAAGATTATTCAATTGGAGCTTTAAACAAGCATGCAAATTTCTACTCCATTATGCATTTTGTGTTGTGAAAGGATTGTATGACTTGTTTGTCTTGTTGGAAAATAAGTTAGTTGTTTCATTATGAATAAGTTATTATCTTCTTTGGCTAATTATGAAATATTCTTGATGAATCTAGTCTAGGGAATTTTGTTACACTCCATATTATGGAATGAGTGTTTATAATTATTTTTATATACTATATTAAGATAAGCTTATATAGTAGATGCTTAATTTGTGAAGTTGAGATATAGAGTTACTTGGAATTACTTAGTGGAAATGTCATCATTACAATGTTATGCACCTTGATTGATAATCTTTACTTGATTAATTACTTATGTCTCCTTGAGATAGGAAGATAGTCGTATCCCCAAGGTTAGGGTATAAACTTGAAGGTTATATCAATATTCAACATTAGGGTTGAGAGTTTTATTTTTCAATTACGCTATTTTCTTATTTTGATTTAGAGTATTCCCATTCACAAAATTCTAAAAGAGGACTCACATACTGACAACCCAAAGCCATGATGAGTAGAGAACTTGTAGGTGCAAAAGCACAAACCCTTCTCAAAATTAATGTCCTCCAAATTATATTCAAATATAGTGAACATTGTAAGCATGCGAATAATTGAGGTATTTTGAAAGAAGTTTTATGGTTGGTTCATGTTCACTTGAACATTACTTTACTTTTGAGTGGAGTCATTTATTGAAAAGGTTATACTTTTGATTCAGGTCCTTTATTTTAGAGACTATACTTTTGAATGAGTCATTTATTGTTCTAATTATACTTTTAATGGGAATTATTTATTGTTGAGATATACTCTTGAATGGAGACATTTATTGTTGAGGTTGTACTTTAGGGAATAGAGTAATTTAATGTTGTGTCATTATGAATACCACATGGATAATCCATGGGAAAGGGTGTAGCCTAGTTAGTCAAGATGTTATGACATCACTTCTTAACATGAGCTATTAATAGGTTATTCCTAGGGTTAAGCTTACTTCACGGCGTAAGGGGATAACCTATGCATAGGATATGAATGGTCAATACAAATTGAGCTAGGAAGGTGGGTGAAGTATATGACATCCACTCTAAATTATGGGTGATGAATACTTTGGCCAAAGTAGTGTAAGCTACCACTATTTACATTGTTAGTTCACTGTGATCCAGGTTTACATACTAGGAAAGGAATGCCATATAAGTAGGTTGTAGCTGCTGTGTGATAGATCTGGATATGTAGGACACAACACCAAGCTCAGGGAAGGTCATTATGATTATGAGGTTACCAAACCAATCTCTTTGTCGAAGGTAGGGCCATCTTACTAGTTAGGTAGATGTTTGGGGCACTGCAATAAGTCTGTGGTTGGTAGAAAAACGCTTGAGTGATGCTTCTCCCCATTGGTAGGTGACCAAGATTTGATAGAGGGAACTTGGACCATTCACTTACCTGGTCCCAGTAAGCTCATGGAAGCTATGTAACTATTCATGTATCCATTACTATGGAAAATTGTAAAGGTGAAATGTTCATGGAATTATGATGTGAAATCAATGCATTGGAAAGTTGTAATACTTGTTATAATGCAATGGGAAAGTTTAGAATGATGGTTATTTCAAATGTGCATATTATTTTTGTATATGAAAATAAAACATTTATTGCTAAGTGTTGGCATCAAATTTTATTTACTTGAGGTCAAAAACATAGTAAAATTAATGGGTAGAACAATGGGCATATTACATCCAAACCCCCATAATGACATCCAAACATGGAATGGTTAGAACAAGGCATTGTAGATGATGAAGTAAATTAGCATACGCAACAACCAAACCCCTACATAACAACAAACTTGAACAACACACAAAAAAACACCTAAAGCACTCCAAAATGCTCGAACACACCCTGTAAACACACAAAACCTACACATGCAACACTTTTGGGATCAAACTAGCAAAACCCAATTGGTCATAGTTGATCCAAACCTCTTAAATGGATGAAATAAATTTACTCCACTAACATGCAATGATCCACAACAACACAAATGCTCCAAGAAACTACCAAATTCTACTCTTACCCACAAAACACTAAAACTGTCAAAATATCCAAATTCCTTCAACTTTGATGCAACCTCTGGATGAGATTGCCTCTAGAGACCTGTAAAAACATTGCTTGCAAGTCTCTATCTTGTCGGTTTATCATCCTGTAAGATCACTCCTTCAATGGTTTCTCAGCCTTTGAAGAAGAAGAACATAAGCTTGTAGAATTGATAAAGTAGAATGAAATCCACTTGAAAGGCCAAACAATTATATATCAAAATCCTTTCCAAAACCAACTCTGGTGCATAAAGTCAAATAACCAAAGAAAGAGATGCTTGTATGCCAAAATTGTAGCTCCCACTTGCCAAAAATGAAGTCACCAAAAATATTCTAATCCAAAGTTGTCAAATTACATGTCACTTGCCTTTTTCCAAGAAATCCATGCCTGCCTTGAACCCCATTAATATTTAAAATATATTAATTCATTTGTCACCATGACTGATTTGATTAATATAATTTGAAAAACCAACTTTCCCAATTTAATTGTAGGTCCTGACTTACTATCCTGGGAATATGCAAACTTACTATTTTTAGTAAGTACTATTTTTGGAAAAAGGGACATGACACTCATAGAGTTGATCACTTTCCTCTAGAAGTGCCTCTTGGACACTATCTAAAGTAAGCTTTGTATATATAAGCTTACTAATGAGCTCACCAACTTCTCCCCTTAATTGTTTAATCATGGACAAGGTCTCATCTGCAAACTTGTTAGCTAGATTTCTATCATGTGTCATGTGCAAGTAGGTTATTTTAATTTATCCCATGGTGTTTTTAATTATTTATAAATTAGCAAGGGAGACATTAAGCTTATCTTGACCTCTTGGTGTAATTTGAATTATGCTTTCTACATGCCTATGCATCCAGTCTAAATAAAACTTGCAATATATTTTCAATAGACACCAATAATTTATTCTTACAACTCTCCTCATGAACTTCAAATTTTTGCAAGATTAAAGTATCGTCCTTATATTGCATGCAAAAATAAGAATCTTCTTCATACTTGTCATTAACATCACCATGGTTGTCCCAAATCTCATAAACTTCCCCTTGATCATTTTGATGAAAATGTTTAGCATGGGATTTAGGATTCAAATCAACAAGGCTACTATGCCTATGCTCATAATCAAGGCCACTATATCTTTGCTCAAAATCAACACTAAGCAATAATAAATTAGATTTATATTCAATATCATCAACACACCTTTCAACCTTATCTTCTTCAATTCCATCCTTCATGCATGACTCATGAGATGAGCCTAAAACATTAGAATGAAATGGAAATCCATCCCAAGATAGATCCTCATCATACTTAGATGTTGACACATTTGGATCCCAAGTGAAAGAGGGTTGATTGCTTTGATCAAGGTATACGTATTCACGGTGCCCCTTATGAGTGGTTGCCTTCTTGAAAGAGTCATTCTCCATCTTCCTAGGTCTGAAACCTTCATCAACATCTTTCTCTATGGGCTTGGTTTGGAGATCAAACCCATAGCTACCTGAGATATCATCAATGCAATGAGATGGGTGATCATCAAAAACTAATTTAGAGATATCATCACCTTTTCCTCCTCCATGTCCATCATTTGAAGGTACATTAGAGAACCCATCATCAATATCTACTCTACTAGAGACATCACAATAGACATTCTAGTCTTAGAATCTTCACCAAATGAATCCAAACTAGGATCCAAGGCTATCATTTTGCCTTATCTTTCATGCAAATCCTTATCTTCCATCATTGCATGTGTGTCCAAAGAGTCATCCTAAAACTTTGTTACACATTCATCATGATTCAAAGCACTCACTACATTAGACTTTCCTGTTATGAACTCTTCTACAACCAAATTCTCTTCAACTTTTTGTTCAAATCTATAAATCTACCTTTGACAAAATTCATCAAAATAATTTACTTGAATGTGGACTTGGGTGTTCATACCTTGGTTCCACCAATCATGAGCAAGTCCTTCAAGATGCAAGATTGCATACTGAATGGCAAATTTCTTCTTCATGGGACTGAATGTGAAATAGTTCAACATCCTCTATAACCATGCTCTAGCCGAGATCTTGTTTGATTTGTCAAATGTTGGAACTAAATATTTATTATTTTTACTCATGAGTTCCTTTCTACTAGGATCTGGGTGGTGTCTATAGCCCTTTGCAGCCAATATTCTTTGCATTAGAGTGACATATCACTATATGAGAAAATTTCTAAATCCTTCATCTTGATTAGCATAAGTTTCTCTAATGGCTGCTAGATCACTTGGCAAATCTTCCATGGGATTGGAATGGAAATTAGATGTAGCAAGATCACCTTCAAGTAGGAAAATAGATTAGGAATCTCTAAGATTGCTTTGTTGAACCTCCGAAGGACTCCAACCCTCCTTAGGAAACAATGGATTTTGAATATTTTATGTCAACAACCTCATTGCCTCACTTGTCTCCACAAAACTATCAACAATTTTTCACTGACTCCTTTTTAGATCTTGAAAGAATCTCCTAGCAACATCAACCATCTTTTTTACTCCCCTGATTATCAACTAAATTTTTTACCTCTTTTCCTTTGCAAAAATATATTCAAACCCTTAGATTGGAAAGATCATGTATTTGATACCACTATAATATCCCTCATGAAAAATCAAACTCAAATCTGATTTTTTTTAAATTTCTACCAAAATCTTAAAATAGAGCAAATCAAGTAAATTTAAATATTCATCGAAATACTCCAAATTTGATTTGAATAATATGTAACTGGAATAGAATGACTTGCTATAGATTTCATTACGATTTTTGCATCATATTGCTACTAATAACAACAAGGAAAAACAATATACATATGTTGCAAAGTTGCATAAAAGGAAACTCAAATTTGGAGCTAAAATACACCAAAATCAATCAAACTAGAAATCGGGTAATGTGCAAGTGAAGCAAAATGTTTTATTATAGATCTCCACATGGAATTACATCAATCTTGTTGTTAAATACATCTAATAACAACCATGAACAACTGCATCAAATGTATAAAGAAATCTCTAACTAGAAGCCACAACACAATCCAAAATTGAAGCAAACTCCACACATACTCACCAAACTTCATAATCAAACTCAAGAACAACAAATTACATAATAAGATACTTCAATAACATCAAAATATGTGCTAACAGCAACATTTACAATCTATAACTCACAATATGAAATAAGCACACCAAACTACACCAAAACACCTGCAAATAAATTGGAATAAAATACCAAATGGAAAGCTTTAAACACATGGCAATCTCTAGATGAAATTGCTCTTGGAGACCCTCAAAACCACTATCTCTGAGCCTCAATCCCCTTGGTTTATTAGCCTTGGAGATTCTTCCTTCATTGATTTACCAACATTTGAAGAAAAGCCACAACTTATGAGAGAAAACAATGTATCAAATGAATTCAATTTGGAAGACCAAACAATAACCTCATGTCCCCATGCAGCTGCTTAACTCTATTTTTTGCTTAAATTTAAGCAGTAGGGTGTTCCCATGCATAAATTTTATTTTTAGGAAAAGATAATTTGGAATCTTTTCCTATTTTAATGGAGCAGCTACTATTTAGGAATTTGGAAATAAGCAACAACTGCATATTTCTAAAAATCCACGTGGCTCCACAAATTTAATCAAAATCCTTTCCAACACCAACTTTGGCACCCAAATCCAAATGCCCAAGGAAAGAGATGCTTGCATGCCAAGATTGTAGCTCCCACTTGCCAAAAGTGAAGTCACCAAGAAACATTCTAATCCAAAATGCCAAATTACATGTCACTTGACTTTTTCCAAGAAACCCTCCCCTACCTTGGACCCAATAATATTTCAAGAATATTAATTCATCTACCACCATGATTGATTTAATTAATTCAATTTTGAAAACCAACTTTTTCAATTTATCCACAAGTCTTAACTTACTATTTTAGGAATCCAATATGCTAAAATGATAAGTACTAATTTTAGAAATATCATTTTATAGAAAAAATAAAAAAAAATCTTTTTAATAAATATAAATAAATAATGTATAGATATAACTAGCTTATCTATCTTAATATATTAATATATTAATAAAATTTTAAATTTGTGTCATTTTGAAGTAAAAAACAACTCTTTATATAATAAAACAAAATAATAAAAAAAACAACTTTTACTAAAAAAAAACACTAAAATCAATTTTATGTTAAAAAATATATCTATTTATATAATTATTTGTACATCTATACTATTAATAGTTCAAATATATTTTAAAATTTAATAAAACAACTTTTACTAATACAAGAGTACAAAATGATTTATGTTTTAAAAATAATATTTATTCATATATCTTTGTGCATGTATAATATTATTAATTTAAATATATATTTTTTATATTTATATAAAATCAAATAAATTTAAATATTTTTTAATTATTATTTAAGATTGTCCAATACAAATATCTTATCTACATCTATCTATTTTTTTAAATAATTGTTTTTTCATATATAATATCATTAATTTAAATATATATTTTTTATATTTATACAAAATAAAATAAATTTAAATATTTTTTAATTTATTTTTAAGATTGCTCAATACAAATATCTTATTACGCCGAGAGGCGTAATCAGTTGTAGAGGAAAGAATGTTTCTCCGTAAACATTAACCCTTTTTCAATAATTTTGACTTTCTTTTGCCTGTACGGTGGTGGTGTAATATGTAACGTCTCATATTAAAGATAAGTGGGAAATGTCTGCTAAATAAAGTGTTTAATATTCATTACAAATCCATTAATGTGCTATGAGTAATGTCTACAATTAAAGGGTGTCTAATATTAAACCATGCACATATATATAACAACAGCAGTTTCTTATTCATTTATATCTTCGCCCATTTTGAGCAGCAATGGTATCTGTTTCAAAGAGTTCGTGTTTGATGCATAGTAAGAGTTTGTGTTTGATAGAGACCTCCGTAGTAAGAAGACTGTTGGAGTCGTAATCTGTTGATCAGAGGAGCCTCACAAGCCATTGCTTCTTTGTACAGGTAATATACACTTGCCAATCTTCAGCTCACTAGTATGCATTTTTAACAGGTAATCCTTGCCATTCTTTGCAAAAAAAACATACTGTAGATTTTTAACAGTTCATTTTTAAATCATGCTAAGAGTGCCCAGTTGTGTTTGTATGCTAAGTGGTCTAGATTGCCCATACAGTAGATTTGTGTTGCGGCAAAAGCAATCATCAGCCATCAAAGAGTAGAAGTGTCTACCGTAGTGGGAGTAGAAGCACAAGTTATTTCTGAGAACTGAAAGTTTGTGTATTGTTCACCGGCAGCCATGGATCACGTACCATTATTCTTAGATAAATCTTCGCATTCTTTTAGTAAGACTAAGCAACCTTGTATTAGATGTTAATTGGAAATACAAGTATCGAGTTAGCATTTCCAGCATAGGCTATTTATTTAGTGATTTGTATTAGAGGTTAATTGGAAATACAAATGAGTATTAGATTTCTTACAAAATTTTATGGGTTGAGGAGGCAGGTTGAAATGTGCTTACGCCTTCGTCTGAAAATGCATCTCTCTCTTGTGCCCTGGAAATGTCGTCGTGGCTTCTCTTTCCCTGCACAGAGTAGGCAAAACAATGAAAAGTTTAGGGTTCACAATATAATGCGCCTTGTAGACATATTGATCTTCCCATCAAACACATTTAAAATAGACTTCAAAAAAATTACAAAATCATGTTAAAATCGCTGAGGAGAATTTGTGGTTAGCACATCAATGTGAGATATTCTTTGTCATCTGGTTTTTTTTTTTTGAAGACAGTCCATTTGTTGAGAGGAATAAGCGATTTAAGGAGGGAAATTTTAGACGTAGGGATAAAGTATAATTTCACTTTAACTAATGCATCATATGCAATTTCATGTACATCAAATCTTTGTAATGTATTTTACAACCGATTGAAATGCACCCTCCCTTAATAGAAATGGCATCTGGAACTTGCATGCCACCTTGTCTAATTTCTCTTGTTGCCTATCACAGGAACTTTAACATCAGGAGCACGCTCAATTGTGTGCTGATATGTTTCACTGTATTTTTAATAATATTCGTCATATTATATGCACATTACAGCTACAACTCTGGTGTAATCATTTCACCTATTTGATAACTAGGGACCAAATCCATCTCTATGGTTTTTAATTTTAATCTCAAAGGTTATGAAATTTATTTTTTAATCTTTCATAGTGACCCTTTATAAAAGCCGACACAACTTGAAAGAAATCTGATTCCCACCTATTGTTTATTAAATGCAGATCATGATTTCTCTTTCGTTTTTCTGACCAAGTTCAATTCTCGTTATTAAGCCACTTTTAAATAAATTATCTTTTGCAAATGCAGTAGTGCATGTTCAATATTGATCTTAAGTACTTTGTATACAGGAACACTAGATTGTTGCATGAACATTATTTTCTTATTATTAAATTAATTATATATTTACATGTATGTTAGATGTATATTAATATTATTATTCTAATTAATATAATTAACAGATTGTATGTTTTCAAGTCATTTTAAGTAAAATGTGATACGGTTCAATTATTTAATTGCAAATGTGTTGATGGTTAAGCTAAATTTTAGATTACCCATTTTAAATATGACTTGCATTTGCTATAGAAAATTGTTTGGATTGTAGTTTGAGTTTGTCTTTGAATATTTGTAATGTATCAGTATATTTGATGCAATCTCATTAAAATTATATTTTTAATCATATAATTATTATCTATGTATGTTAAATCTAATTTAACATTAAATTAATTTAATTAAAGAGAATAATTAAAAATAAAAAAAACCTAAGATTCAATAAAAGTAAAATTATAAATATTACTTTTATTTTTTTAAGGTAAATGTTCATCATAAACAAATTTAGCCACACAAAGGTTAAATAGATTAGTTTTTTACTAGATTGTAGTTTGATGAATCAAATTGTTAGTTATTTTTAACTATCACTTCATGACGATGAAAATATAAGTTAATTTTAGAGATTTTTTTTTGCTGGGGAAAACATATAATGATAAATATATGATTAAAATAAATTATGCTTTATTTAAAATAATTTTAAACCTGTGATTAATTTAAGTTATTTTACTATTGAACAAGTTGCCTTTAAATTAAAATAAGTCATTGCTATAGAAAATTACACTTAACCAAAAAATTTAAAAGTAATGACTTATTTTAGCAACTTGTTCAATAGTAAAATAACTTAAATTAATCATAGATTTAAAATTGTTTTAAAAAAAAACAGCAATATACAATTGCATAATGTTTCTTGGCATAATTAGTTTAGAGGATTGAATATAATCTCATTATGGAGAGAGGATAGGATATAAAAATAAGCACTAAACTAAAAAATTGGCAAAGGTATACAAATTTCACCATTACACTTATACTAAAAAAATTAAAAGCAATGACTTATTTTAATTTAAAAGCAGCTTATTCAATAGTAAAATAACTTAAATTACTTTTATTTAAAACAATTTGAGTATAAATTAATTTAAATATTATAATTATAAAATTTATATTTATAATTATAAATATTTTTAAATCCCACTCTATCTGCATAATGAGATTATGTTTGATCCTCTAAACTAATCATGTCAAGAAACATTATGCACTTGTATATATGGGTGTTATTTTAAAAAATAATTTTAAATCTATGATTAATTTAAGATATTTTACTATTGAATAAGTTGTTTTTATTTTTTTTGGTACAAGTATAATGGGGAAATTTGTATACCTTTGTCAATTTTTAATGTTTAGTGCTTATTTTTAAATACTATTGTCTCCATAATAATATTATATTCAATCCTCTAAACTAATTATGTCAAGAAATATTTTGCACTTGAATATAGGTGCTATTTAAAAAAGCGATTTTAAACATGTGATTAAATTTCTTAGTATAAACTTGTAATGGTGAAACTTGTATACCTTTGCTATTTTTTCTTTGTAATGGTGAAATTTGTATACCTTTGCTATTTTTTTAGTTTAGTGTTTATTTTTAAATCTTACTTTGTCTCGATAATGAGATTATATTCAATCCTCTAAAATAATTACTGTAAGAAACATTATGCACTTGTATATGGTTGTTAGGGTTCAGGTTAGTGTTTAATTAAGTTTAGGGTTCAATTAGAGTAACAATTCAATTGGGGTTTAGGGTTAGGGTTAGACTCAATTGGGTTAGGGTTAGGGCAAAGGTTACTAGTAAGATTAGGGTTAGAGTTGAATTAGGTTAGGGTTAAATCAAGGTTCAATTAGAGCTAGGGTTAGATATAGGGTTCAATTAGGGTTATAATTTAATGAGGGTTAAGGCTCAATTAGGGTTACTATTAGGATCAAGGTTAGGGTTCAGTTAAGGGTAAAGTTAAATTAGAGTTCAATTAGTGTTATGATTTAATTAAGGTTACAATTAAATTAAAGTCAAGGTTTAATTATGGTAAAATTAACATTAGAGTTACAGTCCAATTAGGGTTAAACATGGAATTAGGGTTAGGGTTGAGGTTCAAATATAAATAAGTTAGGATTAGGATTAGGGTTCAATTTAGTGTTCAATTAAAGTTAGGGTTCAGTTAGGGTTATGGTTTATTTAGGGTTCAAGATTAGGGTTAATATATTATTAAAATTATGATTCAATAAGAATTTAATTTTAGGGTTAGGGTCTAGTTATGGTTAACTTTCAATCTAGATTATGATTAGGCTTTAATACCCTTAGTTATGGTTTAGTTATGGTTCAAATACAATTCAATTATGGTTAGGGTTAGTGTTATTTGAGAAAACTTTGGGTTATAGTTATTTTTGGGGTTCAAATAGATTTAAGGATAGAGTTTAATTAATGATCAATTAGGGTTAGGGTTAGGTTCAATTAGTATAAAGTTATTGTTTTATTTAGGGTTAGGTTTTAATTACAATAACGATTAAGGTTAGGGTTAGGGTTCACTTCTAGGTTAGTTAGGGTTATGATTTATTTAGGGTTCAAGATTAGGGTTCATATATTATTAAGGTTATGATTCAATAAGAATCTAATAAGGGTTAGGGTCCAATTATAGTTAACTTTCAATCTAGATTATAATTAGGCTTTAATATTAGGGTTATGGTTCAAATGCAATTCAATTATGGTTAGGGTTAGTGTTATTTGAGAAAACTTGGGGTTATAGTTATTTTTATGGTTCAAATATATTTAGGGTTAGAGTTTAATTAATGATCAATTAGGGTTAGGGTTAGGTTCAATTAGTATAAAGTTATTGTTTAATTTAGGGTTAGGGTTTAATTACAATAATGATTAAGGTTAGGGGTAGGGTTCACCCAGGGTTAAACTTGGGGTTAGGGTTAGGTTTGGGGTTCAAATACAATTAGGGTTAGGTTTTAATTTGTATTATGATTAAATTATTATTAGGGTTAGGATTAGTGTTAGTGTTAAAGTAGGGTTATGGTGTTTTTAAGGTTTTAGTTCAATTAGAGTTCAATTAGAATTTAACTAGGGTTACTACTTAATTAGGTTTAGGGTTGGTATTAGGGATATGTTAGGGTTAGGGTTAGACTTTAATTATACTAAAATTAAGGTTCAATTAGAATTATAGTTTAATTAGGATTAGGGTTCAATTATGGTTATCATTTATTTAAGGTCTAGGGTTAGCATTTAATCAAGATTGAATTAGGGTTAGGGTTAGTATTAGGGTTTAATTAGGGTTATAGATTGATTAAAGTTATGGTCTGGGATTAAACTAAGGTTTAGGATTCAATTAGGGCAAAGGTTAGGGTTATGGTTATAAATTAATTATGGTTATATTTTAATTGGGGTTATGGTTCAACTACTTGGTTAGATTTAAGGTTAGGGTTTAATCATGGTTCAATTAGCTTTAGCGTTATCCAATAAAGCTTGTAATTAGGGTTATTTTTATGGTTTAAATAAGGTTATGGTTAGAGAACAATTAAGGTTCATTAGGGTTATTAAGATTACACTCAAGTTTATATTAGGGTTAATGTAAAGGTTTAATTAGGGTTAGTGTTAAGGTCACTGTTAGGGTTACAATTAAGGTTAGGGTTAGGGTTCATTTAGAGTAAGGGTTATAGTTATGGTTAGTATTTAATTAATATAGATTATATGTTGCAACTGTTATTGCTACTATATATATCTTTAATAATCTATATAAAATATATTGAGATATCCTTCTCAAGGCACTTATTTTCTAGATCAATATGTCACCTATTGTTTAATTGAAATATAACTCTAACCCTTAACCTAACCCTAACCATATCCCTAATTGGAACACCTACCCTAATCCTAACCCTAACCCTACCCTTACCCCTAAATCTATCTTTGATTCTAACCCAAGTATTAACCTTAAACCTAATCGTAAAGTTATAATCTAACCCTAGCCCTAACCTTAAACCTAATGCTAACTCTAATTTTAATGATAACCCTAACTTTAACCCTAAACCAAATTATAACCCTAATCATATATCTAACCTTAACCCTAATTCTAACCCTGGCCCTAATTAAATTATAACCCAACCATAACCTTAAACCTACTGCTAACCTAAACCTTAATCCTAAACCTAACTCTAACCCTAATTCTATCTCTAACCTAACCATAACCCCAATCCTAACCATAATCTTAGATTATGGTTAGGGCTCAATTAGTATTGGGGTTTAATTAGGGTTAAGGTTAGCATTAAATTAGGGTTAGGATTAAACCATAACCCTTAATAACTTACGATCTGGATTATGATTAGGCTTTAATACCCTTAGTTATGGTTTAGTTATGGTTCAAATACAGTTCAATTATGGTTAGGGTTAGTGTTATTTGAGAAAACTTTGGGTTATAGTTATTTTTGGGGTTCAAATAGATTTAAGGTTAGAGTTTAATTAATGATCAATTAGGGTTAGGGTTAGGTTCAATTAGTATAAAGTTATTGTTTTATTTAGGGTTAGGGTTTAATTACAATAACGATTAAGGTCAGGGTTAGGGTTCACTTCTAGGTTAGTTAGGGTTATGATTTATTTAGGGTTCAAGATTAGGGTTCATATATTATTAAGGTTATGATTCAATAAGAATCTAATTAGGGTTAGGGTCCAATTATAGTTAACTTTCAATCTAGATTATGATTAGGCTTTAATATTAGGGTTATGGTTCAAATACAATTCAATTATGGTTAGAGTTAGTGTTATTTGAGAAAACTTGGGGTTATAGTTATTTTTATGGTTCAAATATATTTAGGGTTAGAGTTTAATTAATGATCAATTAGGGTTAGGGTTAGGTTCAATTAGTATAAAGTTATTGTTTAATTTAGGGTTAGGGTTTAATTACAATAACGATTAAGGTTAGGGTTAGGGTTCACCCAGGGTTAAACTTGGGGTTAGGGTTAGGTTCGGGGTTCAAATACGATTAGGGTTAGGTTTTAATTTGTATTATGATTAAATTATTATTAGGGTTAGGATTAGTGTTAGTGTTAAAGTAGGGTTATGGTGTTTTTAAGGTTTTAGTTCAATTAGAGTTAATGTTAGAGTTCAATTAGAATTTAACTAGGGTTACTACTTAATTAGGTTTAGGGTTAATATTAGGGATATGTTAGGGTTAGGGTTAGACTTTAATTATACTAAAATTAAGGTTCAATTAGAATTATATTTAATTAGGATTAGGGTTCAATTATGGTTATCATTTATTTAGGGTCTAGGGTTAGCATTTAATCAAGATTGAATTAGGGTTAGGGTTAGTATTAGGATTCAATCAGGGTTATAGATTGATTAAAGTTATGGTCTAGGATTAAACTAAGGTTTAGGATTCAATTAGGGCAAAGGTTAGGGTTATGGTTATAAATTAATTATGGTTATATTTTAATTGGGGTTAGGGTTCAACTACCTGGTTAGATTTAAGGTTAGGGTTTAATCATGGTTCAATTAGCTTTAGCGTTATCCAATAAAGCTTGTAATTAGGGTTATTTTTATGGTTTAAATAAGGTTATGGTTGGAGAACAATTAAGGTTCATTAGGGTTATTAAGATTACACTCAAGTTTATATTAGGGTTAATGTAAAGGTTTAATTAGGGTTAGTGTTAAGGTCACTGTTAGGGTTACAATTAAGGTTAGGGTTAGGGTTCATTTAGAGTAAGGGTTATAGTTATGGTTAGTATTTAATTAATATAGATTATATGTTGCAACTGTTATTGCTACTATATATATCTTTAATAATCTATATAAAATATATTGAGATATCCTTCTCAAGGCACTTATTTTCTAGATCAATATGTCACCTATTGTTTAATTGAAATATAACTCTAACCCTTAACCTAACCCTAACCATATCCCTAATTGGAACACCTACCCTAATCCTAACCCTAACCCTACCCTTACCCCTAAATCTATCTTTGATTCTAACCCAAGTATTAACCTTAAACCTAATCGTAAAGTTATAATCATAACCCTAGCCCTAACCTTAAACCTAACACTAGCTCTAATTTTAATAATAACCCTAACCTTAACCCTAAACTAGATTATAACCCTAATCATATATCTAACCTTAACCCTAATTTTAACCCTGGCCCTAATTAAATTATAACCCAACCATAACCTTAAACCTATTGCTAACCTAAACCTTAATCCTAAACCTAACTCTAACCCTAATTCTATCTCCAATCTAACCGTAACCCCAATCCTAACCATAATCTTAGATTATGGTTAGGGCTCAATTAGTATTAGGGTTTAATTAGGGTTAAGGTTAGCATTAAATTAGGGTTAGGATTAAACCATAACCCTTATTAAACTCTTAACTCTAATTAAACCCTAATACTAATTTTAGTATTAGGGTTTAATTAGAGTTAAGAGTTTAATAAGGGTTATGGTTATAGTTAAGATTCTATTATGATTAGGGTCAAAGTTAAATTAGTGTTAGGTAAGGGTTCACTTATGATTAGGGTTCAATTAGGGTTAAGTTTAGCATTAAATTAGGGTTAGGATTCCAATTAAATTCTAACTGTAATTCTAATTCAATTAGATTAAAATTAATATTTTATAATATTATATGAAAATATAATTTAATATTATATTATAATAATTAACATCATTTTTTCTCAATGCAATAAGCGTCTCAATAATGATAACTGTCGATGTATTTTATATATATTAGTATTTAATATATGTATGCTAGTTTACATCTATCTATTTTAAATAATAAATTATTCAATATAATTCAAAACTAAATTATATAAATATCTTAAATAAATATATTCAAAATATCTCTACTAATTAATCGAAATTGATATTAATTAGAAAAAAAGTATGGATTATCTTTATTTTCCCCTATTGTTTTTGAACTTTACCCTATAATATTATACTCCCTGTTAATCCTAAATAAGGGTTTTCTAGGGCGGATGCACAATGTATATATCCGTCTGGACACATACACAATGTGTATATGTTTCCCCCTTCGTGTTTGGGCGAAGAGGAGGGCTGCTCGCGAAGCGGAGTCTTTATTTTTTCGTATGGTTATGAATCTCTTCTCTTTCTCAAAACCCTCTCGAAAATTCCGTTTCGAAACCTGGCCATGGACGAAGAGGCTTGATTTTTTAAATTAGGGTTTAAAAATAAAGGAAAATCGTATTTCTATTTATATATAAAGGACCCTTTAAATGCCGTGGGAGAACTTATATATACGCTTTCGCGAGGGTTTTTTTATTGTGTGGCAAAAGAAGCGAAGAAAGGAGGGTTTGTTTAGGCAAGGGTCGAAAGAGGGCGAGAGAATTTCTACTTATTGATTTTTTCGATTTCTGACTGCGGATTCGGCAATTTTTTTGGGGTTTTTTCTTTCGGTAAGATAAAGTTTCGTTTCTCCTAAAAATTTAGCTTATTTCAAGCAGATTTGAGGGTTTTTTCTTGCCTTTTGGTTTTTGTTCTGTCGACTGTCAACAGCTTTACAATAGAATTTAAATCAGAAGTTTTTAAAACTAATACTGATGAGATCTTTTAAGATTTTAGATTTGTGGGTTTTTTTAGTTTTTGTAGGTTTTGGATTTTTTTCTGTCAAATGTACAGTTTAGGAGTATTTGATAAGCGTTTGAAGTTAATACAGCGGCGGCCGGAAAGCATCTTTGGTTTTTTGAGATTTATGGCGTTTTCTTCTTTCATTTGGTTAGATTTCCTTTTTTAGGGTTTGTATGCCGATAAAAGATCTATCGTATGCTGTTGATGGAAATCATGAGTATAGATCTAATTTCTTCTTTGGGGTATTTTCTCCTTTTCGACTGTTCCAATTAAAGAAGGGGTTTTCGTCTTTACGTAAAGGGAAATTTCTGGTGTCGGGTTCTTTGCTACAGAGTTTGCAGTTTTTTTTAGGGTTTTTCTGTATATTAGTGACCTATGCGTTAGGTGTATATTGTAAGTTCTCAATGATGAATGCAGTGACTTCTGGAAAATAATTCCTTTGTTTTAGATTTCAAAATTTTCAGATTTTTTAGTATCTTTTGTCTCAGAGTTGAAGTCCTTTTTGTATTCAAATTTGAGGGGTTTTCTCTCCGGATCATTTGATCAGTTTGACTCTTTCATGCTATTTTAGTAGAAAACATCTTCTTTTGTATTTAGGAAGATCCTGAAATGATATTTTCGGCGGGCTTTTTGAAGTCTTGGCTCTTTTGCCTTTTTTTCTGGGTCTAAGGTTTTGTGATTTCGTCGGGAACTTTTGTGTGGGATTACACTGTTCTCATGTGCCTCTCATGTTCGAGTTCTTGTGCACTATTTCTGGTAAGTGCACAATGGTTTCAATGCATTGTCAAGAGAAGTGCAACTGTAAGGATCTGCGTTTTAAAAATATCACGAGTTATAACAATAATTCTGTTTATGGAAAATTAACACGAGAGTTTAAAAGAAAAATTCAATCCTACAAACTTCTAAGAAATGCTTTTCCCCTCAAGTCAGATATGCCTCTAAAATTCCCCTCAAGTCAGATATACCTAAAAATCCCCCTTAAGTTAGATATACCTAAAACCAGATATGCCTAAAAATTGTGCAACTTGTAATTGTTTTTATGGACTATAAAATCTTCGTAAAATACTAATTTCATATTGTTTGGAAGGGAATGTTTTCTGTTAAAATTTTTTCTTAATTCTTGAAAAACTGAGGATTTTTAATACCACAGTAATCTTCATTGGAAGGCTCGTCATGATAATAGATACTCCAATATTCAAGGATTCTTATAACAATAGTGGTAATGCCACAATGGAAGTGGCCCTCCTAATAACATAACGTTCGAGTGTTTGTAGATAAATGTGTTTGAGTGCTTGCTCGCTCTACCTTCTCCTTTTCTGTGGCTGTAAATTCCAAAATAAATTTTAACTCCAAGCTTTGGAATTTTTTTTTTTCTCCAAGTTGGATATGCCAAAAAATTGTGCATCTTGGAATTGTTTCTATGAGTATAAAATCCTCTTTGCATATAAGAAGAACTTGTAATGGCTTCTAAATGTATAAGAACTATTAAAATGGACTTGCCTTAAGTAGATTAAGGCCTATACATGAAAGTAGATTAGGGCATGTGCATGGCACCTGCTAGTGCCTGGCCTTATGTTTTTTTTCCCATCTCTTGTTCCCTATTTCACCATTTGGTGTGTGTTATGTCTTTTGGCCCCTGTTCTGTGTGTGTTACGGTTTGTAATTTGCTGCCTTCCTGTTCCATCACAAGAATAGATCCAATGGAATATAATCTTCTCATGTTTTTAATTTCCCTTTTCCTGTGATTTGGTATTGAATTCTAATTTGATTACCTGTATTAATTAAGGAAATGATATTTCCACATTTCAGTAATGTGAAATAGAGTGCTTCCGGTAGAAAACTGTGCAAGATTTTTTGTATTTTTGTATCAATGTTTCGGATCCCACTCTGATTCATCATCAAAAGTTGTATTAGGTTGGGGTTTCATTAAAAGTGTCCTTGGATTCATCTTCTGTTATTAGGAAGCAAGTCTTCTTTGTGTTATTTTATCTGTGTGAGGAGTTCAATTGGGTTCAAAGCAAGGCTGTGGTGGTTGATGCAAAGGGATGTTGTAGCTTCACTTCCATCTTGGTGAGCATCATCTTATGCAACTTTTGGAAGGGGACTATTCAAGTTCAGGAGAAATTGATCGTCCACTATTCGAGTTCATGAGAAATGGATTATTTGAGAAATAAATGCTCATGGGAAATGGGATAATGAAGGAATGGTTGTATCTTATAAAATACTCTGTAAAGTAATTGAAGTTTGAATTTAATGTTGGTGAAGACATCAGCTTTAATAAGCATTTCTATCTCAATGTCAACAAAATGCCAAAATATGATGTTTATCTTGATTTTTCCGGTAAAGGGAATTTGTGTTTGTGGGATGCCTCAATCGCTATAAAGTAGATACAATATGTAAGGGGAACTGAATACAATAGGAACTGGATATAAGGGGAACTAGATAGTTTGAAAATCACAGAAGTAGCGTAATTGCATGAAAAAAAAAAAAAAACTGAACCTTTGTTTTCCGTGCTACATTGATAAGGATCTTTACAATGTGGGTCTCGTATGCACAAATCCTTAAATGTCAAATTTTGATGTATTTGTGGTATAAAAGAAATTACTATTACTGGGTGGACTTTTAAAGTCAATGTCACATGAAGTGTGGTAAGCGCATAATACAATGCAAAAAGTTTGTGTTTGAAAATGCCAATTTGTGGGTTGTTTAAGAAAACGTCCAAAACCCTGGCAATTTTTGATGTCAGCCTAAAGTAAGCAATGGGTGGTGAATGGATTTGATTATACGAAAGTCTCCAAAGTGTTCCATTGTAAGCATATGTGAACATGTAATTTCTTGTAAAATTATTGACCAGCCATTTTCTTCTTTTTGGCTAAAGACAGTTCATTTAATGACATAAGTATTGGGCACAGCAAGCACCAAACTATTTAATGACTAATTGCAAATTGTGCACACACTGTCAAGACTATTTCCTGAATTGCAACAAGGTTTCTTTGCAAGATTCATTGGAATCTTTTTGAGTTTTTACAAATGATATCCTCGTTTCTGAAAATGTTAGACCAGAGAGTATGAGATTGAAAGAGAAAAATCCATTGTAAATAAGATAGAACAATACCGAGGGATTGCCCCTAGGTATGATAGAACAATACCTAGGGATTGTCACAGTATTCAGACTTTGTAGCAGACTCCTTGTTTGTTATCATTCCTAACACAGAATTATCATCTGCCTTACTCTGAGGAATTTTTTTTTGCAGAAAAACATTATGCTAATCCCTTATCTTTGGCAAACTCCCTACTGGTTTGATCACGATCGGCTGGGTTTTATTTGTTTGGAATTGATTTTTTGCTGTAATTAAAGATTTATCATGTAAATCAAATAGTGGTTTTAAAATGAAATATTAAAATTGCTGGAATCAATATTGACCATCTTTGCTTGGGGTGTTTCTGAAATCTTGCTTTTGCTGGAATCAATATTGACCATCTTTGCTTGGGGTTTCTGTGAAATCTCACTTTTCAGTTCCCAATAAAATGGGATAGTGACAAAATGATTGCAAAGGTCACATTTGGGTGTGTTACAATGTGGTATAAATAGGACATAATTTGTTAGTGCACCCTTTTTATTTGCTTTATTTACTTTACTTTTGTGCATATGATATAAGGTTCCAAAATTTGTTTTGTCACAAAGTGGCTAGTAAAAAATGCAGGCTTTGAATCACTCTCCCAAGCAAGCTAAGTTCTTATAATATCCTCCAAACAAACCTAAATACATAATTGAAATAAATAACAGTTGTGACCTTATTCGCGATGCAAGGCATTGGCATAGCACATGGAAATGAGTGCATTTCATATTCTGATTTTTATATTGCTTTATTACTAAGAGGGTTTTTCTGAGTGGAAGGAATTAGAATAATTATGTCCATAGTTGCAAAAATTGCAATAAAACTTAGGTAACTGCAACTCAACGATCTTGCTGCTGTCCTTTGGTGGACCAAAATGTTTACCATAAAACTCATCGAGTGCTTGTTGAGGAATGTCTTCTAGAGGAGGACGGCTTCACACTTATATGGCCCAGAGGAAAACGTTTCTAGCATGTTATGTTGAAAATCTTGTCCTTTTGAGCCACAAGGAATTAAATAACAATTCCATCTATATATGAAGCCACAGTGTGGTGGCATTTAGTGCAAGAAAGGTTAGACAGAAATTCTAGGGCTATAAAGTAAGAAGGTCGAATATTGGTAAGCATTGTGCTCAATGAGAGTGTGATGTATTTTGAAAATCAAGGGTAAGATGATCATGAGAAGGCAAGTATTGTGTCAAATGAGAGCGATGTGTTGTTTTATATCTATGTGCCATATAACGTGCCTATGAATTTCATGTGTTTTGAAAAATCAAGAGTTGATCATGATAAGGAAGTATTAATCTTTGCAAAATCAGTTAATTTCTCCCCAAAATGGTCTTGGTTGGTGCTCTCATTGAATAAGTTAATGATTGATTTATCTGAATACAATGTCAGTAATGATTGTAGATATTGTTGATGAAAGGCATTTGAGGTTGATAATTGAATAATGTAGTAATAAGCATTAAGAATACTATTGGAAAAGATTATATTCTAGCATGATAAAAAATAACCTGAAATTGCAGAAAATTACTGCAGTGTAAAGGAAACGTTGCATTATTAAATATATTAAGGTTTTATTGTTTTTACTTTCTTTTTTGGTGTTCTCTCTTTAGTTTATTGTTCAAACAAAAACTTTTCATTGATGTTGATAATTTTATATTCCCCTAATTTGTATGCTGCTATGTTTTCCAGGATTCACTCTTTTGTTAGTTGTTCATTGGGTGAGCTGACTGTTGGAGGGAGTGTATATGGGGAGTTATGATAGAGTTGTAAGTATGATATTTTTTATTAAATTTATTTAACTAGAGGATTGAAGTTATTCTTCCAAATTTTTGAAAAATTTCTCTAAATATTGTAGCCTGTTGCTAAACGATACATACCCATGTTTCCAGGACTTCTATCGGAAGAATAGAGATTATGCTGGTCTTTTAGATGATGATGGTGCAGCCACAGAAGAGGCAGGGGAAGAACAAGAAGAGGAGTATGAAGATGACGAGAATGATCAAGGGTCAGAAGAAGGTGAGGAGTATGAATCAGATGAGGATCCTGCAGTGGCCAGGGAACGCCAACAATACTTAGAGAGGAGAGCAAAATTGAAAGAGCTTGAACGCCAGAAATTAAAGCAAAAATTAAATGGAGTCTATGGCAGGATGAATGACATTGATTCTGAAAATGAAACAAAGAAATTGCCATATGATAAGTAAGTAACTTATTGTTCCATTTAAGTACATGAATGGTAGATTATTATGAACATGAAGAAATTGATTGTAGGAAAGTTCCATTTAAAGTATATAATGAATTTTGTTTATGTAGCAGCTATGGTTCATTCTTTGGGCCTTCCCAGCCAGTAGTTGCAAGGAGAGTTATTGAAGAAACACGTGCAAGGCTGGAGGCTGCAAAAGTTGCGGCTAGAGTTGCCAAGGAGATTCCAGAAGTATGTTGTATTTCCTCCTTTCGCCATATATTTTTAACTTGAAGTTTCCTTATAGTCTTTTACTGATAACTGTTGGACTTTCCCACAGAAGTCACATGCAGTTGAGGCTGATACAAGATATGAAGATATTGCACCACCCAAGGCTTCTGTAAGTGAGGTATGAACATAGTTATTAATAATTATGCCTTACAGATTCCTTATGTATGGTGTGTTACTGTTTCCAAGTCAGAACTGCATAGTCTTACAAATTTGCTACATTAATTCTTTCTGGATCACTTTTTTGGATGTGGTTACATTGCAGATTCCTTATGTATGGTGTGTTACTGTTTCCAAGTCAGAACAGCATAGTCTTACAAATTTGCTACATTAATTCTTTCTGGATCACTTTTATGGACATGGTTATATTAATGAGAGAGTTTATTATTTGTCTTGGATGAGTTTTTTCCTTTGCACTTGGGAGCAGTGTAGTTTTTTCTCTTGTTGCAGGTTTAGAGATAATTTATTTTATGTTTTCAGATATTTAAATTGCCATCTTCTCTCAGATGACAAATTTTATTCAAACAGTCAACAGTTGAAAATATGTTGTTTAGTAGTTTTTCTTGAGGGTGACATGACTATACTGACTGTTCAGTGATGGCTCATTTTTTCTTTTCAGGCAAAGAAGAAGGCACAACGGTTAAGAGAGGCGAGGGATTATTCCTTCCTATTTAGTGAAGATGCAGAGATTCCTGGAACTGAAACTAAAACTGATAAGTCATCTAGGCAGGGTGAGTACCTCTCAGATCCTTTATGAAGATTCCAAATTTTGTTTTTCCAAGTTTGTTTAAATGTTCTAAAGGATTTTTTCTTTTTCTGGTACAGATAATGGTCAGCAAAAGCAGACAATTTCAAAACATTCCACATCATTGAAGAAACCTGCAATATCCAACAAACCAACACTCTCTATGATGGAAGCTAAAGGTGCAGTAAAGCCACCTAGACAATTGCCTTCCAAGGTGGGAACTCAAACAAAAACACCTAGTGCAAAGCCAAGACCACTGTCTGATCCAAGAAAGGAAATGAGTAAGGTAGGATCTGGTTATGGTAGGCCTGCTATTCAGGGGAATGGTTCTCTACAACGCAGTGTGAACAATGCAGTAATGGCGAATGGTGCAGAGAGTAATAAGAAAAAGGCTCCTTCGATAATTTCTAGCAAAGTCAGAAATGATGAGCTTCAAAGGTCAACAATGGCACGTCCTAAAGGTGTGCAGAAACCACCTCCTTCAAAGGCTCCAATGCAAAAGCCTCAGCCAGAGCAAAGAAAGCCTTCGGTGTTGGTAAAGCCAGCACCCAAACTTGTGAACAAATTTGAAGCAAGGTCAGCAGCGAGGGCAGTGCCAAAACCCGCACCAAGACCAACACCTAATCTTCCACCGAAGTCTCAAGTGAAGCCTGCAAGGTCCTCCATGTCACACGACTTACATGATGAGCGTCCCAAGAAGAGGATCAGAGATGATGATTTTGATGATGGGGGGAACTATAGAAGCCTTATCAGACAGATGTTTGGGTAAATATATTTTTGCTTCCCATGTGATAAAATGTCATATCGGCTAATTTTCTGTTGTTTCTGCTGTAGTATTAATACAAATAAGACTCATTTTAGGCATTTTAAGTATTTGAATTAGATTTTCTGATTATCTTCTATCTATTATATTAAATATTTCTGCAATGCGCTTTCCAGGTACAATCCCAATAAGTATAGGGATATTGATGATGATGACAGAGCAATGGAGGTTGGTTTTAACACAATTCAGAATGAAGAGAGAAGAAGGTAACGTTTGATGCTTATTTTTCATCAACACGAACCTTGATTTGGACTATATTTATCTGAAAATTGTGGCTATTGTGATTTTAGTTCACACTATTTCTAGGATTTTTTTAGCTAGTTATGATTTTAACACTTAATTCTTTGACTTTGTTTGCAGTGCAAGAATTGCAAGAGAGGAGGATGAAAGAGAATTGGCATTGATTGAGGCTGAGGAAAGAGAAGAGAGACTTCGGGCCAAAACGCGCAAGCTGCAAAAGAAATAGTGATTGGTTAAATAAGATGAAAATTACTATTTCCATGGCAACAGAATCAGTTGGGAGAATGGCAACTGGATTTTTTGCTCTATTTGACAATCCTCATGGAATCTAGTGCCAAGAAAAGATTTTAAGGGATAAATTTATGTTGTGCCGTGGGCCACTAGGATGGCTGGTCACAAGAGAATGCATTCTGATCAAAAGAGATGTTGAATGCCTGCGTTCGGCGGTCACAATAAGATAATTGAATCATTGGCATGGCAAGGATCAATCCTAACCTGTACAAAGTTTTTGAGCTGGATTGAAGTGACCATGATGTTCTTAATATGCCACTTTTCCTGCCATGTCCGGTGCCCATTGGGGTTCACTTGTAAAAACATTGATACAAGTGAACTGCAAGAGAAACATCATCTGCTAACACACATGACCTCTTAATTTGTTCTTTCCATTAGTAATTTCTCCATGGGGAACATCAATTTATTGTTTTCATGGATATGTGTTTAGTTACGGGCCCTTGCAGTAGCTAGCAATTACTACAAGTCCAGCTCATTGGGTTTGTTTGTTTGAAAGAACTGCAAGTACTACTTTGACTCTGCATTTTTAATTGTGCTCTTTGCAGGTTGAGAATGTCTTGTAATTATATCTGTTTCATATTTATAATTCTTTCTTAGGATCAAACAACTCCATTTAATACAAATGGTATTTGATTCTAACTATTTTTACCCTTATCTAGATTCTGTTTCCATATTATCAATGGAAATACGGTTTTTGGGAGAATCTTCTGAAATTTGAAAGTTTTCCTATGCTGAAAGAATCTTGAAAATCTTTGCACGGTTGCATCATTTATCTGTTAAAATTCTGCAAGTGAAATGAACTGAATTCACATGTCTTTATACCGATAAACTTGGTTTCTATCTAGGTATACAAGATATTTCAGAGTAGAATATGAGATTAGTTTGGATTTAGCATCTCGACATTGAAGGGAATCATGATGTGCACTAAAGCTAAGACTTAAACCTGGTGCTGATGGAAGCATGATTGTAGAAAATGTATGGCTCCTAAGAGTTATCGATAGTAGTGTTCATTTTATTATTAGATGTAGTAGGGACATGGCTAAAGGATGAGATTATCGTTGCTCTTTGAGATTGGGGATATTCTCTCATTATTTGCTTGCCAGAATGTCTATGGTAGAATGTTTACATATTGTCTTTCAAGGTGATAATCCTTCTAGTGAGGAAGTACAAGATTAGCTGTCAAGTTGGATTCTGCTGTTCGGCAGTCTACTTGTGAAGTTATATCTCGTCCTGATTGACCCCCGTGCAAGCATGAGTTACCCGAGGTCCCACATAGCTTGTGTTGGGTTCTTGTAGTTGGGCAATCCTTATGTAAGTAAATGGGTGGGCAAGCTTGCTCTTGATACGTTTCATTTACTAAACAAGAAGGGGTAGACATTTCTAAACCTTAACAACTAAGGTAACCATCAGCGAGAGACCGCTTTAAAATGAATTGTGAGAAATGCATGAACAATTTAATCAATTTAATATGGGTATATGCGTATTGATATATAAACGAAGAGTTTGTTGAAGCAGCTGATGCAACTGGCTTGAGAAGTGGACTTGGCTTGAGAAGTGGAATTTGTATTAACTCAGCTATGTGCATATGGAGATAGGTTGCTATAATGCAAAGGTTGTGGCCTTTGGCCTTTGGCCTTATGTAGAGTACAGACTGTGATTTTGATCTGAATATATTATACCATGGCTCCTTTCGTTTTGCCCCATCCTTTCCTTAGGGCAGCAGACACTGGATCCAATTCCAATTGTGGCCTACCTGCTCCAAGTATTGTTTTAGCTAGTCAATTGTTTTTGATCGTGTCATTTTTATTTTGACCCTACAGCTTAACCGAGTGTGCTAATCTCGTCTATACAAATACAACTGACATTTGCTTGATTTTATCTCGACCATGTTTGAGTTTAAATGTTAATTGGATAAGGTTTACCTAGCATACCGTCAGAATTCTTAAGTGGTGCTCAGCCTATTCAGGATTGGACTACTATTACACAAGTAGCTCATGTGGATATGCTATACGCCCTAGCTGTTAACTTCCTTCTGAATACCTTATTGATCTGTTTAACAAGCCTCAAGATATTTCATCTTGCTCAGGGCTGCTTGTCTCCCTATAATGTGTTTGGCCAGCAAGGTGATGTGTAGGCTTACATCATCACCTCTGGTTGTTACAGCTTTCATGTTGCCTGTGGCAGAAGCCTCTTGAGGGATGATAGCCATTTTTAAGTGGGAAGAGCACCCACCCACCTAAGGCAAGATTTTGACGGCAGAGGTGAACATCGATTACAAATCTGTCTGCAATCTCATTTTTCATTGTATTGTTCAGTCAACAAAGTGGTTGTGGTGATCACGGTATGGTTTGGTACACCAGGAAGTTTCTAGTGTTGTAGGTGCAGTGGCTAGCTTAGTCACTGATTCTTAGGTTTAGGAATAAGGTGGGCCAGCTTGGTCACTGATTCTTAGGTTTAGGACTAAGGTGAATCAGTGAATGAAATACAACTGATACCATTGACATAGTGGCAGGAGATCAACTACATTTAACAACTTTCAACCAGTATTTTAAATTAGAAATTGAGCTGTTTTAGAGCTTCAGATTGCTCTGCTATCTTCAACCAAGTATTTTTTTACGAAGTATCTGAATTTCATATTGGTGTTGTCGATACCTTTTCATCCCATATTGAAACGAGTTAATGTTGTTGAAATCTAGATCATTCACTTAAAAATATACACTTTCTAGCTAGATCCAAGGCCATTTATTTCATCTCAATCAAAGGGCCAGACTTTTGAATTTGCCAATAGCACCATAGATTCTCTCAGTAATTTATAGATAGAGGTAGAGACTTTCTTGAATATTATCTCACAGGAGTGTGGTTAATGTAACAACTTATAAAAGGTTTATGCAAGTTTAGACTGGCGTCACCTTTTCGAAAATCCTAATTGCTTTGTTTATGTCACATTGAAATCCATGAGATGTTATATGTTGGTTTTGTTAAAATACACCCATTTATTAGTTATCTGAAATACTTTTAACATATAAAATAGGATTCTTCTGACATAGCTGTAGAGATGTTGGTACCTATTAGAACCATGGCCCGAAAGAAGGTAAATGAAACTTTCTAGACAAGATAATAGCTGTACTTTTATCCCATTTACACCACTAACCTGCATTGACACATCCAAGAGCATGGAGACTTTATAACTCAATGGTGTAGAATTTTTAAAATTTAAGTATTGCTTCTTTGTGAGGGTTGAGTATTTTAATACGAAAGAAGCAACGCATGGCAATTGATACATATGATGGTTCAACAATGCTCGCAAATGGTACAAGGAATGCTCTAGGATTAGTATTCATGAGGGGCAACGAAAAGGGTCTATTGGCCTTTTTGAAGTTATGATTGATTGAGCTACTTGAAAAGTTTGATAAGATTTCTTTTATATGTAATTTTACATGCCAAGGTTAATACCTTAGTTTCATGTCAGTTTTTGTTACTTTTAGCACATGTACAGTGAAAGCTTCCCAAGGCTAATACCTAAGTTTCATGTCAGTTTTTGTTACTTTTAGCACATGTACAGTGAAAGCTTCAATAGGCATTCCATTGATCATTCCTAGTGACGTCCCTAGCTCTTACTCTTTGTGGGCGGCCTCTTAGAGACCCTACCATCTTTAGTATATGACTAAGTAGTTGGTGAGGATTAAGACATTATTTGTAAGTGCATAGTGCACTAATTAAAATGGGACCGCTTCAAACCCATCCTAACCCAGAGGTATCGATGAGCAGATTAAAGTTAAGGGGAATTAAATTTGTTCGTTATGGCAAGTCAAATTGCATGTTTCTTCTCTGTTTCCTAACCTACCAACTCATAGAGTGCCCTGGTTTTTATATGGCTCTGATGAATGTTCAAAAAAATTCTAAGACATTTGGATACCTTCAAATGAATGATTATCCATGGAAAACATCACAAGCTTCATTAGAGCAATGCCTCATCTACCTTTTTTAAAGGTTAGAGAGCATAAGGTAGGCAATATCATTATGCATCTTCCATCTCTAAACATCATATTGAGTCTCTAAGATTTTTTTGACCACCGATCTATGAATGGAGTGTAATTCAAGGGCATATTGATAATACCTTTAGAAGAAAAAATCCTGTAAATTAGATATAAGTTAATCAAATCTGGTTAACCTCTGCCCATTTTCTTGTGAGGGTGTTATATGGGATCATGTGGCACATCACCTTATAGGATATATAAGTTTGAAGTAGATGATACCTATATAGGTCTTTTTTTCTCTTTCTAAGTAGAAGGGAGAAGGATATTTTTTATATATGGCAACTCCAAAGTGTTTATTTATAGAAATTATATGTTTTAAAATTTTTGAGCAATGTTTCTACACACCTAGGTAGTTTTATTTGGCGAAGCAAGTGAAAATAGAGACCCATCATGGAATGCTTTGGAAATAAGAGATTGTTTCCCTTGACAAAGATAAGTAATTTAAATTTGGTTATTTTGGTGAACTTTTTGGGCCCTATGGTCTATTTAAGCTTATATTTTAGCCAATTAGACTCCTTTAATTATATGTGTCATAGAAGAGTGTAAATAAACTAATCATCTCCTCACTATTTAAAAGAGAGTTCTTGTAGTTGTAAAGAACTTTGTTTTTCAAAGATTTGATATATATTTATATACATTTAGTATTAATATTAGACTCCTTTAATTATATATGTCATAGAAGAGTGTAAATAAACTAATCATCTCCTCACTATTTAATATAGAGTTCTTGTAGTTGTAAAGAGCTTTGTTTTTCAAAGATTTGATATATATTTATATGCATTTAGTATTAATATGATCTTCATGTATCCTCTAAATTTTTTGGTATAAAATATCTACTTATAATGGTGGTTGTTTCTTTAAGAAATTGTTACTACATGTTTAATAGGATGACTATTTTTCCTTTGAAGAAACATACAAATTATACATATTTATGTTGTTGAAAATCTCATGTGATCTCTTTGATTAAGATTGTTGTACCATCTTCATTTTAAGAAGTGTCCCATCATTATAGCTATGTTATATGCACTTACTTATTATTGAATTAAGTACTGGAGAAAAAGTAAGTCTATTTCTCATTCAAATTGACTATATTTGAGGATCAAGTATATCAAAACAAATAATGCACTTAAGAAATATAATATGATCAAACTACTAGATATTAGGAATGGTATGTAAGTAAACCTTAAATCTATTGTATAAAAAGATCAATCTTACCTTGTTATAAGTTTGATTTATCTTATCATATTGACTCTATATTACCTTATGAGATTAAATATCACCTATGCAATAGGTAATACATCTAGATTTTTGTGAAATATTAGTGATAATTATAAAATGACAAAATGTACATTAAATTATATTAAAGATATAACTAATTATATCTCTACTAGTTCCATATCAAGAACACAATTTATTAGATTTGTGGTTGACTATGTTGGTGCTCCTATTAATAGGAAACATATAATGTAGTTGATATCACATGGATGGAGTAATACTTAAACAACTATCTCTTATGTCTCTTTAATTTATAAAGGATGATTACAAAAATAGCTACAAAAGAATCAATATGGCTTCAAAGATTATTAGAAGATTTTCATTTAGGCACTAGTATAAGTTCCATTTTATTATATGATATCTAAAGCTTTTACTCTTGTCAAAGCATTCTTGTTCAAACATCTAGAAATAAAGCACATTGAAGTTCATGGGCACTTCATTCAAGGATTTTTTTTCACCATAAAATTATTCTCTAGTTTTGCTAGACTAATTATCTGGTGGTATATATATTGTGATAATGGAAAATCGGGTTGGAATCCCAACAATCACAAAAAATTCTCTATGTAGTGCCTCTACTACAAAGCTTAGCCTCATAGAGTTGCCATTCAGGGGGACTGCTAATAACAATGATACCTCTTATAGGTTAACTCTACATGTAAGACCATAATGTTTCAGTTCTCTCATTGCATGGGGTGATTTGTCGGTTTAGGGGTTTTTGGCCTAGCCTCCCTCAGCTGCACACTTGGATCTTAGAACAGTAGGGGCCTCTAATCACTGGTAAATTTCACATTTTCCCCATGGGTAAGGGATTTTTTGTTGCTAAGTTTGATAATGCTCAGGATAGAAACAAAATCCTTTGTGATCAATTTTTTAGTTGAGAGAATAGGTTTCTGTTGATGATTAAGCCTTGGCATTTTGATTTCAACCCCTCTTTTGAAACGTTTAATAAGATCCTGATTTGGGTTCGGCTTCCTAACCTCCAACTCCATTTATGGGTTGATCCTCTTTTAGAGGAAGTGGGTGAGGCCCTTGGAGATTTTTTGATGGTGGGTGATGAATCCTTTGATATTTTTCACTCCACCTATGCCCGTTTATTGGTTGAAATGGATGTTTCTAAAGGGTTGCCTGCTAAGATTTTACTTAAATCTTCTAAGGGTTCTTGGGTTCAATCTTTAGACTATGAAGGGATTCCCTTTTGATGTAGAAGATGTTTCAAAATAGGTCATGTAGTTGCTCATTGTGGTTTTGAGAAAAAAGGAAAGAAGGCTACATGGTGGAAAGGTGCTTCTCAACAACATTATACAGTTGAAAAGAATTTTGAGCAACATAGTTGTTTTTTAGAGGTGGTTGCGATGGAATCACAGGGTTTTGGGGCATCCTCTCTGAATGTCACAAATGGTGAGGTTGCTGATGTTGTGCATGATTAGCATGTTGAAACCCTTAAAGTGAAAGAGAATGGGCCTTCGACTGCCATTTTCGGTGATAGCATTCCGAATCTCATTCTTGGTGGCTTTTCAGATGAGGCCTTGCCTGCAGGGAAGAATACTGATGAAATCTCTAAAACAATGGCTGCAGGCATTCATTCTCTAGTTATTGGGGTGCTAGCTTGGCATGATAAGGCAACATAATTGGAAGAGGGCTAGATTTCTATTAAGGGAAAGAAAGCTAAGTTCGCTACGCCTTCTTTTGACATGACTCTCCACTCCCACACGAGTAACTCTAAATGTAAATCTTGATGGTTCTTGGTTGGGGGCTGGTTTTTGGTGGGTTGCAGGCTGTTCTTTTTGCAACTTTGTTTTAGGTTGTGGGAGCCTTTTTTAAAAAAAAACCCATGTTCTTTGTATAGGGTTTCGGGTCCCTTCAAAACTTGTTTTTACCTTAATCAAAAAATCTACATGTAAGACCCATAGGGTTGGATAAGACCTAAGGGCACATGTAAGACCTATAGGAACATTTAAGACACAAGCATTTTACATGCTATACATGTAAGTCCTACATGTAGTATGTATCTCTTCATATGTATTCATTCTATAAGAAACATGAATTATGTATGACATATGGGCATTATGATTATTGTAACAAGAACCTAGGAGGCTAATTTGAGGAGACCTAGGCTCCAACAATTTTTTTATGTCCACATTAAAATATTATTATGATGAAATTGGGATCTAAATTAGAACAAGAGGTTCATCCTGTAGTTTGAAACGTGTGATATTCATCTTGGTATATAATTTTATTCTGGTGACATGCTTGTCAAAGAAGTCCTACATTATTGAAGAACTTTATCTTTTATTTTAAAAGAAATTGACAACATGAACCTCCTATAAACATTATGGGGGGAGTGTTAGATCATAATGTTTATTTAGGGATTACATTTAATGTAGGTAGTCCTAAATAAAATTCAAAAGACTTACTATTGGGATTTGGGTGATATTCACCTACATAGAGTCCTTTTGGAAATAGTTTATCTATAGCCTTCATTGTGGTAGAATGCAACATAAATTGGTAAGTTTCTAACATTGTAGTATAACATTTTATGTTGATTAACATGTGGTTATGCATGAAAATAGTTGCAGTGCATCATATATGGCTTGTCTACATATGATGGTATTGCGACAACGACAAGGAGGTATATGAAAGAACTCAACAAAATAGATGTTTAGTGCTTACTGGAAGTGTAATTAGTGATGTATGTGCACTTATGGTGGAATTGGTGAACATGTTACATGATCTAAGGGATATATAATATCCTAAAGATGACAACAAGTACCACAAACAATCTAAAGCTAAGTGAAGTTTGTACATGTGCTACCACACACAAGCATTTGGAAGTGGTAGCTATATTAAAAACATGGTAATACAAACGGTGTAAGAATGCAACTATTGAATCATAATGAAACTAATTTTTTTTACAGTGATTATCCACATGGAGACATCATACTTGGTGGTAAGTGTAGTAAGTTAATGTCATGTATATTTCAAATATGGTTACACAACTCTTAGGATTCCATGAATTGGTTTGACGATTAAATGATAGGTCTTCTCATGAATGCATCCATATATATTAGTTTGTGTGAATGTGCCAAGGTTATGAACTCATTGTATTAGACACTAGAGACATTTGTACACTATCGGTGTGTAAACAATTGAAAGGTTGTAAAAGAAGGGTATGCTATATATTGATACTTTGTAAAAGGTTTTCCAAAGGCCTTGTATAGAAGCAATGTTGATTTTGAATAATACAATTGTGAACATATTTTGGTGGTAGGTTTTCTCACATAAGGGTTCCCATGTAAAGAATCTTCGTGTCTTGTGTAATCTCATGACTACATACTCTTCTATTATTTCAATGTGTTGGTATTTAGATTTTGTACATGCTATTAAGAATTTATTATTCTAGTCTTTGGTCCTCTATAATAGGCATGAAAATATCCAATAGTTGGTAGTAGAGCCAAGTTGGTTGCTTGGGTGGTATCTACTTTATTTGAGTGCAAATCCTAGCACATGCAATGGTGAAACTCTACAATAATCGAAAATGTGTAGTTAGTGTATAATTGGAACCTAATGAAATCTTTGAAGGATTATAGAAGAAAATAAAACACTATTAAGTCTATGGTGAGCATAAGGGTTGATGTAAGAAGTTGGGTCCACAAAAAGTTCAAAAAGTGGAAGTGTTTTTCTTGATTTTCAAAATTTATCACAGTTGGACTAAAAAATCTAAAACACTTACACATTGAATCTTAAAAAAAGTCAATAATATGAAATTTAGTGTTTTGAGTCTAGTTTCCAAATATGTAATTTATTCTAATACCCAAATGATACAAATTAATTTTTAATAGGCATGCATAAAAACCACTTTTGAAAAGTCACTTTTTTTTTACCATATCATGCACATGTATGGACACCATAATTTGACTTAAATAAAAGTTTTTTTTTTTAATTTCCTTTTGGGGAAAGATGTGTAATAAATTGAAGATTGATTAGGATATTTTTTATAATTTTTTTTGAATCTATATATTATTAATTTTCATTGGTCCTAATTGTTGTTTTTGAAAACCAACGTGTACAAACACCATAATTTGAACTAAAATAATCATTTTTTTATTTTTTTCATTGTGTAAAGAATTTTTTGTAGGTTGATTTCATATAATTTTATGGATCGGTTTTCTTAGAAATTAATAGAACAAAAAATTAATAAATTAAAAGATTAAAAAACAAAAATCCTGATATTTCAACTTTATGGATTAGTTTTCTTAGAAATTAATTAAAAAATAGAAAACATAATCCAATTATTAAAAAAATTACATATTTGAAAACTAGACTCTGTGATCTATAAAGGGTTTTAATTTCGTAAGTTAATTTTGAAAAAAAATCCATCAACTATATTGCCAAAGTTAGACATTTCTCTTGACATTGCCTTAGTTTTTTAGTTATAGGTCAAAGGCTAAGGATTAGGTTGCCAAACCTTTCCTAAGCCTATAACCCAAGCAAAAAGAGGCTTGAGGATTTGAGCTTCAAAGAACAAGTACCCATTTTAAAATGGGTGCTCATTGTAATTTAGAAAAGGTACCCATTTCAAAATAGGTACCATTTCTATTATACCTGTTTTTTCCAAATTTGGAAAAAATTGATTCACCACCTTTTTTCTACAACATTCCTTTTCTGCAATACAAATTGACAACACCATTTTATGTGATTTTTTATTCAATTTTGTCTTGTGCAATCTCTTAATAGGTCAAATTCTATTCAATTTTTTGAAGGAGACAATCACAAATTGAATATTCCGAAGTGGAACCAAGTACAAGGACTTTTCTCAAGAGAAATTGAAAAAAGAGGGTTTTTGATATATTCATATTTATTTGTACTTCAAAGTTTATAGAACAAAGGATCAAAATATATAGTTTTATTTCAAAATTTCAAGGAGGTAGCAATTTCAAAATAGGTTAAAAATTATTTATTTATCAAGAGGGTTTGGTAATCATGGGATCAAAGCAAAGACAAATAAAAAATGTAGGAAGTTAATGACACCCAAAGAAATTAAAGAAAATAGAGAGATGGAGGCAAAACAACAAAGAGATAAAAGAACAAGGATTCATCAAATAAAAAAATAATGAAACATCTAGTTCCATGATTATTGAAGAGGAGACCATGAAGGATGGGATGCATGTAAATGATGCAAATGTGGAAGTGGTGAATATGGAATAAAATGTGATTATAGAGACAAACCCAACTATGTCTTCAAATTCAACTTTGAATGATATGGAAATAGTGACTATGCAAACAAATTCACATATGTCTTCAAATCCACCTTTCAATAATATGGAAAATGCAACTATTCAAACAAATCCAGGTATGTCTTCAAACCCATATTTTGATGATATTGATAAAGATTTTTTAAATGAAGCTGGATATACCAATAATGGTATCAATTATACTATGAAATAATTAATGGATCAACACAATTACATTCATTTAAGAGTTCAAATGCAAACATGTGGACAATATGGACAAGGGAGCTTGCATGTTTTTATCAATTTTGTATTGTAGGTGATTGGGAAGCATGTGAAAATATAGAATGGGTCGAAGAATGGAAACAAAGAGACTTAACACCTACATCAACACATCAACATGGAACAACAATTGAAGAAGATAATCAAGTTTTTGCATAAGATGATTATGATCGTGTTTCAAAACTTTTACAAGAAGACATTAAATCATTCATTTTTTTATTACACTATTTTGTAATATATAATTTTATATGTATGCATGTTTATATGTGAATTATATGCCACTATTTATTGAATTAAGTGTTCTTTTGCAAGATATGTGTATGCTATTGTTTCACCTGAGGGGAATGAAGAGGAAATGAACTATTGGTTGGCTAGATGTGTTGAGAGAAAACATAAGTTGGTACATTCTAGAGTAGATAATGATCACTATGAGTATCCAAATGACTTTGTGGTTGTTGACACCTGGCTACACAAATATCGAATAAGAAAGAATGGTCTACCTACATTTGAAGACTATGAAAGACATAAAAAGATTATACATTACTCACATTTGATTGTGGCAACCAATATAAAACTAGTTAGATATCAAGGGATGCCTGCTAATAAAGTGTTATGAACAATTTCAATGGATGAGCATAAGTCAATCATAGATGTATTACTAAAAAGAGAGGATCCAAATGGTACAACAAAATAAATAAATATATATAAATATATAGTTGTATATATTTAATTGATAGTTTATATATAGTTGTTTTTTTTTCACATATCTTAGAGTCAAGGCTCATGTGTATCTCCCCTTAATACATCTTATGTTAGTCTTAAGTCATTTCTTAATTACAGCTAATCATTTTTATTTCAAGTCTCCCACAACTAGATGCGTTACAAAAAAGAGAGGGTGCAAATGTTACAATGGAATTTGAATAAATATAGGTAACTATATAGTTCTATACATTTAATTGATAGTCAAAATATAAAGCTAATTAATTCATTGTGATTTTATAATTTTTTTAGAATTGATTGCATATCTCCTTAAGTTATATTTGCTAGCAAAATGTGTCTCAACCTTGCAATTATATAGAAGTTATTGTTGATAGGATATATATATTAGTTACATTGATAGGTGTAATATACAATGGTAGCAAGGGGAGGAGTGGGATGCATGTAAACAAATATTGGTTAACCTTCTAGAAAACTTCTAAAATGATCGACATACATTAAATAAATGATACATTGTAAATCTAGGCTGTCAATTATTAGATTTTAGATCTAATGGTGGATATTTTGTTAACCTGTCTTGCCTTAGAAGGTAACCCTATTTTATGAGAGCGTTGTTATACTACGATTGTATACGATGATGTATTATGAGAGTCTGATAGTGGTCGTGTTGTCTCTGAATCTCAGGTGGTGATACTCTTGTGAGATGCTTGCTTTGCAAGTATCTTGTAATCTTTGTGATTTTTGAATAATATATTGGGTGGATTTTGGAGTGTGGGGTTTTTCTCTTGAAAGGGTTTTCCCCACATAAATCACTGTGTTGTGGTATGCGTAATATTTATGTTTAAGTTTTTGTAATTGTTAAAGATCTATAAAGTTTTGGATTATTCTCCTCTCAAGATTAGTGTATGAATTTGTTTTGCTACCTTAGCTTCCTTACAAGTGGTATCAAAGCCTAATCACCTTTGGTTTTAGTTGTGGATTGTTGGGTTTTTTGAACTAATACAGATTTGAGTGGGAGTTTGTGCAGAAAATATTTTGTGATCTTGTTGTAGGAATTTTTAGATGGCAAGTTCACTAGGGAGAATAGAGGTGGATAAATTTTTTGGAAATAATTTTGAAATGTAGAAGTTGAAGATGGAGGATCTGTTGATAGATCGAGATATGTGGGATGTTGATGAGAATGTTTCAAGGCTTGTAGACCTTACTCAGGCTGCTCAATATGATGTTATGAATCATAAAGACAAGGGTCTAATCAAATTGTGCTTGGTAGACTTTTGTTTTAATTAATTTCCATGAGGAAACCTCTGCAAAGAAACTATGGAAGAAGCTTGGTGAGATGTATCAAGCTAAATATTTAGTGAACAAGATTTTATTGAGGAAGAAGTTACATTCCTTGAGAATGGAAGAGGGTGACGAATCATAGACCACCTAGAAGCATTCAATATGTTGGTGTCTCAATTGGCATTAGTTGGTGTCAAAATGGATGAGGATAAATGTCAGATCTTTCTTTTTTCTTTGCCTGATTCATGATATTCTCTTATTATGGTTATTGGGAGTACTTCTATAATTTTGAAGATTGAAGATGTGGTGGGTTCTTTGCTTTTTGAAGAGATGAGGAGGAAGGTATCCAACACTACCAAGGAGGCCTTAAATGCTCATGGAAGACCTAAGGAAAAAGGAAAGAAGAATGAGAAGCATGACAAATCCAAGTCTAAGGGGAGATCTAAATTTCCTGGAAAGTCCAAAGTTATTTGCTAGAACTGCAGTAAGCTTGGACATGTTCATAAGGAATGTAAAGAAGAAAATAAGAGATTTGATTCCACTAGTAGAAAAACAATAATAAATGACTAAAAAAATACTAAAAATTGGTCACGTGACCATTAGCTTGGTCACATGACCATTAGTAGTTTATTGTTAGTCATTTATAATGCGACCAAATTTATGACCAAACCATTTTTACTGATTTATTGGTTGTTTTGATTGATCAAATTGGTAGTATATTTGGTCATTAATTTAGTCATTGATTGTTATTAACTAGTCATTTATTTAGTCATGGTAGTCATTTATTTAGTCATGGTAGTTGTTTATTTAGTCATTGTAGTCATTTATTTAGTCACGGTAGTCATTTATTTAAGTCATGGTAGTCATTTATTTTAGTCATGGTTTAGTGATTTATTTAGTCATGGTAGTCATTTATTTTTTCATTTATGAACTAATGCTTTCAAATGTCTATGTAAAATCCTATGTTTGAAGAATGTTGTTACAATAACTAGTCTATAAAAGAAGCTATCATTGAGAGACTCTTATAAAAACATTATTCAGTTGAAAATATAATTCATTCTTCTCAAAAAATAAGACCCACAATGTTACTTTTCTTTTAAAAGATTTTTAACATTATTTTCTTTGATTTTAAGAATTGCAACCAAAATTTTGGCCAATAGTTAGAACACATTTCTTAATAACTAACTCTTTCAAACATTCAAATAGTTAAAGGCACATGGGCAATCAAATTGATGATAAATATTACACAAGACAAATAAAACAATATTGAATCTATATATTAAGGAGAAACATTACACATCAAAGTGTTCAGCTACAACAGTCTCTAATAAACTAGTTCTCAAAAACCTTCATTATTCTTCTCTGATAAACCAGTTCTCAAACCCTAAACAAATACCAAACCCTAAAAATATTTACATCTCAAATCAACAAAACAACATGATAGATAGGGAGTTTTGGTGATAGCATAGATGGCATAAATAATTCCTGGCAAGTAGCCCAAAATTGTGAGCATCAAGCATATCCAGAACTCCACCTGCACAATCCTCACGCCTTTTCAATGTGTATCAACAACCCATCTTCAACATAGGGCATAGTGGATCTATTCTATAATTGTGCTCCATTGACAAATCAAACACACTTTGTCAATACCCACGTTCATTTCTAATTTGCAACCCTAAATGTTTAAATTTTTTTTAACCAAATGAAAATGGAAATACACCTATAATGATTCATAAGATCTCTTCACCACTCTCTTGCATTCTGATACTCATTGTGAATAACATAACTGCACCTACATAAAATACCCATTACGAGTCAAATACATGCAATTAAAGAAAATACACATATTTTCTTTGTGAAAAGCACAATAAAACCCCTTACACGTTGAATCAACATAAACAACAATAAATATACTTGTATATATCACCTCAACACTGTAATTCAAAAAAGAATGCATAGATTCATTATTTGAGTATAGAAAGATTGCGTCAAAGCGAAGAATTAATATAGCTTCAAGGGAACGAGTCTATAGTCTGTGGTAAAGAAAGACTGCAGCCAAATGAAGAAGCAATTCTAAATCAAAACATTCTATTTTAGGGTTGATTCTAGGCCTGCTATATTATAAGACCTTTGGAGGTTGTCAAAGCAAGCAAACAATAACCCTATTTACTATTCGTACACATAACCTATGATGTGTCCATTGTTCAAAGACTGCAAAAGTGATATAGAGCTAGGCATTTTAGAGTGGAGTTGGAATATAATTAGGTACCCATTTTGAAATGGACACAAAATTTAATTCAATACGTTTAAACAAATCTTAGCCGTTCACCATTTTTTTGCCATTTTGGGTTGTTTTTCGCGTTTCCCTCCAAACTCATTCTCACTTATTGAAAATATGGTTTCGACGAGGATTTAAGAGTATGTTTATTAAAATGAAAATTACAACAAAGATCCTAATAATGAATATTTTATATTTTAATAGTTTAATAAATATTATATTATAATATAAATTATATTATATTATATTAATATTATAATATAATATAATATAATATTATAATATAATATTATAATATAATATAATATAATATAATATTATATAATATATAATATTAAATACATTATAATATAAATATAATAATAGATTATATAATATATTATATAATATATAATATAACATTATATAATATAATGTTATATAATATATAATATATTATATAATATAATATATTATATAATATAATATTATATGATATATGTATTATATTATAATATTATATTATATGATATATATATATATATTTTATATAATATCATATTATATTATAATTAATATATATATTATATTGAGGTGGGGGGCGTAGCTTGATTGGCTAAAGAATCTTGTTGCTAAGAAAGAGGTCACGAGGTCTAGTCTCCCCCAAACCCGTGGAAAAGGTTTACTAGGTGCACTGCAATTTATAGGGGGACGAATGCCCGATACCCGATTGATTCCTGCAATCTAAAAAATTTTAAAAAATTATATATTATAATATAATATATTATTATTATATTAAATTATAATACAACCCACTCCCTCGATTCAAAATATATTTTTTAATTATCCACTTTAATATCATATTGTCTACTTTTTATTTGAGTGACTAATTATTTAGTTGTACTCGATGATCAAATTAGTCACTTATGATGATCAAATTAGTCATTTATAGTTGTGTTGTAAAAAATGAGTAGAATTTAGTCATATTTAGTCCTTGTGACTAAAAGTTTTAGTCGCGTAGTCATTTATTTGCCAAATTCATTGCAAAAATAACATCCATAAGATTTTTGCCTGCTATTGTTGTTGCTTATGATTTAGAGGTTGAGTAAATGGATGTGAAAACTACTTTCCTTCATTGTGACTTGGAGGAGGATATTTATATGACACAACTAGAGCACTACATGGTGAAAGGTAAGAGTAATTTGGTTTACAAATTGAAGAAATATTTGTATGGATTAAAACAGAGTCCTAGGATGTGGTACTAGAAATTTGATACATACGTGTTGAGCTTGGGATTTGAGTGTTCTAAATCAAATCATTGCGTTTATTATAAACTGATGGTGATAATTTCTAGTTTATTACATTATATGTTGATGATATGTTATTTATTGGCAAATGGAAAGGTATAGTTTCAAAGTTGAAATCTCAACTTGTTGCTAAACTTGAAATGAAAGACCTTGGTACAACTAGACACATTCTTGAGATGAAAATTAAAAAATGATAGAAAGAACAAAAAGCTATGGCTTGGCCAAAGTAAGTATGCCAATTTAATTTTACAGAGATTTAACATGCAAGATTGTAGACCATTGTGTGTTCCTCTTTCTATTGGAACAAATTTATCTATTTCAGATTGTCCAACATCTCCATCATAGGTGGAAGACATGATCAAAGTGCCTTACCTGAGTGCAGTTGGAAGTTTGATGTATGCTATGGTTTGTACTAGACCAAACATTTCCCAAGCAATGGGAGTTCTTTCCAGATATATGTTTGATCTTGGTAGAGTTCATTGGGATACAGTTAAAATGGTCTTCAAATATTTGCACAGTATCTCAGATTATTCCTTTTGTTACCATAGTAATATGACCGAAGACGAGATTTCCCTTGATATTCATGGTTATGTGGATTTAGACTGGGTAGGTGTTATTGATAGTAGACAATCCTTCAGTGCTTATGTGTTTACATTATTCGATGGTGCAATTAGTTGGCTGAGTAAGTGATAGGCGGTGGTTGCTTTTTCCACCACTAAAGCAGAGTATATGGTAGCTACTCATTCTTGTAAATAAGCCATTTAGATTAAGAGACCATGTTTAGTTATTGGAATAAAACAAGGTGCAGTGACAATTTATTGCGACAGTCAGAGTGCGATATGTCTAGCCAAGAACCTAAAAATTCATGCCAAGACCAAGCACATTGATGTACAATATCATTTTGCTTGAGATATGGTCGAAGATGATAGGGTGAAATTGGTTAAGGTAGAGACTTTGATTAATGTTGTTGATTCTTTAACTAAGCCTATGAGCACAGAGAAGTTCAGATGGTGTTCAGAGACTATGGGATTTTTTACCCCTAGCAATTAAGAGACAATGTTTACTCCCTTCTATTGCTCTTGCAAGGTGTTTGACAAGTGGGAGATTTGTTGGGAAAATGTGTCAACCTTGCAATTATATAAAGGTTATTGTTGATAGAATATGAATATATATATATATATATATATATATATATATATTTCACAGTTACACCAATAGATGTGATATACAATGGTAGCAAGGGGAGGAGTGGGATGTGTGCAAATAATATTTTGTTAATTTTTTTTAAAACTCCTAAAATGACTAACATACATTGAATAAATGATACATTTTAAATTTAGACCATTAATTATTAAGTATTAGATTTAATGGTGGATATTTTTTTGGCCTATCTTACCCTAGAAGGTAACCCTATTTTATGAGGGTGTTGTACTACAATTGTAGATGGTGATGTATTATAAGAGTCTGATAGTGGTCGTGTTGTCTTTGAATCTCTGGTGGTGATACTCCTGTGAGAAGCTTGCTTTGCAAGTATATTGTAATTTTATGATTTTTGAATAATATACTAGATGGATTTTGGAGTGTGGGATTTTTCTCCAAAAAGGGTTTTCCCCATGTAAATCATTGTGTTATAGTATGCATAATATTTATTTTTATTTCCGTTTAAGTTTCTGTAACTGTTAAAGATCTGTAAAATTTTGCAGTATTCTCATCTCAAGATTAGTGTAGGAAGTTGTTATGCTACCTTAAAATATCCTCTTAGGTCCCCTTAAGTCATCCTAGATTATGTACCCTTTTAATCCATATCCTACTTATAGAACTAATTTTCTTGTATGACACATAATTTGAGTCAAGGCTCTTGTATCTCGACTTAAGCCATCCTATTAAGACCCCTTAAGTCACCATCTTAGATCCTTGAAATCCATCCTCTTGCATCCCCTTAAGTCATTTGTTTTAACTCCCCTTAAGCCATCCTCTTTGCATCCCTTAAGCTATCACCTTAGCTACCCTAAATCCATCCTCTTGCATCCCCTTAAGTCATTCTCTTAACTCCCCTTAATCCATCCTCTTAGGACCCCTTAATTCATCCTATTAGATACCCTAAATCATCCTCTTGCATCCCCTTAAGTCATTCTCTTAAATCCCCTTAATCCATCCTCTTATGTTAGTCTTAATCCAAACACTTAACTATCCTAAATCCATCCTCTTCATCCCCTTAAGTCATTCTATTAACTCCCCTTAATCCTTCCTCTTAGGACCCCTTAAGTCATCCTCTTAGCTACCCTAAATCCATCCTCTTGCATCCCCTTAAGTCATTCTCTCAACTCCCCTTAAGCCATCCTATTACCCCCTCTTAATTCATCTTCTAATTATAGCTGAATTTATCACATGACTCCGAGTCAAGGCTCATGTGTATCTCTCCTTAATCCATCTTCTTATATTAGTCTTAAGTCATTTCCTAATTCTAATTAATCATTTTTGTTTTAGGTCTTCCAAAAATAAATGCATTACAAAAAAGAGAGGATGCAAATGTTACAATGAAATATGAATAAATATAGGTAGCCATATAGTTCTATACATTTAATTGATAGTCAAAATATAAAGCTAACTAATTCATTGTTGTTTTATAATTTTTTTAAGAATTGATTGCATATCCCCTTAAGTCATATCCTCTTAGGTCCCCTTAAGTCATCCTAGATTATGTACCCTTAAATCCATCCTCTTGCATCCCCTTAAGTAATTTCCTTATTATAGTTAATCATTTTTGTTTTAGGCCTCCCACAACTAGATGCATTACAAAAAAGAGAGGATGCAGATGTTACAATAGAATTTGACTAAATATAGGTAACTATATAGTTCTATACATTTGATTAATAGTCAAAATATAAAGCTAATTAATTCATTGTCATTTTATAAAAAGTTTAGAATTGATTGCATATCACCTTAAGTTATATCCTCTTAGGTCCTCTTAAGTCATCCTAAATTACGTACCCTTAAATCCATCCTCTTGCATTCCCTTAAGCCATTTCCTAATTATAGTTTATCATTTTTTTTAGGTCTCCCACAATTAGATGAGTTACAAAAAAGAGAGGATGCAAATGTTACAATATAATTTTAATAAATACATGAAACTATATAGTTCTATACATTTAATTGATAGTCAAAATATAAATCTAATTAATTCATTGTCATTTTATAAAAAAGTTTATAGTTGATTGCATATCCCCTTAAGTCATATCCTCTTAGGTCCCCTTAAGTCATCCTAGATTATGTACCCTTAAATCCATCCTTTTGGACCCCCTTAAGTAATTTTCTAATTATAGTTAATCATTTTTATTTCAGGTCTCCCACAACTAGATGACATTGGTGACCACTACTTGTGCTTTCAACAACTCATGAAAAAGTATAGTAGATAATTTTCCATATGGTAGGCATCACTTGAATTTGTAAGGAATTTCTAAGATCCAATTTTCTAAATTTTATTAAATTATTCTTTCCCCACATGACTTGGAGTTATGAATCGTAAAATGTATAGTTAATTTGTACGTACATTCATTATTTTTTACATTTCCCCTCCTAGTAGGTCCACCATGATTGTCACTACAAATTTTCATCATAGATGCATTAGAAAAAAGAGAGGATGCAAATGTTACAATGAAATTTGAATAAATAAAGGTAACTATATAGTTCTATATATTTAATTTATAATCAACATATAAAGTTAATTAATTCATTGTCTTTTATAAAAATTTTAGAAGTGATTGCATGTCCCTTTAAGTCATATCTTAGGTCCCCTTAAGACATCCTAGATTACTTACCCTTTTAAGCCATCTCATAAAAATATAACTAATTTTATTACATGACACATAATTTGAGTCAACGCTCTTGTATCCCCCCTTAAGCCATTTGAGTCTTAGGACCCGTTAAGTCATCCACCTCTTAATTCATCTTCTAATTATAGCTAAATTTCTCACATGTTTGATTCAAGGCTCATTCATGTATATCTCCTTAATCCATCCTCCTATGCCACCTTAAGTCATTTCATAATTTTCTCACATGACACATAGTTTGAGTCAAGGATCTTGTTGCTGGAAAATCAAGGTATAACTTGAATCAATATACTTATTAAAGTGGTTGCAAATATAAAATTATATATTCAAGATTACAATAGAAATATTATGTGATTGACAATTACAACAATGAAAGGAAAATCTACAGTACCGCAAGCCATCAAATACAAGTGACACAAGATATATGTGGAGAAACTATTATCAATCAGATATGCACCCTATGCTAAGCTTGTAGAAAAATTAACTATTTGTTGACACATGGAAACCTTCTTCATATGTGGGTGATTTGATCGAAAAAGGAATTTCCAGAGTGAGCTGGTTCTCTGAGTGATAATTCCTATTCTAAATGATTTTTGAGGTAAAGAGTTAGAAGGATAATCTGGATTTAAAACTTAAGACTGCAACTCTACCACCTAAAATTATTGACCAAATTAAGGAGATTCTGATAGTAACTCACTCTTACCACCTCTTTAAAACACGATTCTCACAATCTCACAACACATATAATCCAAAAGTGATTTGTGCAAATGTTTAAAATAAACACAAGGCACAACCTGAATTAGCATGCAAATCCTACAAAGACTTAACAATAGTAAGACAAGAAAAGGATTCAACAGATTTGAATCACAAGACACATCAAATTACTACTGCAAAGCATAAACAAGAAGTGGGAAAGGAAACTTTGTTGTTTTATTGAATGAAGGAGTGAAACTCTCAAAATCTAAGTGCAAAAATTCTTAAAAAACTCTCTGTCTGAACAAGAGAGGAAGAAAACAATGATCTGAACTAAAAAAAAAACCCTAAGTTTTTCTCCTAAATAAAAATCTCCAAAACCCTAATCCGAGCTTAAGAAGAAAGCCCAGAAAAAGCATCCAAATTTGCATCATCTTGTGTAATAAAAGTGGTAAAATCACACTTTTTGCATGTCCATCCCAAAAACATCTAAAAATAGGTCCATTCTGCTTTAAAAGAAAAAATAAAACCTTATCTTCATCCCATGCAACTCAATTTCGCCCAAGGAAAAGTCAACTCTCTCAACTTTTATAAAACTGCTAAAAATAGAAAAAGAATAAAACAATTTATAAAACATTGTTTTATTCTCTACTTTACAAGATAATTGTAGTTTTATTTTTCTCAATTTGACTTAATTTTTGCAATAAAGATTTTGGAAATCTTTGCAAAACTATTACAAACCTTTATATCTCTTCAATTTGATTTTTCTCTAAAAAATCATAAAAATATAATGGCTATATTTAACATTGCATTTTAATTGATTTCAAGAAAATCAATCAAAATATAAAGCCTAAAGCATATACGAATATTTCTAAGCCATAATTATTGTCATTAAAATAAAATACCTAAGGTATTTAGACCATGAAATATTGTATCAAAACCAAGCCTAAAGACTTAGGCATATAAAGTCACATGAAAATCTAAGGCAAATGGAGATTTCAGCCACTAGGGTATTAGCTTAAGTTTGATTTTAAAAACAAAAATGGACAGTCCCCTAAGTTCGAATTAGGGAAAAATGGAGCAACCCTAATAAAAAAACTGTAATACCCCTCCGTTTTGATTATTGTTCAAGTTGCTTTATGCTATGTTTGGTTGCAGTTACTTTGATACCAGATACATTTTGTTATGATGTTTTGATCGTTACTATTGAGTGACAACTATTATTGTGAGATGTAGTTATCTGATTATTGTTTCACATGCATTATGGATTAATGATGTTGTAGAGTTAGCATGATATATTATTATGAGATTATTGGAATTATGATGGAAGTGTCAGTTTTGATGAGTGTATGGGTGAAGAGGACGAGTTCGCATCACTCGCTTGCGAGCGCCCTACGAATCCGTAATTCCTTCTTCATGGTGTGTATTATATGCTGGATATATTGTATGATGTTGTTTACTTGGTTGCATGATTGCAGGTACATGACATCGACTCCACTTAGTTTCACAGGTTTGAGCGTGTCGATCCAACGGTTAAGTTGAACGGGAGATAGTAGCTAGGTAACATGTGTCAAGTTTACACCCTAGCCTTAGTGTGTCGTTAGTTGTGTGTGTCGAGTCATTGTCTGTCTTGCTTTAATGTTATTTAATTTTGAAGAATTCTTGATTTGAAAATAAATATTTAGAATAATTGCATTTAAATCATGTTGATGGTTATTTAATTTAAATAATGCAATGTGGATAAAAGTTGATATTTAAATTAATTAATTATATTCAAATTATTTAATTAATTAAATTTAATCCAAGGGAGTTGAATTTAGTTATTAAATAATTTAATTAATTAATTAATTAAACGTGATGCAAGAGAATGAAAGGAAATAAAAGAATTAAAATTTAATTTGGAATTTAATTTCAACGTGTGGGAATTAAATTAGAAATTTTAATTAAATGTTTATTTGGGAAATTAGTTGCAACTTTGGAAATTAATTTATTATTTGAAATTGCATTTTAAATTGAAAGTGAGTTTTCGAAAAGTGAAATTGAAATTTGAAATTGAAAGTGAAATTGAAATTGAAATTGAAAATGAAATTGAAATATCTAATTTGCATGTAATGTGAATTAGGGTTGTATTAGGTATTTTTGATTTATAAAGAATACATGTTTTAATTTTAGGGGAGAAAGTTTTTAGAAAAATACATTTTTACAGCAGGGAAGAAATTTTGGAAAATTTGCACAGAGGTTTGATGAAAGTTTGATTGTAGAATTGATTGAAGGAAAGATTGTTTGCATTTGTTGGATTTTGGATTGGTTTCATTGGAGGATTGACGAAAATTCAAGAAATCCTTGGAGGAGGCTTGCATCAGAAATTCATCTTTTTCTGTAGCTTTTTGTACCAGGTTTTCCTCTTTGTGTTTTATTGTCTTGATTGTTTTTATAAAATAGTAGTGATTAAAAATTTGTTTGTTAAATCTGTTTTAGAAAATAAATTTGATATTAGAAGAAAAAAACTAAATAAATTTACAGCCTTTGCTTGTGAAAATTCTTGAGTGAAAATTGTGAAAACCTCAGTTGAATTTAAATTATTTGGGGAAATCGATTATGTTGTTATTGAAATCAAACATAGAGATTGAACAATGCATTTAGATTGATTTTAGAAAATGAAACCCTCTGTTTATTATTAAAAATCGGATTTTAAATCTGCAGTATAGTTATATTTTTCATGGTAAAATGGTCTGGTTGCGTCGCCTATAACTCCACTTTCACAAACTGGGTTGTCAAGAAATTTAAAGAGTTTTTGCATTTTGAAATTTTCTTATCCTTGTCAAAAAATTGCAAAAACCCAAATCGTAGTTTTTGAGTTATGCTTGAAACATGAGACTGCTGTTAAGTTATTTTCCCATGGCTGCTCTGAAAATAAAATAATAATAAATTGATATTTATAAATATTAATATTTTATGTATTGTTATTATATTAAAGTGATTGAATGTTTTAAATAGAAAATTGAATGAGATGCAAGATTTGGTTAGGAAATGGAAAGAGTTTACTTCCATGGATTTGTGTCGATTTAAAAGTAAATTAAGAAGTTATTTTATTGATTAGGCAATCAATTATGTTATTTAATTAATTTCTATTTAGATTAATTGAATCATTGTGATTGGATTATGAAAGAGATACGGATTTAGTATATCCAAAAGTAGTATCTTCCTCATGATTATCTTAAAGGATTTAATTCTCTATATTCAGTAAAGGGAAGTAAGTTTAATTGTTTTAGATTTCCAATAATGAAAAGGGAAATAGAGGTTATGAGTATTTTAGATGATTGAGTTATCGTGCTTTTGACTTTGTCAACACTACCTATTGAATGAGTATGGATTTAGGAAATCCAAATATTAGAGTTGATTAATGACTTGAATGCTTTTGTTGCTATGTCGTCAAGTTGCATTGTTGGTTTTGGGATTTAGTATTGGTCCTAAATTATAAGTCTTCCAGAAGATCTTAGAGGATAAGGGTTGTTGAATCTTTATGCTATCCAGTTGTTTTCCCTTGGGTAGTGCATGGCGTCTTTTCAGGTTTACCCGATTTTCACGAACGGGGATGTTTGCACCTCCTTGGTTTAGGAGCGGATTATGGGATCCGTGTCTCCTTGTATGGAGTGACCTTGTTATGTGGTTTCATCTTGTTGCCTCCTGTGGAAGGAGTGGACTATGTGTTGTTGCCTCCAAGATGTTTGGAGTGAGATCTTTTGTACCTCCTATGAAAGGAGTGGACTATGTGATTGTTGCCTCCAAGATGTTTGGAGTGAGTTTCTATTATTTATATCCTCCTTGAGTTGGAGTGGTTATGATGCCTAGTTTGTATGCACTTGTGTTTCCCTTGGTGATTGGTTGTGAGTGTGTTGTCCATTAGAAGAGTGGCTTTTGATAGGGGCCGGAGCCCAAAGTGGTAAACCGGGTAACCTTCAAAAGTGAGTTAATCAAGTGATAATTAAATTAATGTACTAGATGATTATGATGCATTCACATTAATCAAGATAATTTAATCCTCACTTATGGACACAAGGGCTCATTTAGACTTGGGATGAGTGAGAAGGCCTGGAATGGCAAGATCAACTATCTTGTCCTTGCGAGAGGTAGTTGATTCCGCATGAGTGAGTATGAGTGTCGAGATTCGGTTGAGGCCACCAGGATTACTTGTGCCAGAGCCTATGAAGAATGCCCAGAGGAGATCTTATGACAAACCTTGCGATGACACTCTATCTAGGACAACTGTTGTTAATTGTTTTATGTGTATGGTTCTTTGAACATACTTGATTAATATTATATCTGGAAGCAATGTGACCTATGTCAGTGATGTGAATGTTGTATTTGAGTTGTACTGAAATTGTACTTATTGATGGCATTTATTTGGTTATATCAGTATGAGTCGGTATGAGTCTGCCTTTGGTTAGTGGTTGTAGATCTTTGTCCATGTTACTTTGTTACTATCTCCTAGCATGGGGGGTGGGCCTTCGGGTACCACATTGGTTGGGTGAAACATGCACCAAAACCGCTGGGTCCCCATTGATCTTTAGTACTTGGTGGCGAGACATCCAGATGGACAGCTCGCGGTTCTTGTTGTAATTTCTTGCATTGTAATATTTCAATTTGTATATGATATTTTATCCTTCTTTTGTAAGAGGTGGAGTTATGTAATTGTAATACATTTGTACTACTGTCTCATTCTAGGAATGATGATATAACTATTGGATTAAGATAATGTTTATGAGATTGTATCTTGGTTGATTATCTTATTATGTTATGTGGTATTCTTATGATGTATGATGTTTATTTCATACAGTTCATATTGCTATGGTTATATGTAATATGTATGTGTGGGTTAAATTAGTCCTAACCTTGTAGCCTTAGAGGTTGTTGTTAACTAGTAAGTGAATGTCTATGTTAAATGCACTTTATAAAAAAAAAATTAGTTCGCTTAAGATGTTAATTGCAACTTCCTTTAAGGTTACTTGGCGGGGCGCATTTTAATTGATTTCAAGAAAATCAATCAAAATATAAAGCCTAAAGCATATACGAATATTTCTAAGCCATAATCATTGTCATTAAAATAAAATACCTAAGGTATTTAGACCATGAAATATTGTATCAAAACCAAGCCTAAAGACTTAGGCATATAAAGTCACATGAAAATCTAAGGCAAATGGAGATTTCAGCCACTAGGGTATTAGCTTAAGTTTGATTTTAAAAACAAAAATGGACAATCCCCTAAGTTCGAATTAGGGAAAAATGGAGCAACCCTAATAACAAAACTCTTCAACCTTAACTTTTGACCTCATTTCACACTTGTAATTTTGAAGTGTTTGCTCTTTACCGAAGGAATGGCACCACCACCATGAGCTAGGGTTTTCAGCTTGGAGCTACCATTCGAGTTTTCTGTTGGTCGATTCTTCATGAGAAAACAAGGTAAGTTGGTTTCATATTGTATTATGGCTTCTGCCTTTCATTTTGAAAGAAAACTTTGGCCTTGAGGCTGTAACCATTACATGTATATTTTTTATTTTTCTTTCACATAGTGTCTCCATTTTTGTGCTTCATCTAGCCGCCATGAAAAGTTCAAGTTTGAGCAATTTTTTGATGAACCAAACTCAAAAATATTGAAAGAATAATGAAGATACTATTATGGAAGAAACAAGTTGGAAATTTCTGTGCATTTTCTTCATTATAGGTTGTGGCTATCACATGTTTTCCTAATGAATTTCCATAAGGAAACTTGCATTCTATACATTCTTTGTTCTAATTTTTAGATTTTGATAGCAAAATCAAATGGGTTTTTTGACTTTGGTGAATATTTATGAGTCAAAAATCTCCTCCAGGCCACGACCATCCTTCTTATGTTCTGGCTATTTTGCAATCACTGTATTTTCATGTCTAGAGTAAGAACTCAAAAAGAAAACTCTGCTTCTTATTAAGAAAAATTCTTGTCACTTTTTCTTGAAATCCTTTTATATTTCTCCAATTCTTGGGCTCAACCCATGATTGTATTCCATGCATTTTGTGTTTTCTGACAAAAACCCTCAAATGGGTAAATTGTAAAAAGAAGAAATCTGCATTCTAAGTTGAAATCCCCATGTGAGTATTTGTAAAGAAGAAGAAAAACCTCTCCATCTTCTGGGCTCAACCTGTGGCATTAAACACCACTCATTTAGATTCCTGAATACTTTACTTGATAGCTTTCAGACATTCATGGCTACAACCATTACTTGTTATTTTCCTTCATTTTGAAGAGCTTTTAAAAGCTCCAAATTGTGTATTTTGATTGTATTATGCATTTTGGATTAAAAACCCAAAATGGGTATTCTATATTTCAAGAGAAATCTGCACTTTAAGTTGAAATCAATTTATTGTAGTTTGTTTACTTTAAGATTGTAAATGATCTCAATTTTTTTCCCATTCCTTTACTTGTAGATTTACACTCTCTGAAACACAATACATGGAAGACATTACCTCTACTAAACAACAAACATGATATCATTCCACCTCATAGTTGAATGTCTCTTCATTTATGCACTCCATGCATTAATTTTCTGAAAATGTAGCTTTAATGTAAGTACCCATTTGCATTAAGGGTAAGTATACCAAGATGGTTCCCAAAAAAGGGACTTAAGTGGACAACTTTTTTCTGAAATCAAGAAATACTGACCTTGGACGTGAAATTGAGGATACTTACACTCAATTTTTTTTTATGGAACAAAAACAAGGATTCAAGTGCTCCGAGTCTACTTTCTAAACTACTAATTTATTTTGAAAATGGTTGAGATTAAGGGGTTCAAACGAGGGACGCACACAAATTGGTGTTCTTTTTGTCAAAAAAACATAACATAGAAACTCTTGTATGACCCTCGTTCGATGAAATTTTTTTTAGTATTTTAAAAAGCGCTATGATCAAAAGTTAGCTAATAGTATGTAGTTGATGCACGATTTTTCTAATAATTTTTTAATTAATATTTTATTTTTTCCTAATTTTCGAAGTAGAGACTTCCTGAAAAACAAAATTTTGGCCGTGCTGCCCCTACAAATTTTGGAAACTAATTGATTTTTTTTAGAATGGAGTCTAGTTTCTAAAAAAGTAATTTATTTGAAAATTCGATAAACGGTTAATTTATAACGAAAAAAACACCAAACACTGCTTTTTGGAAAAAAAGAGACATACAGACAAAAGAAATTATGGATGAAAGGCTTAACATTGTTAGAAAGTGAAAAAAAGTAAATTGTTGGATAGCTAAGAGAGAACCCAACATTACCCATGTGTTCGATTTTTTCGATATTGAACCACATGCAATCCTGACAGTGAGCACGAACCCGATTATGTGAAAAATTGTAGAATTTGCAAAAACACGTCTTTGGTCGTTGAGAATGCTCTCCAAGCCTTTGGGTTGGTATTCCAAAGAAAATACCAATCCTATGGCTCGGGGACTCCCAAAGCAAGATATAATGTGAGTGCGTTATATCTCAGTTCTGACATGTTTAGTGAATGCAATTTTTGGGTTTTGTGAATGCATTGACAAAACGCAAGCGCGTTATAACGCACTCACGTTTTGGTGTACATTGAATTTTTCTCTTCTCTTTTTCTTATCTCTTTCCTCTTGTTATTTTTCAAGGAAACTATATACATGAAATAAACATTTAAGTATAAGTTGACATTTACATATGGAAATTTACTTTCTTATACTTTAAGTTATATTTCATGTATATAGGCAAAATAATTGAGAGTGGTTTCAGATCTCTAGGAGTTATAATGCAAATTATAGTTTCTGGAAGATCTTAAAAATTTTAGACTTAGTCAAATTTCAGTAATCAACATGTCAAATTTCAGTAATCAGGAGGTCAGATTTTAGTAGTCAACAAGTTCTATCATGTCTCTCTCTCTCTCTCTCTCTCTCTCTCTCTCTCTCTCTCCTTCTCTCTACTCTCTATCTCTCCACTCCCTCTCTCTCCCTTCCTCCCTCTCTCCCCTCTCTCTCTTCTAGTTTTTGGAAGATCTCACAAATTTCAAACTTAGTCAAATTTCAATAATCAGGAGGTCAAATTTCAGTAATCAAAAAATTGTATTATTTCTCTCTATCTCACTCATTTTTATCCCTTACACTCTAGACCTCTCTCTCACTATCTCTATCCCTTTTTGTGACTCTCTCTCCCTTGATCTCAAGAAATATCTCTTTATGTCTCTCCTTTTCCCTCTAATTCTCTCTCCCTCTCTCCCACTTTCCCTCTTTACTTATCTCTATCTCCCTCCCTCCCTCCATCTCTCTCTCTCTCTCTCTACCTACCTACCTCTCCCTCCATCACGCCCCACCACTCTCTCTATTTATCTCTAGCTAACCTCTCTCTCACCTCCCTCTCTCTCCCTCTCTTCTTCCCTATATGATCTCTATCTCCCAATCGCTCTCTACCTACCTCTACATCCATCAAACCTTACCACTCTCTCTACACCTTACTCCCTCCCTCCCTCATTCCCTCTCTACTTCTCTTTATCTAACCTCTCTCTCTACCTCTCCTCCCATCTCTACTTATCTTTATCTCCTCTCTCCCTCTCTCTACCTACCTCTCCTTCCACCACTCTGTATTTCTCTTTATCTCACCTCTCTCTCCCTCACTACATCTATCTCCATCTCTCCCTCCCTCTCTACTTATCTATATCTCCACTCTCCCTCTCTACCTAGCTCTCCATCCATAAAAATATACCACTCTCTCTCCCTTACTCTCTATATCACCTCCCACTCTCTCCATCCATACCTCTCCCTCTCCTTCCCTCTCTACACTCTACCTCCCTAATCCTTCTCTACCTAATTATCCATCTATCACTCCCTAACACTCTCTCTACACCTCTCTATCTTGCTTCTCTCCCTCCCTCCCTCAATCCCTCCCTACTCTCTCTCTACCTCTCCTTCCCTCTCTAATTATATTTATCTCCCCTATCCCTCTCTCTCTCTCTCACTCTCTCTCACTCCTCCCTTACCCTATTTCTCTCTCACTCTCTCCTCTTTATCTCACCATTCTCTCTTTCCCTCTTTGTAACTCTCTACTCTATATGTCACCATTCTCTCTCTACATATATTTATCTCACCTATCCCTTCCTCCCCTCTCTCACCCACCCCCCCTCCTTCCCTCTATCTCTTTCTACTTCTCTCTATCTCACCTATCCCTCTCTACCTGCATATCCCTCCATCACTCCCTACCACACACACTCTCTCTATTGATCTCTATCTCCCCTCCCTCTCACCTCCCCCTATCCCCCTCCATACCTCTCCCTCTGCTTCCCTCTCTACTGTCTATATCCCTAATCCCTCTCTACCTACCTCTCAATCCATAACTCCCTATCACTCTCTCTATACCTCTCTATATCGATTCTCTCCCTCCCTTATTCTCTCTCTACTTCTCTGTCTTTCTCTAATTATCTTTATCTCCCCTATCCCTATCTCTCTCACTAGATGTCTCTCTCCCTACCTTTTCCCCTATCTACTCTCTATATCTCCTCTCCCTCCCTCTACCTCTTTCTCTCACTCTCTCTCACTCCTCCCTCAACCTCTTTCTCTCTCACTCTCTTCTCTCTATCTCACCGTTCTCTCTTTCCCTCTCTATAACTCTCTCCTATATGTCACCATTCTCTCTCTACTTATCATTATCTCACATATCCCTCTTTACCTCTCTCTTCCTCCCCTCTCTCGCCCACCCTCCCTCCTTCCCTCTATCTCTATCTCTCTCTAGTTCTCTCTATCTTACTTATCCCTCTCTACCTGCATATCCCTCTATCACTCTCTATCACACTCTCTTTATTTCTCTCTTTCTAACCTCTCTCTAACCTCCCTCTCTCTCCCTCCATACCTCTCCCTCCATCTATCCTTCCTTATCTACTCTTTATCTCTCATATCTTTCTACCTCTCCTTCCCTCTCTACTTATCTTTATCTCCTCTTTCCCTCCCAACCTTTCTCTCTCTCCCCAATCCCTCTCTCCCCCTCTTTCTCTCTCCCCCTATGAGGGTTGAGGGTGTAAGGTTTTAGTGTTTAATGTATAGGGTTAAGTGTATAGGGAATAGGGTTTAGGGTTTATGATATTAGGTATAAAGTTGAGGGTATAGGGTATAGGGATGAGGGATGAGGGTTTAGGGTTTAAGGTATAGGGTTGAGGGTTGAGGGATAGTGTTTAGGGTTGAGGCTATAAGGTTAAGTGTATAGGGTATATGGATTATGGTTTAGGATGTTGGGTATATAGCTGAGGGTATTGGGTTGAGTATATTAGGTTTAGGGTTGATGGTTTAGGTTTTAGGATTTATGTACAAGTTTAAGGGTTGAGGGTTGAGGTATATTGTTCAAGGTTGAGGGTATGAGGTTAAGTGTATAGGGTTTAGGGTGTAGGGTTAAGGGTATAAGGTATAGGTTTAAGGCTTGAGAGTGTAGGGTTTTCCGTTTAAGTATAGGGTTGATGAATAATTTGTATGGTTTAGGGTAAGGTTGAGGGTGTAGGGTAAAGAGACAAGGATTGAGGGTGTATGGTTTAGGGTTTAAGGTATAGGGTTGAGGGTTGAGGGATAGTGTTCAAGGTTGAGGGTATAGGGCTAAGTGTATAGGGTATAGGGATTAGGGTTTAGAATAATGGGTATAGGGTTGAGGGTATAGGGATAAGTGTATAGGGTATAGGGATTAGGCTTTAGAATAATGGGTATAGGGTTGAGGGTATTGGGTTTAGGATTGAGGTTTAGGGTTTAGGGTTTAAGTATAGGGTTGGGGGATGATGTTCAGGGCTTAGGTTATAAGGTTGAGGGTATAGGGTATAAGGATGAGGGTTGAAGGTGTAGGGTTGAGGTATAGTGTTCAAGGTTGGGGTGTAGGGTTAACTGTATAGGGTATAGGGATTAGGGTTTAGAATATTGGGTATAGGGTTGAGGGTGTAGGGTTCAAGGTTTAGGGTACAAGGTTTAATGTAGGATTTAGTGTTTAATTATAAGGTTAAGGGTTTAGGGATAATGTTTAGGGTTTAGGGTATAGGGTATAGGGATGAAGATTGAGGGTGTAGGGTTTATGGTTTAAGGTATAGGGTTGAATTTATAAGGTTAAGTTTATAGGGTATAGGGATTAGGGTTTAGGATATTAGGTATAGGGTTGATGGTATTGGGTTGAAGGTTTAAGGTTAAGTTTATAAGGTATAGGGATTAGGGTTTAGGGGAGAGAGAGAGAGACCTAAGAGAGGGTGAAATTGGCAACTATATTTCCAATTTCACCGAATTAGCAAGCTAGTGGGCCCACTGGCTTGCCAATTCGGTGAAATTGGCAACCTAACTTGCCTTGTTCGAAAAAATGGGTCCAAGAAATGGGGTCTCCTGGTGATTATCATTGGGAGACCCCTTTTCTTAGACCCATTTTTTTGAAACATGCCACTACATTATCAATTTCACCGAATTGGCAAGCCAATGGGTCCACTAGCTTGACGATTTGGTCTAATTGGTAACCTAACTTACCCTATTTGAAAAAATGGGTCCAAGAAATGGGGTCTCCCGGTGATGTACATCACCGAGAGACCCCATTTCTTGTACATCACCGGGAGACCCCATTTCTTGGACCCATTTTTTAAAAACAGGTCACTACATTACCGATTTCATCGAATTGGCAAGCCAATGGGCCCACTAGCTTGGCAATTCAATGAAATTGGCAACCTAACTTGCCTGTTCGAAAAAATGGGTCCAAGAAATGGGGTCTCCCGGTGATTTACATCACCGAGAGACCCCATTTCGTGGACCCACTTTTTCAAATAAGCCACTACATTGCCAATTTCACCAAATTGCCAAGCTAGTGGGCCCACTAGCCACATTCGGTGAAATTGGCAACAACTTCTCTTGTTTGAAAAAATGGGTCCAAGAAATGGGGTCTCCCGGTGATTTACATCACCAAGAGACTCCATTTCTTGGACCCATTTTTTCAAATAGGCCACTACATTGCCAATTTCACTGAATTGGCAAGCCAATGGGCCCACTAGCTTGGCAATTCAGTGAAATTGGCAACCTAACTTGCCTATTTGAAAAAATGGGCCCAAGAAATGGGGTCTCTCGGTGATGTAAATCACTGAGAGACCCCATTGCTTGGGCCCATTTTTTCAAACAGGCCACTACATTTCCAATTTCACTAAATTGGCAAGCCAGTGGGCCCACTAGCTTGCTAATTTGGTGAAATTGACAACCTAACTTGTATTGTTTGAAAAAATGGGTCCAAGAAATGGGGTCTCCGGTGATTTAAATCATTGGAAACCCCATTTCTTGGACCCATTTTTTCAAACAGGTCACTACATTGCCAATTTCACCAAATTGAAAAGCTAGTGGGCCCACTAGCTTGGCAATTCAGTGAAATTAGCAACCTAACTTGCCTATTTGAAAAAATGGGTCCAAGACATCACTGAGAGACCCCATTTCTTGGACCCATTTTATCGAACAGGCCACTACATTTCCAATTTCACTGAATTGCCAAGCTAGTGTGCCCACAAGCTTGCCAATTTGGTGAAATTGGCAACCTAACTTGTCCTGTTTGAAAAAATGGGTACAAGAAATGGGGTCTCTCGGTGATTTACATCACCAAGAGACCCCATTTCTTGGACCCATTTTTTCAAATAAGCCACTACAGTGCAAATTTCACTAAATTGGCAAGCCAGTGGGCCCACTAGCTTGGCAATTCAGTGAAATTGGCAACCTAACTTGCCTATTTGAAAAAATGGACCCAAGAAATGGGGTCTTCCGATGATTTACATCATCAGGAGACCCCATTTCTTGGGCCCATTTTTTCAAACATGCCACTACATTTCCAATTTCACTGAATTGGCAAGCCAGTGGGCCCACTAGCTTGCTAATTTGGTGAAATTGACAACCTAACTTGTCTTGTTTGAGTGAGTGAGTGAGAGATAGATACTTGGGAGAGGGAGAGGGGGTAGGAGGGAGAGACTTGAAAGAAAGACAGAGAGGGAGGAAGTGGGAGAGAGATAGAGGGTAGAGGGTTTAAGGGTTTAAGGCTTAAGTGTTTAGGGTTTATGGTTAAGGGTAGAGGGTAGAGGATTAAGGGTAGATGGTAGAGGATTAAGGATAGAGGGGAGAGAGATAGAAAGAGTGAGTGAATGAGAGAGAGACTTGAGAGAGGGAGAGGGATTAGGAGAGATATACTTGAGAGAGAGAGTGAGGGAGTGGGAGAGAGATAGAGGGTTTAAGGGTTAAGTGTTTAGAGTTTACAATTAGGGGTAGAGGGGAGAGAGATAGAGGGAGTGAATGAGAGATACCTGAGAGAGGGAGAGGGTGTAGGAGGGATAGGGTTGAGAGAGAGAGAGTGAGGGAGGGAGTGGGAGATATATAGAGGGAGGGAGGGTTAAGGGTAGAGGGTAGAGAGTTTAAGGGTTAAGGGTTAAGGGTAGAGGGTTAAGGGTTTAAGGATTTAGGGTTTAAGGGTAGAGGGTAGAGGGTAGAGGGTTAAGGGTAGAGGGGAGAGAGATAGAGGGAGTGAATGAGTGAGAGAGAGACCTGAGAGAGGGAGAGGGGGTAGGATGGAGTCTTGAGAGAGAGAGATGGAGGGAGTGGGAGAGAGATAGAGGGAGGGAGGGAGTGGGAGAGATATATCTAGGGAGGGAGGGTTATGGGTATAGGGTATAGGGTTTAGGGTTTAAGGGTAAGGGTTTAAGGTTTAGGGTTAAGGGTAGAGGGTTAAGGGTAGAGGGTTAAGGGTTTAAGGGTTAAGGGTAGAGCATTAATGGTTAAGGGTAGAGGGGAGAGAGATAGAGGGAGTGAGAGAGAGAGAGACCTAAGAGAGGGAGATACATTAGGAGGGAGAGACTTAAGAAAGAGAGAGAGGGAGGGAGTGGGAGAGAGATAGAGGGATGGAGGGTTAAGGGTAGAGAGTAGAGGGTTTAAGGGTTAAGGGTTAGGGGTAGAGGGGATAGAGATAGAGGGAGTGACTGAGAGAGAGATACCTAAGATAGGGAGAGGGGGTAGGAGGGAGAGATTTGAGAGAGGGAGAGGGGAAGTAGGAGAGACATAGAGGGTAGAGGGTTTAAGGGTTTAAGGGTTAAGGGTTAAGGGTAGAGTGGAGAGAGATAGGAGTGAGTGAGAGAGATTTGAGAGAAGGAGAGGGGGTAGGATTGATAGACTTGAGAGAGAGAGAGGGAGGGGAGATATAGAGACTCTCCCTCATACCACCTCTCTCTCAAAACTATCCCTCCTATCCCATCACCCTTTTAGGCCTCTCTCACTCACTCACTCCTCTATCTCTCTGCTCTCTATCCTTAACCCTAAACCATAAAACCTTATCCCTTTAAAACTACACCCTTAAACCCTCCACCATCTACCCTGAACCCTCCACCCTCTATTTGTCTCCCACTCACTCGCTCCCTATCTCTCTGTCAAGTCTCTCCCTCCTACCCCCTCTCCCTTTGTCACGTCTCTCTCCCACTCAATCAGTCCTTTTATCTCTCTCCCCTCTACCATATACCTTTAAATCTCTACCCTCTATCTCTCTCCCACTCCCTCCCTCCCTCACTCTCTCTATCTCTCTTCTCTACCCTTAACCCTTAAACCCAATACCCTCTACCCTCAACCCTTAAACTCAAGTAAAATTTCTACCCTAAGACCTGAACCCTCTACCCTCTTACCATATACATTGGACCCTCAAACCTATACCTCAAACTGCATTCCCAATTTCACTGAATTGGCAAGCTAGGGTAGAGGGTTTAAGGGTTTAAGGGTTAAGGGTAGAGGGGAGAGGGTTAGGGTTAGAGGGGAAAGAGATAAAATGATTGAGTGAGTGATATAATTGAGAGAGGGATATGGGGTAGGAGGGAGATAATTTAGAGAGATAGAGGGTAGAGGGCTAAGAGTAGAGGGTTTTAAGTTTAAGGGTTTGGGGTTTAAGGTTTAAGGGTTTAGGGTAGAGGATTACGGGTAGAGGGGAGAGAGATAGAGTGAGTGAGTGAGAGAGATACTTGAGAGAGGGAGAGGGGGTGGGAGGTAGAGACTTGAGAGAGAGAGAGATGGATTGAGTGGGAGAGAGACAGAGGGAGTGAGTGGGAGAGAGACTTGACAGAGGGAGAGGGGGTAGGAGGGAGAGACTTGATAGAGATAGAGGGTAGAGGGTTAAGAGTAGAGGGTTTACGGGTTTAGGGTTTAAGGTTTAAGGGTTTAAGATTAAGGGTAGAGGGGAGAGAGATAGAGGGAGTGAGTGAGAGAAATATACTTGAGAGAGGGAGAGGGAGAGGGAGAGGGAGTGGGAGGTAGAGACTTGAGAGAGAGAGATGGATGAGTGGGAGAGAGATAGAGGGTAGAGAGAGAGTTCTCTAGTTAGGATGGGAGGGAGACTTGAGAAGAGGGGGATGGGTGGGAGAGACATGAGAGAGAGAGTGTGTTATCTACTTAGAGTGGGAGGGAGAGACTTGAGAGAGGGGGTGGGGGTGCGAGGGATAGAGTTGAAAGAGAGGTAGAGATGGAGAGGGGGGAGAGAGTTTTGTAGTTAGGTTTTGTAGAGAGAGATAGGGGAGAGAGAGAGAGAGTTATCTAGTTAGGGTGGGAGGGAGATACCTGAGATATGGAGATGGGGTGGCAGGGAGAGAGAGGGAGAGAGAAAAAATAGGGAGTGGGAGACAGATAAAGAGAGAGATAGAGAGAGATTGAGGGGGTGTGAGGGAGAAACTAGAGAGAGAGTGTGTGTGTTCTCTAGTTAGTGTGGGGAGAGAGACTTGAGAGAGGGGGAGGGGGTGGGAGGGAGAGACTTGAGAGAGAGGTGGGGTAGAAGGGAGAGACTTGAGAGAAGGGCAGGGGTTGGGAGGGATAAAATTGAGAGAGAGGGAGGGGGTGGGAGGGATAAACCTAAAAGAGAGGGAGAGAGGGAGAGGTAGAGAGGGAGATAGGAGGGAGAGAGGGAGAGAGAGGGAGAGGCAGAGAGGGAGATACTTAAGAAAGGGAGAGAGAGAGACCTGAGAGAGAGAGAGTTCTCTAGTTAGGGTGGGAGGGAGAGACTTGAGATAGGGAGAGGGGGTGGCAAAGAGAGACCTGAGATATAGGGTCTAAGAGGAAGAGAGAGAGAGATTATCTAGTTAGGGTGGGAGGGAGAGACTTGAGAGAGGGAGATGGGGTGGGATGGAGAGAACCAGGAGAGAGGGAGTGGGAGAGGGAGTGGGAGAGGGAGTGGGAGAGGGAGAGAGAGAGGGGGGGTGAGGGAGAGACCTTAGAGAGAGAAAAAGAGAGTGTGTGTGTTCTCTAGTTAGGGTGGGAGGGAGATAATTGAGAAGAGGGGAAGGGGGTGGGAGGGAGAGACCTGAGAGAGGGAGAGGGGACCTAAGAGGGAGAGACCTAAGAAATAGAGAGATAGAGGGAGTGAGAGATATACCTAAGCAAGAGAGAGGGGTGGGAAGGATAGAAGGAGGGATAGACCTAAGAGAGAAAGGGCAAGAGAGGGGGTTGGACCTAAAGCCTAATCCATAAACCATAAACCCTAAACCCTAAACCATAAATCCTAAACCAAAGAGAGAGATGGGGGAGGGAGAGAGTGTGTGAGAGAGAGAAACACAAAGGGAAGGAGGAATTTTGGGAGATTAAGAGAGAGGGAGAGGGAGAGTGAGAGGGAATGAGGGAGGGAGAGGTAGAGATGGAGAGAGGTAGAGAGAAGTATATAGGGAAGGAGAGATAGAGAGAGGGGAGGAGGGAGGGAGAGAGATAAAAGTAGAAAGGGGAGGAGGGAAGGACAGAGGGAGAGAAGTGTGATAAAGAGAATGAGAGAGAGGAGGGAGGGTGAGAGATATGTAGAGAGGGATAGGTTAGATACAAATAAGTAGAGAGGGAAGGTGGTTGGGATGAAGGAAGAGAGAGAGAGGAGGGAGGGAGAGAGAGGTAAAAAGAGATAGGTTAGATAGATTGAAGTAGATAGGGAAGGTGGGTGGGAGGAAGGAAGAGAGAGAGGGGGAGATAGAGAAAACTAGAGGAAAGGAGGGAAGGAGGGAAAGAGGAAAGGAGGGAGGGATGTAGGGGGAGAGAAAGGCAAGATAGGTAGAAGTATAGAGGGAAGGGGAGAGTGTGTGAGAGAGGTCTAGAGCATAAGGGATAAATAATGTTCCAGACAGAGAGAGAAAGATGATACAACTTGCTGATTACTAAAATTTGACATGTTGATTACTCAAATTTGACTAATACTAAATTTTTTGAGATCTTCAAAAAACTAGAATTTGCATTGTAGCTCCTAGAGATTTGAAACCACTCTTAAACATCCTACCTATATGCATGAAATATAACTTAAAGTATAAGAAATTAAACGTCCATATGTGAATGTAAACTTATACTTAAATGTTTATTTCATGTATATAGTTTCCCTAAACGATAACAAGAAGAAAGAGACAAGAAAAAGAGAAGAAACAAATTTCAATGTACACCAAAACGCGAGTGCATTATAACGTGCTCGCATTTTGGAAATGTTTTTTTGATTTCAAAAAATGTACAGTTTTTGAACTCAAAATTCGTGCATTTTTTGAAATTTAAACCATAAAACGAGTGAGTAGTGCGTTATGACGCGCTCACATTTTAACATGCCCGCATTATGGCTTGGTAATGACCGAGCCTAGGCTCAGTCATTACCAAGCCATAACGCGAACACGTTTTACTATAATGCATTCACGTTTTCACTATTTCGCGATGAAAAAGTAAGTTGTCCACTAATTTTCTACCCATTTCCATGCACCTTCCCTTAAAGCTATAGCACACCCTTGATTATGTACTCACATTCCATTGTTCCTCCATTGAAGTAAAACTAAAACAAAACCTCTTCTTTTACTTGTACCTTTTATAGTAACATTGATGTTCTTGTAGGTTGCTTGTCATCACTAATTTCATACACTTGAGTTCTTTCGAAAACATGCATTCTCAACTCAAAATTTTCATGAAATAAAGAGATATTTCTCTCCTACGTCCATGTGTTCATAACTTGTTTTTGTCATAATTGGGCTTGGCTTCTCTGAGAGTGTGAAGCTTCTCTATGTGCTTTTTTTATTTATTAATGTTATGTTGATGAGGCATTATGTATGCCTGATCACTATCACCATTATGAACATGAAACACTTGCTGCATTAGAAAAGAACACCATGAAACAACATGAATAAAGATGAACAAATCACATGGCAACAAAGATGCAATCAATTTGACAGTATTAAAACTTTTCACTATGGAAATTGATGCATTTCAGTTGATTCTGTATCTGAATTGAGTTCATTGTCCACTTGTAATTTTCACTTAGTTGTTTAGATTTGATTGTTATGAGTGAACACTATCCTTGATTGATTTGATAATTGAAATTTGTTTCACTCCTTCGTGAATGGCTTAGATGAGCAATGATAACTGTATTTCCTTACTCAACCCCATTTTTATGTCTGAAGGGCAGCATGCCGAGCTCTACCCTTATGGGAGACCGTTTTACTCCACATGCTTTTATATCTTCATGAAATGATCAACTACATAGCTTTTCCTATACCTGCACTTGGAAACAAACAATGTCAGATAAAACCATATACTATTATGACGTTTCCTTCTTGGCTTCTATCCAACTCCTATTTTTACAACTTCAATTGTTTCAATGCATTATAAGTAGCATTATACATTATTGTTGGTGATTTATATAGGGATGTTCATAATCAAAGTTCTAACAACCCTTTACTTCTTTTACAGGTCAATTGGAGCTCGAGGATGAAGGATGGTGCACCACTCCTCAATCGATCAAAAGCAACATGCAATGATGAGTATGTTCATGCTTATGTGTCCTTCTTTCTTACATCTTCAATAGTGTAGCATGCTTCTCATGATTCATTCTTACAGTTACTCTCATGGCTTGTGTGGGGAACTTTAATTTATTTTTTTGTTTTACATTTTGAAAAGAAATGCATCAAAATGCAAAATTGTACAATCATTTTGTATTTGCAAAAAAAAGAAATATTGTAATGTGAGTTAGCATTGTGAAATATATGAATGAAATTTTTATGCTTAATCATTTGTATATTCTATCTTGTACTTCATTTGTACTGCAAAGCATTGAGCAATAACTCTTGAAATTATGTTCACTGAAAACACTTGCATAATTGAAAATTTATAGATCTGATGCAATACAAAAATCTAAACATATGCATCAACTAACTAAACTTTCACTTTAAAATGAAACTAATCAGCTCTACCAATTGAGTTGTAGTGGAAATTGGTAACAAAAACCCTTTGAGATAAAACTCGACACCCAAAGAGATCATATGTTTATATTAATCTTCAAAGAAGTACATCCATACAACAATCCTCTTTGTAATTTGACAACACTTCATCACTCTAACAAATTGCAAACAAAATCTTACAAACCACCATCTCAAGGCTCCAATATATAGAATCATGTGGCCGAAGATAATACCACAAATGGTATTTCAAAACAACAAGAAAAACCACATGGAAAAACCCATGACCACCTTAGTGGAAAACCATAAACATGGAATAAAATATTAAATTATCACATGGCGTTCACATGGACTCCTAACCCACAACCAATCGGAATTGGTCAAACTCGAGTGCACCATAACTCACCGATGACTCTGACGGCTACATGCAAGAGTATACAGGAACATGCAAGCCTAGGTGCCCAACCATACAAGAGCATGCAAAACATGCATGAACATGCACACTAGAGTGGTCTCCACTCATAATTTGGATGTGCAAGAGGAATATCCTCCCAAAATGCTTTGTAAATTCCACCGTAAAGGTCCACCTCTTTGAATGCAATTACCATTTATCATAGGAAAATAAATAATAAATATTTTATCCCTCATCTCCCCTAGAATACTTTCCAAAGAACGCGGGGACACATAAATCAACTTAGGATACAAATTATAATATCACCAATCCTAATATTCTTCCACTTGACATTATACATTATAATTACATCTATGAGATACAAATAAAACATATAATCAAGTACAGTGATCAAGGCCTATGGCCTTCCTACACCAAGATAACTTATCTTTGGTCATTGGCTTTGTGAGAGAATTTGCAGCATTATCCACAGTTTCAACCTTCTCAATTAAGACCTTACCATTCTCAACCATTTCTCACACAAAGTGATATTGAACATCAACATGCTTAGTAAAATCATGATACATAGGATTTTGGCTAAACATATGACACTTTGATTGTTAAATCTAATCCTCACTATCCTGCAATCAAAGCCAATGCCATTACCAAGTCTTCGTAACCAAACTGCCTCCTTAGAGGCATGAGTAGCAGCTATATACCCCACTTTAGTGGTGGATAATGCAAGTGTAGGCTACCTCTTACTCATACAACTCACTGCACCTCCAAACAAAGTAAAAAAATAGCCACTAGTGGACCTTTGATTATCCAAGTCACCTGCCCAATTTGCATCAACAAAAACCTGTATGTCCAATGAATTAACCAAATCATCAATACCATGATAAACTAAATAGTTATATAAAGTACCACACAAATATCTAAACACCCTCTTAACAAAACTCCAATGCTTTCTACTAGGGTTAAACATTAACCTGCTCAAAACTCTCACTACTTGGGCTATATCTAGTATAGTACAACCATTGTTGGAGTGAAAAAGACACTGAGAGGGGGGGGGGAGGGGGTGAATCAGTGTCATTAACAATTTTGACAAATTTTAATAAAACTGAAATAAATCAGATGTATGCTCTCATTTATCAATGATAAACTCATTCATGTATTGAATGCAATCACATAAACTGAAATGAGAATTATAATAGTGAAACATAGCATATTAAAGCATTCATGCAATAAATCAGATGAACCACAGATAAGCAAAATGACACAAGATATGCCGAGTGGAAAACCCTCTTGGGGTAGAAAAACCACTCCTAAACTGCTGCCTTTTTAGGCTTTCATTTTAATAATCACTTTTGACAATGCCTCATAGGCTGATTTATGAGCACCAACTCAAGGAGCACCAACCCCTCTTTTAGAAACACCGATTTCAAGGAGCACCAACCCCTTTTCTGTTTTCAATAAGACATACAATGATACAAAAAATTTCTCTATTTCTCTAGTTTCTCCCAAGTACCTCTTGACGGACAATGCCTACAATCCTCAAGGTTCAAGAATGACCCTCCAAAATTCTAACCATTGTCAAGCCTTAGGACAACTTGATAATTAACTCATATTTCAGATTTTCAATCTCAATGCTCAAAATATCTTCAATAAAATCACAGTGATATAATCACACTAGTTTTTCACTTTCTTTCTCATACATTTCTCATAGTTCCTAGAAAACAGTTAACAAAATCTCACCGTTTCTCCAGAAAAACTAAAAACCTTATTTATCACTGATTTTCCAAGTGAAACTAAAAGCCCTAATCTCTATGTTTTTCTTCTTACACAGATTTCATTATTACATCTCAAGGAAATTACAACTGTAGCTCCTTTTTACATATTTCAAAAACAACAGAGGTGATTTTCAAAAGTACACACTTTCTATCGAACTACTTTGCCAGGTATTGCTGTGTTTTTGAGAAAATGATCAACGTGGAGGTTTTCTTCTGATAAGAATAGTCAAGGAATATTCCAATTTAGAAAGGAGACTGAACCATGTCCACACAAGTAGCTTACATAGGCAGTGCTAACCGAAACAACATTAAAACATATAAATATTCCATGAACACTAGCCTTGAAAACTAATGCAACAGTAATGTAACTAAAACCACAAGGCAGTGTAATCGAAACCACATAATAATGCACCCAATAACAATTATTACCGAGTCCAGGTGAGAGACTGAAAAGATTTGTAGACTTCATGATTACCCACAAGCCAAAAAACATCATCCCCTAAAGAAAGAGAAAAACCAATATGGTAAACTATTTTGATATGCATTTCAGATAATGTGAGATCGACATGCATCATTACCGATCACAAACAAATAAACCCAATTTACCATTTTCCAGAAAGAAGAAAACACATGTCTTCAACTGTTTGTGCTAGTAGAAGTAACGGTTCTTCAAAACAGTTGAAAAGATGAATACCTAAGAAGAACGAAAGAGAATCTATCATGGAGCTATTTACTAGACTGGCAGAGAAACAAAGCAACACAAACTTCTTCTAATTTCATGCCCTTACCCAGTGACAAAATATTGACAAGAGTATCGACCATGGTAATGATTTTTTAGATTCCCCCATTCGTTGTCCAAGTGATTCAAAAAGCCAACAAACATAGTGAAACAACTGAGAAGATTTTAATGGTGGTGACTGAGTTAGGGTTCCAAACCCTCGAGCATGTGAAACAAAAAAATGATTGCCCTAAAATTTCCAAGGCAATTCAACCGATGTCATTTACCAATGTTGATCAAGTTTGAAGTCTGTAAGGACTGAAGTAATAATTAGAAACTCATAATGCATTTTGAAATCCATGGACAGTACAATGCAATGCATGTCGACCAACATCATTACCACTGTTCAATTATTAACCAAGTGAAATGCTGACACAATAATGCCTTACATAATTTTGTCATGACTACTTTAGAAGACCAAATTTCGATTACCTTAGACATCCTTGTTTCCAAGGAATCAAAGCCATGTCACTTCCATTGTGACTTTTTAAAATAAACATAACCTCATACCTATTGTCGGCCTTAAGGCCAAGAGTTTTGTTAACCAAAAGATCCGATAACATATGCACAAGTAATGATCAATTTGTTTTCCTTTATTCAAAGTCGATTGCCAGCATATAATTCCCTCTATATCCAATGCCTTGTGAAAGGTAATAAAGGCTAATTTTCATGCAAAATTCAATATTCCATACATCCATGCCAAATTCAATATACCATATGCCCAAGCCAATATCACATGTTTCATATACCCATGCCAGTATCATTATATCATATGCCCATGCCATTAACAATTATTGAAGGAAACCCGATAGGGTTTTCTTAAGACTAAGAACCAACAACAATTGATAATCCCAAGAACCAAGATAACTGAAAGCATTACCTGACAGAGTTTGAATAGAGAAGCACAACTCCGATGTTCAAAAAATTGTATCAATGTCATAATGTTAAAAATATGAACAGGCCAATAACATATAATCATAATCAGAATCATGTCACTTGAACATGGGAGCATTAACCTCTAAACAAGACTCCTTATGATCTACACATGGAGTCAAGAGATCAGTGCCATCAAAGATAACATCATAATGTCGAATTAAGTATGCCAATGACAAAATAGAAACAATGCAACTGAATAATCAACCACCAAGATGCCAAATTGAAACACCATATTGTCATCAAGGAAAAATAGCAAAAGAGAAGCTCAACAACCATTGCATACATCAAACTACCAACGACACTAGCATAAGGAACATTAGACATCTCTTCAATATCATAATCATAATTAGGACACATTCCTAAACTCAAACTAGTACCAACCAAAAATGAAATGTTTACTTGTTTATAGTCATGCATATTAAATCTCTACAAAATGGTATCAACATACTTACTCTAACTTAACTAAAGCTTTCTATGAACCCGATCTCTATTGATTTCCATCCCAAGGATATATTTTGCAGCCCCCAAATCCTTCATATCAAATGTGCCAAAAATTGACTCTTAAGCTCCCTAATCATCACCTTGTTGTTACCCATAAACAACATGTCATCAACGTACACGATAATGATTAGTATTTGATCATCAATAACCTTAATGTAAACAAAATGATCCTCCTCGCTCCCAATGAAACCCAAATTCAATGCAAAGGCATCAAACTTATGGTACCACATCTTGGGTGACTATTTTAAACAATATAAAGATCTCTCTAACTTGCAAACTAAGTGTTCTTTTCCTTTCACAACAAAACTGTTAGGCTATCACATATAAATATCTTCCTCAAGATCCCCATGCAAGAAAGCAGTTTTAACATCCATTTTCTCAATTTCAAAATTATAAGCAACAACAATAGATAATATGAATCTAATAGAAGGTAAGTTAGCAACAAGATAATTTTTTTCACCAAAATCAACTCCCTCTCTTTGGAAGTAGCCCTTGGCCACCAATCTAGCCTTGTTCCACTCTAGCCGACCATCTACACCAAATTTATTTTTAAATACCCATTTTCCCAATGGGATTTATTCCTTTGGAAAAACTCATAAGATCCCAGGTATCACAACTATCTAAAGCCATCATCTCCTCCTGCATGGCCTACATCCAAGACTCACTTTCTTCTGAAGAAAGAACCTCCCTGTAGGATCTAGATTCATCGTCAGTACTCAAAAATGCAAATAAACAACATAAATTAGATGGGTTATACATGTCAACTAAATTATTTTATGTTGTGGATCTTCTCACGATAGGAGTAAGGGGTTCTTATTGCTCTTCTTCTAAATGCTCATCCTACACATCATCTAAACTCTTTGAACCCTCTTCTTCTTCTAAATCCTCTAATCCAACTGGTTGTTCTTCCACATGTGTATCTTCTTAATTTTCTATATTTGTCTCAAAGTGCAATTTTTTTGTCTTATCTTTCTCCTTTGGTTGTTCTTCACCTGGGTAAGCTCTAAACTCCTTGAAAATCACATCTCCAGAGAAAGCCATTTTTTGAATTATTGGAATCCAAAGCTTATAACCTTTTACATTCTCACCATAACCAAAAAATATGCATTTGTTTGATTTTGGATCTAATTTAGAAAACTTCTCTTGAGGAATATGAACAAAAGCCTCACAACCAAAGATCCTTAAATGTGAAACAAAAGGCTTTCTACCTATCCACACTTTTTAAGGAGTTTTATTAAAATTACCTAAACAAGAAGATCTATTAACCAAATAACATGGACTACTTACAACTTTTTCCCAAAAGAATCTATCAAGCTTAGCACCACTCAACATGCTCCTAGATCTTTCCATTAAAGTTTGGTTCATTCTTTCTGCTACCCCATTTTTGTTAGGGTTAGAAAGTAGATTTCAATCATTTAAATGCAAGTTTGATCAATAAAACAAATAAATAGAACACATAGAAATTTTGAACAACAAAAGAACACAAAGATTTAATGCGGTTCACCCAAATCCGAGCTAGATCCACCAAAAAGAGGGTCCAAAATATATTAATCTCCTAGAAAATAACCTTTACAATGACATGCAAAGACATGCAACAACATGCAACAATGTTTTTTTCACGTTTTTCACTTGCTAGTTTTACACAACCATGGTTATGGGTACCTGCAGCTTCTCCTATGTTTTTCTAGCCGCTACTCTATGATTTTTTGATAATGTTTTTCATGACCTTATGCCCTCAAAACTCATCATCGAGTGTTCTAATATGCTCCCACACATGTCCCAATAATTACCAATGAAGTGTGGTCATCGGTTGTGCCTCATGCACCCAATAAAACATTTTCTTTGGGCAGTTACATTTAATATTTTTAGCTGTCCATTGACTTTATATTAAAATATTGTAACTAATCACTTCCAACATTTAACATTTGTTTGTAATTGTCCTTTTAGATACAAATGCAGTATAAAAAATATTTAATAAGTGTAACAAATTATTTAATAAAATATTAATATGAAAATTTTATCCGAGTCTGATTGGTCTCCATAACACAACAATCTCCCCTTGGAGACTGATCAGACTCCACTCCATACCATCTCCCACTTGGAGACTGATCATAACACCATTGCCCATGCAACTCCCACTAGAAATCAACACCTTGGACCCTGTTGTGTTGTTTTCTTGAATTCAACCTTGAAGGCCTACCAAAGTTGAAGAGGAGCTCAACTTCTCCCTTGTCACCACCATCATAAATATATCTACTGGATTGTCATCTGTATGTATCTTTTCCAGCTTTACCTGTTGATGAGGGCCTCATCGTCTGAACCCACACAAATCACAACAATAGATACCAACGTAGAAGATGCGAAACAAAAAAATAACTCACTTTCAATTATTTTTAGGAAATGAAATTATAGATTCAAAACTTACATGCTACAACCTCATGGGCTTGATTCATCACTACAAAATCAACTTTGAAAGCAAAATATATTATTCGGAGCCATGATATGCACTAATGGAGCCACCTTCTACTACCCCCACTTAACCCTTTTATTTTCCCCAATAACTACCCTAGAATTTTTTAGAAAATTCAACTTTCCCTTTTGTTTTGGTGCCAAAATTCCCGCCGTTTGATTTCTTGCCTGTGAAGAAATTTTAATGAAATTCACTTTTTAGTGGGGCAACTTCTCCGGGCCATAAATTTTGATTCGAGTGTCTGATTTTCTATTATAACATATCATTGGAAATTTCTCAAAGAGATCTACAACAACGAACCCACCAAAGGTTGCTTCGTTGAATTTTTGAGTTATTTTGAGGCCTCTAAAGTTTTCATATATGAATTTGAAGCCGCATTGGAGAAATTTTTTGAGACGAAATTTAATATCTCCCAAATCGTGAAGGGTATTGAGACAATTATTTCATGACCAAAAATGTTTTTCAGTTCTACTCCTTGGGGTAACATTTTAGGTCCATTCGAGCTCGTTTAGGTCGAATTTCTAAAAATAATAAGTGAACATTGTTTTTCCTTTTCTGACTTTTGACTATCTTACACCCCTTAAGTGCCATCATGGGACTCAAAACAACTAAATAAATAAGGATTTTTTTTTTTGGGTGATGCAAGATTGCCCTACACTGTTGGATGCTCGTACATTACCCGTCCATCATCCAATACCAATTGAATGAAATGATATCTCAACTATATGTGTTTGGTTTTAGAGTGCAAGGTAGAATTTTTAGCAAGATGTATAACACTTTGACTATCTATAAACAATTAAATTTCAACCTACTATTTTCCCAACTCTGCAATAAAAATTTGCATCCATATCATCTCTTTTTTCGCCTATGTTTCAACTACATACTCTACCTCTATGGTTGATAAAGCAACCACCTTTTGTAATCGAGAAATCTAATTCACTTCTATCCCACCAATTGTAAATACATAATTTGTGGTACTCTGCTTGGTCTCTATATCCCCTGCCAAATTTGAGTCAACATAGCCTTTTAAATCAGTATTAGAGCCCCCAAAACATAAACATTTATTGGATGTACCTCTCAAATCCTTGAGAATCCATTTTACCGCACTGCAATGCTCAACTCTAGGATGAATCATATAAGTTGTATGCTAACAACTCCTACAACATGTGCAATATCTAGTCATGCACACCATGATGCACATTAAAATTCCTACAACTGAAGCATATGGTACCTTGAAATTTTTTTCTTCCTACTCTTGTGTCTTTGGACACATATCCTTGGTCAATTTGACATGACTAGGCAAAGGTATGCTAAAAAATTTTGAATTCTCCATATGAAATCTCTACAACACCTTTTCAACATAATCAACTTGACATAAAAAAAAATCGTCTTTTTTTCCTATCTTTTGTAATCTTCATACCAAGGATTTGTTTTGCTGCCCCCAAATCTTTCATTGCAAATGAATTTGCTAACTATTGTTTTAACTCCCTTATGTGATCCATGTTAGAACTCACTACAAGCATATCATCAATATATAAACATAAAATAATGTAGCTATCATCATCTAACTTCTTAAAGTAAACATAATGGTCTGAATTACACTGGTTGTAGCCTTGTTTAGCTATAAAACTATCAAATTTAATATGCCATTATCGAGTTGCTTGCTTCAAGCCATATATGATTTTTTTCAATTTGCACACTAGTTTCTCCTTACCTTTGACCTCAAATCCTTGTGGTTGTTCCATATATATTTCCTCTTCCAAATCACCATGGAGAAAGACTGTTTTAACATCAAGTTGTTCTAAATACAAATCTTCAACAACCACAATACTTAAAATAGTATGAATAGAATTCATTTCAACAACCAAAGACAATATTTGATCAAAATCAATACCCTTTTCTGTGCAAATCCCTTTACAACTAACTTGGCTTTAAATATTTTCTTACCTCCATCTTCCTCTTTCAGCTTATAAAGCCATTTGTTTGGTAAATCCTTTCTATCTGCAGACAACTTGCATAAGTCCTACTTGTTTTATTTTTTCAGCAAGGAGTCCATTTCTTCTTCCATTCCATGCTCCCATTGAAACTTGGCATCCACCTGCATAGCTTCATCATAACATTCCGGTTCACCATCATCAGTTAATAAAATAGAATACAAAGAGGGATACAATCTTTTCAGAGGTCTATTTATCTTTGAAGATCGTCTAACATTCATTGGAGTTTGTGGTATTTGTTATTGTTGTTGTTGTAGAGCATGATGAACCACTAGAACATAGCTGTTCAGAGTATCATCCAACACTACATAATCATTTTGTTTCTTTTCATGTTGCTGCAACTGATCTTTGTACAACACTTTCTCATTGAATATGATATCCCTACTTCTCATAATTTTCCAATTTTCAAAATCCCAAAGCCTATAAATAAATTCATCAATGCCATATCCAATAAATATACATTTCTTTGATTTTGCATCAAGCTTGGTTTTATTTTTTGAATCTACATGTGCAAATTCTTCACAACTGAAGGTTGTGAGAAAAGAATAACTCACCTTCTTACCTATCCATGCTTCTTCTAAAATACCACAACCCAAAGCGTTAGAAAGACCTCTATTAATTAAATAAACAAAAATGTTTATAGCCTCTTCCCACATGTTTAAAGGAAACCCAACATGCAATATCACAGTCTGTGCACATTCCATTATTGTTCTATTCATATGTTCCACCAATCCATTTTCTTCTTACGAATACCATTAGGGGAACAATAATCTTTAGACTCTTTAATGCAATACTCACCACCATTATCAGATTTGAGACATTTTTACTTTTTACTCGTCTCATTCTCAATCAAGCTTCTACATTTTTTAAAAGTTTCAAATACATCAAATTTTTGCCTAAAGAAATAAATCCATACCTTCCTTGTTGCATCATTTATAAAAGTGACATAATACCAAGAGCCACCGAGAGAAGATACTTGAGCTGGTCCCCATACATTCGTATGCACAATTTCTAAATTTTCATCTTTCTTTTGCTTCCCATCCTTGAGAAAACTAACTCTCTTTTGTTTTCCATACACACAACTTTCACAAAAATCCATATTAACACATTTTAGACCTGGTAAAACATTCTTTGAATGAAGTAATTTCATACCTTTTGCACTCATATTCCCAAGTCTATTATGCCACAATGATGATTCATAACCCATAGAAACCATCTGATTTTCTGCTTGTTGAACTGCAACAATTGTTCCTGAACATTGATTTTTATCTACAATAGCTAAAGTAGAAGGAACAATATGACCTGTACAAAGATATAAGGTGCCTACTTTCACACCTTTTTCTACCACTAAGGCACCTTTTGTAACGTTCCATTTTTTATTACTAAATGTAACAACATAACCTTCATCATCTAGTTGCCCTACTGAAATTAAACTTTTTCTTAACCTTGGAATGTGCCTTACCTCATGTAGTAGCCAATGATTCCCATTCTGCAACTTAATCTTGATTCTTCCATTTCCAAAAATCTGATAGGATTTGTTATCTCCCAAATAAACCAACCTAAAATCCCCTTGGACATAATCAAGAAAATAACTTCTATAGGGTGTAGCATGAAATGAAGCCCCTGAATCTAACACCCAAGGATCATCAACATTATCAAGGGAAATAATCAAAGAATCCTCATCAGATTTATTACTTACCATATTTGCCTCTTTATTGCCTTATTTTTTGTCTCCTTTATTTTTTCAAGACCAACAATCTTTCTTTAAATGACCCAACTAACCGCAGTACCAACAATCCTTCTTTTCTCTGGATTGGGACCTCTTGTCTTTTGATTTTCCTCGTAACTTACCACAACCTCTAGAATTCTTTCTTCTCTCCTTTGTTCTACCCCTGCTTTCTGCATTCAAAACATTTCCTGATGTGGATGTACCACTTGAGCTTTTCCTACAAATTCTTCGCTCAAAATAACACCAACATCATAAAATATCAGTGTATTTGAACCAAAAATAGAATTACTACCCGCCATTACCAAGTCATTCCAACTTTCAGGCAAAGAACACAAAATCAAAAGAGCCATAACTTTTTCATCAAAGTTTACATTAACAAAATTCAATTGGCTGGTAACTGTGTTAAACTCATTTAAATGATCAACAATTGACCCAACTTCTACCATTTTCATATTAAATAAACACTTCATAAGAAATACCTTATTCGAAGCAGAAGTATTTTCATATAACTTCAAGAGGGTCTTCATCAAATCTTCAATTGTCTTTTCTTTTGAAATATTAAACACCACCAATTGTGCTAGGCATAAACGAATACTGCCAAGTACTTTTCCATCTAAAATAACCCAATCCTCATCAAAAATAGCCGCGGGTTACTTGGATTTCCCTTTCAATGGCCACCATAAATCCTTTTGATAAAGATAGTCCTCCATCTACATCTTCCATAATTGAAAGTTCTTCCCATTGATTTTTTCTACCTTCAACTTATCCTCATTTTCCATAGCTCCCACTTAACCGTGAGACTCCCACTCAACCGTGAGACCTTCTTGCAAAGGATAAATAAACACAACCCACTCTAATACCACTTATTAGGGTTAGAAAGTAGATTTCAATCATTTAAATGCATATTTGATCAATAAAACAAAGAAATAGAACACACAAAAATTTTGAACAAAAAAATAAGAACACAAAGATTTAATGTGGTTCAACCAAATCCGTGATGCATCCACCAACAAGAGGGTCCAAAATATATTAATCTCCTAGAAAATAACCTTTACAATGACATGCAAAGATATGCAACAACATGCAATGACGTTTTTTTCACGTTTTCTTTGGGCGGTTACGTTTAATATTTTAAGTTGTTCATTGAATTTATATTAAAATATTGTAACTAATCACTTCCAACATTTAAAATTTGTTTGTAACAAGACCAAAGCTTAGGAAGACGCTCCTACTCATGATCTATCTATTGTTGGGGATGAAGGCGTAAAGAATGCGGCCTATGATGTGGAGGCTGCAAATATTCTAAAAAATATGTAATGTTGTTGCTCGGGGTCCTACTTTTTTGCTGAATTTTTGATGTGGACTTGCTTTGGTTGGGCTATTATGCTTTAGTTGACTATATCTTTTGTTTAAGCTTATTTTTTGTGTAAAGGGTTCTGGGCCCCTTCAAAACCCATTTTTTACCTCTAATCAAAATATTTAACATTTCTTTGTAACCGTCATTTTATATACAAGTGCAACATTTTAATAAGTCCAACAAATTATTTAATGAAAAATTAATATAAATATTTTATCCGAGTCTGATTGGTCTCCATAACACAACAATTTTGTTGAGGTGTATAAGGAGTAGTATTTTACTGAGTAATACCTGCATGCTTACATAACTCGTCAAATTTCCTAGAACAATATTCACCCCTATTGTCATATCTCAACACCCTTATCTTATAATTTGTTTGCTTCTCAACTAAGGATTTAAATTCCTTAAACTTACTAAAAAATTCAAATATTGCATGCATAAAATAAATCCAGGTGTATCTTGACACATCATCAATGAAAGTAACATAATAACAAGATTTTCCAAAAGAGTCAACATCCACTAGTTTGAACACATCCGAATGAATGATCTCTAATAATCTCTTAGCTTTATTATTCCCATTAGGAAATGATGATTTTTTCTATTTACTAAACAAACAATGCTCACAAAAATAATTTTTCCAACAAAACAATAAGAAATAACGTCAACCAAATTTTTATTCAAAATGGTCTTAAGAATATTTTCACTTATGTGACCCAATTTATGGTGCCACAACATACATGCATTTTCAATGCCAGTTACATTGGAAAAGTTACAAAAAGTAGAATAATTAAGCTTAAATAAAATCCCTATGTAAGATCCTTTAGCTATCACCAAACTCCCTCTTACCAACCTGCAACTAGACTTGTCAAATATCACATGCAATCCAAAATCATTCAACGTGGATACTGATCAAGGGTTTTAAATCTCCCATCACTAAAAAACAACTTTAACTTTCCCTTACCAACAATCATATTTGTGTTGTTATCACTAAGGAAAAATTATCCCTCATCATACGTTGAATAAGAAGTTATCTATTCCTTATGAGGAGTCATATGGTAGGAGAAATCTGAATAAATAAGCCAAGCATCATCAGTAATAGTGTTAGCAAAAAATGAAAAAAAGCATCAGAATCACCATCTTCTGATTAATTTTCTGTGGAAGCATCTGAACTCCTTTCCTTGTTTCTACACTCCTTCACATGTCTTTTCTTACCACAAATCCAAAAATTTACTCTGCACTTCTCGAGGTTGTTATAATTTTGTTTAAACTTGTCTCTCTTCTTGTCCCCTTTATGCCCTCCTTTTTATTTGGACCTTCCTCACACATTCAAGACATCTTAGGAGACCACATTCATGGACTTTATCCTCATCTCTTCTAAAAGAAGTATTGCAACAAGACTATCCATCTTTGGTTTTGTAGCACCACCACTTATGACAACAATTAGATTTTCCCAAGGTTCAGGTAAAGAACAAAGCATCAAAATACATTTATTTTCTTCTTCTATCTTAACATCTGCAGATGCAAGCTGAATTATAATCATATTAAAATCATTTAAATGTTCTACAATAGAATCACCATCCTTCATTTTCAAAAAATACAAACGTTTTTCGAGATACAACTTATTAGTTAAAATTTTAGTTTGATAGATTTCACGTATCCTCCACAACTTGAATGCGATAGATTCCTCTAAAAAATTTAGGATGAAATCTACAAGACACAACCAAATGCTTCCTCATGCCTTCTTGTCCATTTTGTTTCAATCTTCATCAAACATTTTTTTGGTTTCTTTTCAATTGAAACTACCACCACTGATCTCTTTTTTTAAGAAGATCCTCCATATTCAACTTCCACATCTCGTAACCAGTGCCATTGAACTTATCAATATCTAAGTGGGAGATAGAAGCCATGATTTACACTCTTCTTCACAGATCTACAAAACCCACAATGTACAAGCTCCTACTACAACAAAAAAACCTTCAACACTCAAAAGAAAGGTGTCCCTCTCTTAACAAAACCATTAGCTTTGATACCAAATGTTGGAAAATCAAGGTATAAATTGCAGCAATATGAACTTATTAAATTGGTTACAAATCTAAAATTATATATTCAAGATTACCATAGAAATATTATATGATTGACAATTGCAATAATGAAAGGAAAATTTGCAATACAACAAGTCATAAAGCACAAGTGACACAAGATATACATGGAAAAATCCTTGTAGGAAAAAATCACACCCAAAGAGATCCAATGTTTGTATTAATCTTCAAGGAAGTGCATCAATACTATAAGTAAACCAAGGTAGTAGAACAACTTCCTACACAATCTTGAGAGGAGGATAATGCAAATTTTTTATACATATTTAATAGTTATAGAAAATTAAACAAAAATAAACATAATACATTGGGAAAACCACAACACAATGATTTACATTGGGAAAGCCTTTTTGGGAGAAAAACCCTACCCCAAAATTTGCCCAATATATTATTCAAAACTCACAAAGATTATAATAAACTTGCAATGCAAGCTTCTCCCAGGGTATCACCAACCAGAGATCCAAAGGCAACACAACCTCTATCAGACTGTTAGAATACATCACAATACACAACCATAATACTATGCCCTCATAAAATAGGGTTGCCTTTTAGGGAAACTCAAGCTAATAAAATATCGCTTGTTAGATCTAAGACCTAATGTTGAATGGTCTAGATTTACAATAACAAAATTTAAATAAAATTTTCCTTTCAGGAGCATTGCCCCCAAGCCCCTGTCAGGGCATGTTGCCCTCAGACCCCCAACTGAGGGATGATCCCCACAAACCCCTCGTAGGGGGGACCCCTTGTACCCCCCTACACCCCTCCATCATCGTCATATGAACAATACCTTATGTATCAATACAAAAACATTTAAGTGCAAGGTTGAGACACATTTTACCAACAAATATCCCAATTGTCAAACACGTTGCAAATACAACAAGAGGGTGTAATAACATCATCTCTTAATTATTGGGGGCTGAAAGGCCCATTGAGTTTGAACACCATCTGAATTTCTCTGTGCTCACATGCTTAGTTAAAGAATTAACAACATTCATCAAAGTCTCTACTTTAACCAACTTCACCCTGCCATATTTGACCATATCTCTAACAAAATGATATTGTACATCAATGTGATTGGTCCTAGCATGAAATGTTTGGTTCTTGGTTAGACATATCATACTCTCATTGTGGCAATAAATTGTCACTGCACCTTATTTAATCCCAATATCTGAACATAGTCTCTTAAACCAAATGACTTCTTTACAAGCATGAGTAGTTGCCATATACTCGAATTCAATAGTAGACAAACAACCACATCTTGTCGCTTACTCATTCAACTAATTGAACCACCAAATAGAATAAAAACATAAGCATTAGTGGAACTTCCGCTATCAAAATCACTTGCCCAGTATGAATCCACATAACCATGAATATCAAGGGAAATATAATATTCAGTCATATTACAATGATAACACAAGCAATAATCTTAGGTACCATACAAATCTCTAAAGACTCTTTTAACTGCGTCTTAGTGAACTCTACTAGGATTAGACATATATCTAGAAATAACTCCCACTACTTGGGAAATGTATGGTCTTGTACAAACCATAGCATGCATCAAGCTTCCAACTGCACTCTAGTAAGGCACTTTTCTCATGTCTTCCATCTTTGATGGAGTTGTTGGACAATCTAAAATAGATAACTTTGTTCTAGCTAAAACAAGAACACATAATGGTCTACAATAATGCATATCAAACCTCTATAAAATTGAATTGACATACCTAATTTGGCCAAGCCATAGCTTTCTATTCACTCTATCTCTTTTAATTTCCATCCCAAGAATGTGTCTAGTTGCACCAATGTATTTTGTTTCAACTTTAGTAGCAAGTTGAGATTTTAGTTTTGAAATCATACCTTTCCCTCTACCAATAAATAAAATATCATCAACATATAATGCAATAAATAGGAAACGATCACCATCAGTTTTAAAAAAAACACAATGATCTGATTTAGAATGATCGAATCCCAAAATCAACACATATATATCAAATTTATGGTACCACATCCTATGAATCTATTTTAAACTATACAAATATTTCTTCAATTTGTAAATTGATTTACATTTAAAACTTTCACCATGTAGTTCTCTGACCGTGTCATATAAATATCCTCCTCCAAGTCACCATGAAGGAAAGTAGTTTTCACATCCATTTTCTCAACCTCTAAATCATTAAGAACAATAATAGAAAGTAAAAATCTAATGGATGTCATTTTTGCAACATGAGAAAATTGTTAGAGTAAAGGTCTTAACTTAATTATGTTGATTAAGTTACCTTTATTCCCTTCTTAAGATTTCTTGGTCTAGGGCACACCTGCAATTTTGAAGCATTTTCAGCTCAAACGGACATCGCCATTGCGTCTGCAATGGTCAAAAACCCCTAAATCGACTGTTCATTCATCTATTTTAGACAAAGTCGAAATTTGAAGCAAATTTTTTTTGCAAATATGGCCGTATGGCCGTCCCTGCCTGGTAAATTCATTTTCGAAAAAAATAATTCCGCCTTCTATTTTTCAGCAATTTTCGTCATAAAAATATTTTTGATCTTTTCAAAAATTAAAAAAAAAAACAAAAGAAAAAAATTTCGCAATTTTAGGGCTTGCCGGCTCGGTACAAGGGTACCCGCAAGTCCCTGCACTCGCAGGCCTGTGGGCCCTGTGGTATGGTGGTCGGCGTACTGCCGACCGTCGACGGCTTAATGCCAACTGACGGTTGACAGTACCGCCGACCGGCGGTACATTGTTTGCCCAGGGGTGATGGGGGTGGGCCCACGTGCCTCCCCTCATCAATATTTTTAAAAAAAAATTTTATTAAAAAATCTGCATTTTTTTTAATTGTTTTTTTATTTAAAAAACAATTTTTTTCTGTAATAGTCCAATCGCACTTTTACGGTGATGGCCGTTTGGCTGTCAAATTTAACACAGTGTTTTTGTTGCGACGGTCGTATGACTGTCAAATTTAACCCAGCACTGGTTTTTTCCCTCTTTGGAGCTGATTTATTTCGGAGGCCGTAACTTGGGCATACGATATCATTTTTTGGCAAACAAGATATCGTCGGAAAGTTGGTTTTCTCATCTTTCCAGTGGTGTGGGTCTCATCACATTTTTTTTTCATTGGTGTATTCTACAACCAGTTGAAGACACAGGGGCTATTTTCAGTCTCAAGCTCATAACTTTTGATCAGTTTCTCCATTTTTCGCAATCTTAGCGACGTTGGAACTGTCTTTCAGAGCTCTTCAGTTTCATCCATGCCATTTTTCTAGATTTCACTCCAGGTATCTTTTATTTAGTTATTTGTGTTTTCACACTCTGGTGGATTACCTGGACATATTTGCTCTTGAAAACATTTTGTTTGCATGGGATGCTTCGTTTTTGGTTGTTCTTCATATATTTTCAGCATTTTGTCTTTTGAGGACATTTTTGAGCATCATTTGTAAGCTATCTTTTATGTAAACACACTGAGATAAAGTGCCACACTATTGTACATGCATCTTTTGGGGATTTTGCACATAAGGTTGTGCCATATTTTGTACTCGCACTAATATTATAAAGTGCCATGAGGGGTTGTGTAGTTTGCCTTTGTTTTGCCATCACATCCTTGTCTGGTGAGTGTCCCTCCATGACAACAGTGGATCATATGATTCTAGCCTCATGCATGTGTGCTTTGTTTTGCACACCACTTTTTCAGTTGTAGGTGCTTTTTTGTGCACTTTCAGATGTTGTATCTTTTTCTTCATGCACTACAGGGTGTTGCACACCATTTCAGTTGATCTGTCAGGCTCCCAGTTCACCATTATGGGGGGGTATTATACTGTTCGTGCTAATGCTTCCTTGGTTTCGTCTTGGAAGGAATCTTCCATTCTTAGTTGATCAGTGTTTCAGACTATTGGTTCTTGTGCCATCTGTATCTTCATTCCAAGTGTTTTCCTTTGTTTGCCATCTGATTCGAGTAGTGTCGTATGGGCACTTATGCAGATTATTGTCTTCTTGTTCCTAATCATCCTATCTTCAACAGAGGTTCTTCAGCACCATAACAGTCATCTTTCGACAGTTGTTTGCAGCTTCTTCTGCTTCAGTGATGTCTCTTCTTGGCTTTCTTCTTCTCTTTTTGGAGTAGAGCTTTTTCCCATGAGGTTTTCTCTATTTCTCCATTTTACAGAGATTTGGTTGTATTTGGGTACCTGATCTGGCCTAGTTGTCGGGACCCATGTTGCCTTCTTGCATTGTAGTTACCTTTGCTTTTTCTGTATTTGTTTGTAGCTGCACTGTTGTTCATCTTAAGGGGGGGTGTTAGAGTAAAGGTCTTAACTTAATTATGTTGATTAAGTTACCTTTATTCCCTTCTTAAGATTTCATGTTAGTTTGCATAATGTGACATTTAATAATTATATTAATTATTAAACATTTTCCTATTTAGGGCTTCTATTAGAGTTTTTCCTATTAGGGTTTTATTAGGGTTTGCATGATCTCCTTTTTATAAGGATTGATCCCATTGTATTTCAATATCAATTAATTCTCTCATTCTCTCTGATATATACATTTTTAGTTTTCAAAGAACCCTTGCTTGTTTGTCTCCATCTCTTCTTTTGTGACAAGTTATTTGCATGCAGGTGATCTTCAGGGTTTGTGGTGTTGTTTTTCATTTGAAGAGTTATCATGGGTTTCTCTACTCACCCTTCAGTTGTTCTTCTGGAATGGGGTAATTATGAGTCATGGGCAAAGGGTATACTTACACATTGTAGGTGGCTTAATATTTTGCCTTATTTGTATGATTTCATACCTAAACCGGCAACTTTAGAGGGCAGATTAGCATGGAATATTATTAGAAATCACATTGTAGGAGTTATATTGTCTAGTGTTGATCATGACACTGTGTTGGTTATATCAGACATTGATTGTCCTCACCCACTTTGGACACGTATTTGGGAGATCTATGGAGACCCTATTCTATCTCCATTCCCAGAGGATCCTGCTTTAGATTGTCTCATACCCATTGCTTGGCGAGAGAATACACCCTTTGATCATGATACTTTAGAGGAGCTTGAGTATTTAGACACCCTTACTTATTCCGATAGATCAGAGGTTTGTCTCACAGTTCCTACTCTTCAGACTGAGACTTCATCAACATCTCTTGTTGTTCTTGATTCAGTGCAGTAGAGAATCATACATCTTCCAGACATAGCTACTTTGGACTCTTATGTTGCAGACATATCTTTCTTTTTTGTGGAGTCCTATATTGTAGATTTGGAGGATTATTTTGAGGACATTCATCTCCTCTACCTTGACAGTCAGGTTATCACTGTTTTCCCACCATTATCCATGCATTCGGAGGTTGCATTTCAGTATTCTCCACATCAGTTTGGATTTGACATTATTTGTTTCAGTTCAGACAGTGAGACTCTTTAGCATCCTATCATGGCACACATCTTGAGACAAATTGGTTCATCATTCTTCACAGGGTTTCTTCGATACAGGTCCATGGATCCGTTTCTTCCCAAGGGGAAGAATATTATTTGCCACTTCAGGATCTCCTTTTGGATTCTACATCAGGCATCTACTATTGTGATAGGAGTTTCTTCATTGTGGGGGGGCCTTCTTCTCTCTTTCTATATCTCCTATGGAGATCATTGTACATGTACTTATATGATAGAAGTTGTCTATGGGGGGTATCATGTTATCCACCTCCTATCCTTCTTTCATTAGTGCATTGCATTCCTTCCTTGCATTCTATTTTGGGGAGGAGTTTTGTTCCCACTGGGTTTTCTCCTTTACCCCATTTCATTTAGTTTGCATTGATTTTGTACATGGGTACCTATCTGGCCTTGTTGCTGGGACCCATTGCTTTTGCTTTCAGTAGCTTCTTCTAGGTTTTAGCTTCTCCCTAAGTCTAGCTTAAGAGGGGGTGTTAGAGTAATTGGGTATTTACTTTATTAATTAAACAATATTTGTTTAATTACGTAAAGTTCTCTTTTACCTCTTTTCACTTAAGCTAACATTAGGTGCATAATAATTAATTACTTTATTAATTAGTATTGTGCAAGCCTAGGGTTTTCCTTTTTAGGGTTTTCATCTATATGTAGTTGAAAACTATCTTTTATATTATTAATTCATTTTATATTTTGTGTGAATTCATGGCTCCACATTCTTGAGCATTTACTTTGTTGCTTCTCTTTGTTTCTCCTTGTAACAGGTTATTTGCTTGCAAAGATCTTTTGGGCTTCTGTGGTGTTGTATCTTCTCAACTCCAACAAAAATATCTCACCATAATCAATACCCTCAACTTGAGAGTAGCCTTTTGCAACCAACCTTGCTTTGAACTTCTCAATACATCCATCTAAACCAATATTTTTCTTAAAAGCCCATTTACAACCAACAGGTTTTTGTCCTTCAAGAAATTTTACAAGATCCCATGTATCACTTTTTTAAAGTTGTCATTTCTTCATTCATAGCAATTTTCTAGGATTCTATATCATTAATACCTAATGCCTCTTCTATTGATCTAGGTTCATCCATGTTAGTATTCAATCATCGGGTGAATACCTTTTAGGTGGTATTCTATGCCTTGTAGACCTACAAACAAGCTGAGTTGGAGGTTCTTCCTCCTCTTTTGAAGATTTAAAGCTAGATGAGCTCTCCTCAAATTCTTGTCTATCCATGGGCCTCAATTCAACTTTCTTAGGTGTAAAAATAAATTGAATCACATCTTCCTGTTTACTTTGTTTTGGATGCAGTGTAACAAAAGAAGTCTTAGTTGCTCTAAAAATAAAAATTCTACCATGTATTACCTTAAGTGCAATAGGATCCCAAATATTGTATCCTTTCACACCATAATTGTATCCAATGAAGATACATTTCATAGTTTTGTTCTCTAACGTATTTTGCTTCTCCTTTGGCACATGTGCATATGCCTTGCAACCAAATACTCTAAGATGTCTTAATGGAGGCTTGTGGCTCAACCATGTATCTATAGGGGTCTTATCAACAAGAGCTGATGTAGGAGACCTATTAATTAGGTAACAAGTAGTGGCAACAACTTCATCCTAAAACCTTTGTTCTAGACCAACACCACTCAACATAATCCTAGCCTTTTCCATCAGTGTCCTGTTCATTCTTTCTAAAACTCCATTTTACCATGGAGAATACAGAGTTGTATTTTATCTATGAATACCAAAATATTTATAGAATATATCAAAATCATTAGAGAAAATTCACTGCCATTATTAGTCCTCAAACATTTTATTTTTTTGCAATCCACAACTCAACCATTGCTTTAAATTCTTTAAATCGATTAAAAACTTCAAGTTTACTCTTTAGAAAGTATATCCATATCCTTCTACTGTAATCATGAATAAACAAAACATAATATGTGGATTTACCAATTGAAGGAACATCTATAAGACCACACACATCAGAATGAATAAGATCCAATACACCACAAGTTTTATGAGAACTCAAATAAAACTGAACACGGTTTTTCTTTCGATAAATGCAATGCTCACATAAATCACATTCAAGATTATAATCAAATAACCCTTCAAAAAGGTTTTTATTTTTCAAGGTCTTTAGACCCTTTTCTCCAATATGCCCAAGTCTCTAGTGCCATAACATAGTTTTCTCTATAGGTAACTTTGATTCAAAATAAAGAGCACCCTTGGGTACCCAAAAGCCATGGCCATTTGTTGAAGGTGAAACCCTCACTTCTTCCACAAAATTGCTTTTCACAGAAGTACTATTGCACTCAACAATGCATGCATCAAGCTTATACAATGTGCCATATCTGACACCTCTAGCAATCACCATAGAACCTTTGACCATCTTGCATCCTACATTAGAAAATACTACCTGCACACCTGCATCTATTAATTTCCTCACAGATAATACATTTCATGTTAAACTAGGGATATGCAACACACAATTAATCCTTTTTATTCTACCATCAAGAAACCTGATTTTAAATTTACCACAAAAAACAATGTTTAAATGAGAATCATCACCCAAGTACACCTTACCTCCATCAAATTCTTCATATTCAGAAAAAAAAATCTCTATTAAAGGTCATATGGAAAGATGCACCTAGGTCAATTAACCATGCATCATTAACTACATGAGTTTCCAAAGCTACAATGAATGTGTCACCATCTTCCTTCTCAGATTTAGAATCATAATCAAATTTCTTCTTTTCTTCCTTTTCTTCTTTACAATCTCGATGAATATGTCTAGGCTTATCGTAGTTCTAAAAAATAACTTTGGAATTTCCAAGAGACTTAGGTCTCCCCTTGGACTTGAATTGTTTGCGCTTCTCATTCTTCTTTCCTTTTTTCATAGGTCTGCCATGAACATTCAGGGCCTTCTTGGAAGAATACCTTCCTCCTCATTTCTTCATAAAGTAAAAAACCCCCATCTTTAGTCTTCAATATAATTGTTACCCGATTTTCCTTACAGCTCAATCATGTAGAGCTAAGTTTGTGTTTGCAAATAAAAGATAAAAGGTATACATTCATTCTGCTAAGTTATATTCATATGCACAAAAATATTATCAAGTGAATTATAGTTGATTATGCAAATGCTTACAAGAAGAAATGAAAATCAATAGATCTTGCTTTAAAAACTATCTTTTATTGATAATTACAAATGTATATTGTCCCACACAAACAGTGGGATTAACTATTTCAATGCGATATAAGAAATAAACTATACATTTGAAGAAGGAAAGTAAAAGCACATGAAGGGAATAGGGATCTGTCATTGCCTGAATGAGGAATCCCAAGGTCAAATGGTTGTATCTTTGTTTCAGCTCTCAAGTTCTCCCGAGTCCTCCAAAAGGTTGCTCCATTGCTCCATAATGCCTCCAAGAGAGTAGAAAGGTTGTGTTAGAGCTCAAGATCAATATTCACTTCATATATATCAACAAATATATAATTTACACTCATAAGGCATTGAAATGAGTTTTGCAGTATCACAAAGATCAAAGAAAAAGCAGAGGATTATCATCAATTTCCATCATATTCTGAGTTTCTTTTTTTTTATCTAATATGTTTCTTCATTGTGCAATTATAGGTTAAATTCTCATTGTTGAATTATCTGAATTTGATATTATAGCATGTGGAGTGAAATGGGATCCCATAAGGGTTGAGCCCAACATGCTGCCCTCTATTTTGAAGAGGGATGAGAGTGCAAAATAATCACATTTACCAACCTGGAGCACATATCTCATCACTTATGATAGGGATTTTTTCTCACTATCATAAATGACAACATATTTTCTAAAGTGAAGCATGATAAGAAGATGAAAAATCATGTCACAAAGGACATTGAAGGAATAAGTGATAATGCTTCACTCTAATTATGAATGATAAAATTTGAAAAGATCATTTATACACATGAGGACAAAAAACAATGAATATACAATGCCATAGAGAGAGATTCTCATATTCAAATCCAAGTACAAAGGATGAAGGTGACATCATAGAACAGTGTTAAACGATAAGGTGCAACAAATTTTTTCTTTTCCATTCATACAATGCACTCTTCAATGCATACATAGTCATGACCAAAACATAACATACATGAAAGATTTTGTGACTTCAAATTTATTGGTAGGGGTAGAGTGCAATGACAAGAGAATTGAATACTCTCATATATGACATTCATGATAGTGATAATCCACATACTCAATATGGAATAAATGACGGTAAATTAATTTTATAGTCATGTCATGACAGTCACTTGAGGTTGTGACATTTTATATGTTTCTTTAGGAGTTTAAGGATAGTAAACAATGAAGGGACATTTGAATTTTACTGTAAGGGACAATTCATGTGGATACTCATGTCTTCTATATGTTTTGGTAATAATATTCTACACTTTACTGGCTTTTTCCAAGCTTTTATATTTTAAAAGCTTGTGACTAAACTTATTATGGAAGCTTGTTTGTAACAAAGGCAAATCATTTGTGAGGGATGAAAGGAAGAGTGGACATTTTTTCCATTTAAAAGTGTTTTCTAGAGAATATAGGTTTGCACATTGAAGATATGTAACCATCTACATAATGCACATGAGACTGAGATGAAGCCTTAGCATTAGAGGGAAAATTTGAATGGATAACACTAAAAATGACATAATCCACAAAGAAGTGAAATAGTGAAGGCTCCGCCAACTAAAACAAAAGAAGAATAACCCAAAACAACCAAAACCATAGAACCCATGTTATTCTCAAAGGCCGAGAGGAAACAAAAAAATCTACAACCTATTTTTATGACCAAAACCATTGAAATTTGCATACACGATATAACCTAGAATGACTATGGAATGTGAAGAAAATCTAGGGCTGAGTATAAAAACATGAAGTTGAGCCAAGAGGAAAATGAGTTTCTAAGCATCTCCATTTTCTATAGGATTCAAAAAAAGGTAGAAATATTGAGGCAAATGTACAAGAAAAACCAAAACATGTTTATTTTTTGCATCAATACAACTTGGCCTGCAAACAAATAGAGGTTCAAGCTTTTTAAAGTGTCAACCAAAAGTACAGAAAAAGATAAGTGTTCCTCATTTTTGCACTCATGGAGCTCGAAAGGAGCATTGTATTGAAATAAAATGGAAATGAAATGCAGAGATTTCACGTAAAAATGATTACCCAAGCTTAGTGTTGCCTTTTTGGCATGAGATTTGTGAAGAAAAGCCTCTATATTTTTAGAAACCACCATGAAATCCTTCAAAGAACCTCCATGAAAACCCTATGTCGACGGATAAAAATTTCCAAAATTTGCAATGCAAAATGAAAATGCTTTGTGAATGTGTGGCACAATCTTTCTTTAGGGTTTCTTTTTGCCCTAAAAGTTTGGATGACAAACCAAGACATTTTTCCTTTTATTTTAAATATTTGCAAAAAATTAATTCCCCTCATGTATTCATGCTAGGTATCTAAGAGTCCCCTTTAGAATTATACTTTTTACTTTGTTTCAAAGCTTGAATGTGTGTCAAATAATTTATTTTTTCATTAAACAAATAATGTAAAACATTAGTTTAAGTGATGTGCTTATAAATCACTTTAACTAGTGTTATTTATTGTGCAAAATAGAGGGTAGTGGAGCGTGTGTTTTCAAGTATGAGTCAAAACATTTTGGAGATATGGTTGAATATTTATGTGCAAATTCCAAGCATATCGGGGAGGTTGGAGGGGGTTAACCAACATGTGGAGAATATATAGGGGGTGGTTTTGACCAACTTTAAAGGCCTTGGAGAGCATCTAGGAGCAATTTTGGATGCTTTTATGATAGGTGAGGTCAAGGCTTGACCTTTTCTTCACCTTTGAGCCTTTTTGGAGGGAGTTTGGGGGCTATTTTTTAGGATTTATTGGTGTGTATGACCGAGGGAGTTGGAGGATTCCTATCTTTGTGCAAGCTTCTAAAAAAGCATAAAGAAAATTCATACATCAGTTTGGAGTTAGTTCTTTCTTTTTCCAACAAACATTGTAACTCATTTTGGAGTTTTCTTTCAACAGGAGAGAGTATTGTGACTCTTTTATAGGAATGTATAGCAATGTTTCACCTTATTAGATCAATAAAGTTAAAATTTTTTTCCTTCTCATTTTTTGTTTCATTGAGTCTGTTTGGATGATTGATGCAATTACTTGTAAAGTATCTTATTCCTTGTCGTTATGTCTCATTAGTAGCACCTTTAGGAAAAATAAATATGTATGTTCCAGGTTATAAGTTATGTTGGTGATACAAACATATTCAAAGTTGTGAAGAGAGTATATCATCATTCTAGGACTATAAGTATCATAGTTTTCTTATGAAATATTTATGCAACATCATACAAGTATTGAGTTGTGCATGTCAGCTTTGTTGTTGGTTGAAACTGTGTGTGTTAGGCAGTTGTACAATCTTAGATAGCCATTTGGGGCATCACCATAGGAGTTTAGGTTTCATTTCATGTTGCCTGCTTACCTTTTCCTCTAAAAAATCAGCTTAGTTAGTTTAGGTGAGTACCATACGAGACAACTTTCTCTGGAGGTTCTTTTCTTCTTTAGGTGATACACAACCTTAGATAAGTTCCCATGTTTCTCCAATATGCTAATTTCTGCAACTTAGCAGGGGTGAAATAAGAGGAGACAACAGTTTTTGGCACACCTGGTGGGACTAGTTCGATGAACTTGTCATCAAAATATTGAAAGATTTGGTGTTTCTCTTAGTATTATCAGTCTTTGGAGGCAGTACAAACAAAACTATGGTGACTCCAATCATATATCAGCTGGTTTCAGTAGTCCAGATACCTGCAACTAAATGAGGTTGGTGCTACTCTTTAGTTTTTTTATCATTTGAAGACCTTTCTTAGCACCTAGTGACTCTAATTGGTATTTTGACCCACTTTTCAGTGTTTCAAGACCTTGTTGTCTATTTTCATTCCAATTTTGTTGTCTAGACTTGCCTATACTTCACTTTTTACCCTTGCAATTTCTAGTTATCAACACCACAATGGTTATTATCCTCCATTTTATGAAAATTTAGGCTTTTGGCCTCCAAACAACCCTTTTTCTCATTGCAATCATCATTACCGACAAGAGCATTTTCAAACAACTCTTGCTTATCCTTGTTTGTAGCTTGTTCATGCCTATAGTTAGCCTTGTGAAACCCATTATGCTCTAAATCAAACATGCAACCTCCCTAGTCAGTCCCAAAATGATATTGATTTGGGTAGCATTAAGAGTTTGATGTTGTATTTCCAAAGGAAAATTTTAGAAATAGATAGAGAAACATAATATAATATGTAGTAGGAAGAGATTTCTCATCAAGCTCATATTCATCAAGCAGAGGTGGAGGCACAAAGGTATGAACAAGATTTTATTTCTAGACAAGTTACAACCAAAGAAGAACAAATAAAACACTTGCTTGCACAAGTACAAAGGTACGAAACCTAGTCAACCCCTTGCATTCCTAGTTTCAGTTCAAATCTTCCTGTAATGAATCATCATCATTTGAAAGAAGAGGTTTCCAAGTCTGAAATCCCTAGTTTTAAGCAAGAGAAACCTTTTGTGTCCTCAAGTAAGCCTCCTTGTGTCAAAATTCCAAGTTTTAGGAGTGCTCTTTCAATCTAACAACCAATTAATAAACAAGAGTATTCCATAATGCTACATAGTGAGCCTACCAATGAGCCTTCCCCAATGTTTAAAATTCCAAGTTTGAGTTAGTTTTCAACCTTTAAGATTCCAAGTTGGAAAGGGCCATTTTCTCCACCCTATGAGGTTCTTCCACCATCCATACAAATGGAACCATTCTATAGCATCCCAAAAGTAGAAGAAGAGTAGACCCTTGATCAGGAAAGGTCACTGACTATGGAGGAGGCTAGAGATACAAACCTATTGCAAATAGCTATAGAGTAGTACCGATTAGAACATGAGAAGATTGGACAAGGAAAGACCTTTCAAGATGTATCTTTGAATGCTCTAACTTATGATCTTCCTTGTTTTGATGAATATGGTAAAAATGTTTCAATAGGACAATAAGCTGAAAGATGTTGATGAAGAAGAGAAATTCACAATTTGGAATGTTGAGTTATCTTCTTTCATTCAACATGATGAAGAAGGTGCGAGTCTGGTCACACCATCAACAATTTTAGAACAACAAGAAGGCATCAAAAAATGTGGTGAGTTTCTGATTAATGACAATTAGTATGACAATGGGGCCTTGGATCATGAACACGAGCATAAAAATGAATTTGACACCATTTTCTAAGAAGATGAACAAGCTGATGTCTCAAATCAGCCTTGTCAAGAGGATTTTCTTCAAGATAGTGGACTTATTTTATTGAATCAACAAGAGGACCACACTTTGGAGAATTATTTTGAAAAGAATGACCTTGTTCTTGAGGATAAAGATGTCCCAACTAGAAAGATTTCAAAACTTGAAGGGGAGCCCAAAGATATCACACATGTACAAGAGGTTAACATTCCTCAAGAGGATCATGATGAATTTTGTTTTTGGGATGATCTGAAGGAGTCTTGTGCTAACCTTGATGTTAGGCCAGCTTTGAAAGAAGAGGAAGAAAACGATGAATTTCGAAATCAGCTTCTTGTACCAGAAGAGCATCCCATGACACCTCATTTTCCTCTTAGTAATGAACATGTTAACCTCACTCCATCAGTTGAAATTTTTTTCCCTCCCACCATCTCCCTTTTCAAAGGAGGGTATGTTATTTGCAGAGAAAATGAAGGCTATGTAGGTGAAGAGGAGAATATTCCAAGTGAAAATGATGAAGGAATAAGTATTTGCAACCCCTTTTATGACATTAAATCACAAAAACCAAACTTGCTGCAAGAGGATGATGAGCACAATCAGTTGGGACAACAATGTGTAAAGCAAGTGGATGGTAATGAGGAGGAAGGTGTGGTCTACTTGTTTGACCAAATGTCATGTTTTGTTAACAAGGAGGAGATTCATGAGAAAAAACAAGAAAATGAGGTACTCATGATTCACGATTAGTCATAGGATTCAAGTCTTTTGAATCAACAAGAATATGTAGCAACTGTCCATGAACAACAAGCCGGTAGGGGTAGTTCAACCTTTGTCATTTCAAGAGGATGCTCAATTAGGCATCTAACTTGGTTGGAAGCCAACAAGAAAAATCAACCCCATGGAAACATTGGTCTAGAGCATCAAATAAAGTATCAATTTAAGCACAACCAATCCTTTTATTCACTTGATCACAATTACTTCTTCAATCAATATAGGTGGGTAAGTGACTACATTTTATTTCTTGGAAAGTTGTTACAACATTTTTTTGGATATTTGATCTTTCTCCATCTCTTTTGGTTGACTCACAAGCATGAAAAGAATCCCAGGATGTTGAAAAGGGGGAGCTACTTTCATGAATCTGTCAATGGTTTAGTTTAGGTAGCCTTTTTCTCAATTAGTTTAGATTAGTATAAGTCATTTTAGTAGTCTTTTTCCTCCAAGTGTTGTTTGCACAATTAGTCAATTTGGCCTGAGTTTTGGTAGATAAAATAAGATTTCAAGGTGTTTTACACTATTTGATGAGTTAAAACAATACAAGTCTTGTCAGGTTTCTATTAACTCTGTGCCCAATGGATAGATTCAGGCAACTGGTCAATATTTTTAGCAGGCGAACATTTAGCATATGTCACCAAAAATGCTACCTGATTTTGCTTCTAGCTCAATCAGGTAGAGCTGAGTTTGTGTTTGCAAATAAAAGATAAAAGGTATACATTCATTCTAATAAGCTATATTCATATGTACAAAAGTATTATCAAGTGAATTACAGTTCATTATGCAAATTCTTACAAGAAGAAATGAAAATTAATAGATCTTGCTTTAAAAACTATCTTTTATTGATAATTACAAATGCATAGTGTCCCACACAAGCCGTGGGATTAACTCGTACAATGCATATGAAGGGAATAGGGATTCATCATTTTCTGAATGGTGAATCCCAAGGTTGAATGGTTGCATTTGTTTCAACTCTTGAGTCCTCCAAAAGGTTGCTCCATTGCTCCAAAATTCCTCGAAGTAAGCAGAAAGGTTGTGTTAGAGCTCAGGATCGATATTCACTTCATATACATTAACAACTATATAATTTACACTCATAAGGAATTGAAATGAGTTTTGCAGTATCACAAATATTAGAGAAAGAGGATAGGATTATCATCAATATCCATCATATTCTATGTTTCATTGTTTTTATCTAACATGTTTGTTCATTGTGTAGGTATAGGTGAAATTCTCATTGCTAAATTATTTGAATTTGATATTATAACATGTGCAATGAAATGGGCTCCCACAAGGGTTGAGCCCAACATGCTGCACTCTATTTTGAAGAGGGATGAGAGTGCAAAATAATCTCATTTACCAACTTGGAGCACATATCTCATCACCTATGATAGGGATTTTTTCACTATAATAAATGACAACATATTTGCTATAATGGAACATGATAAGAAGATGAACAATCATGTCACAAAGGACATTGAAGGAATAAGTGATCATGCTTCACTCTAATTGTGAATGATAAACTATGAAAATATCATTTGTACACACGAGGACAGCAAACAATGAATTTATAGTGCCATAGGGAGAGCTTCCCATACTCAAATCCAAGTACAAAGGCTAGTGGCGACATCACAGAACATTGTTAAAGGATAAGGTGCAGTGAAGTTTTTCTTTTCTGTTCATACAATGTACTCTTGAATGCATACATAGTCATGGCCAAAATATAGCATACATGAAATATTTTGTGACTTCAAAGTTATTGGTAGGGGTAGAGTGAAATGACAAGAGGATTGAATACTCTCATATATGACATTCATAATAGTGATAACCAACATACTCAATATGGAATAAATGACAATAAAGTAATTTTATAGTCATGTTATAACAATCACTTGAGGTTGTAACATTTAGGAGTTGAAGGACAATAAACAATGAAGGAATAATTGAATTTGATTGTAAGGGGCGGTTCATGTGGATACTCATGTCTTCTATATGTTGTGGTAATCATATTCTACAAGATCTCATTCTTTCATAAGATAGAACACTTTATTGGCTTCTGCCAATCTTTTCTATTTTAAAAGCTTGTGAACAAACTTATTATGGAAGCTTGTCTATAACAAAGGAAAATCATTTGTGAGGGATGAAAGAGGATATTTTTTCCATGTAAAAGTGGCTACATATTGAAGATATGTAAGCATCTACATAATGCCTGTGAGACCGAGATGAAGCCTTAGCATTAGAGGGTAAATTTGAATGGATAACGCCAAAAGTGACAAAAGCCATAGAGAAGTGAAATAGTCAAGGCTCGACCAACTGAAACAAAAGAAGAATAACCCAAAATGACCAAAACTGTATAACCCATGTTCTCAAAGGTTGAGAGAAAACAAAAAAAGTCGCAACCTATTTTTATGACCAAAACCCTTGAAATTTGCATACAAGATATAACTCAGAACAACCATGGAATGTGAAGAAAATTTAGGGCCAAGTATAAAAACATGAAGTCGAGCCAAGAGGAAAACGAGTTTCCAAGCATCTCCATTTTCTACAGGATTTGAAAAAAGGTAGAAATATTGAAGCAAATGTACAAGAAAAACCATAAGATGTTTATTTTTGCATCAATACAACTTGGTTTGCAAGCAAATAGAGGTTCAAGCTTTCTAGAGTTCCAAGAAAAAGTGCAGAAAAAGACAAGTGTTCCTCATTTTTGCACTCATGGAGCTCGAAATGAGCATTGTATTGTCATGAAATGCAGAGATTTCATGTAAAAAAGCTTACCCAAGCTTGGTGTTTCCTTTTTGGCATGAGATTTGTGAAGAAAAGCCTCTATATTTTTAGAATATGCCATTAAATCCTTCAAAGAACCTCTATGAAAACCCTATGTCGATGGATAAAATTTTTGAAAATTTGCAATGCAAAATGAAAATGCTTTGTGAATGTGTGGCACGGTTTTGCTTTAGGGTTTATTTTTTCCCTAAAACTTTGGCTGACAGCCTAAGGCATTTTGCCTTTATTTTAAACATTTGCGAAAAATTAGTTCCCCTTATGTATATATGTTAGGTATCTAAGAGTCCCCTTTAGACTTAAACTTTTTACTTTGTTTCAAAGCCCGAATGTGTGTCAAATGCTTTATTTTTGCATTAAACAAAAAATGTAAAACATTAGTTTAAGTGATGTGCTTATAAATCGATTTGACTAGTGTTATTTTATTGTGCAAAATAGGGGGTAGTGGAGCATGTGCTTTCAAGTATGAGTCAAAACAGTTTGGAGATATGGTTGAATATTTATGTGCAAATCCCAAGCATATAGGGGAGGTTGGAGGGGGTTAACCAAGATGTGGAGAAGATATAGGGGGTAGTTTTGACTGAGTTTAAAGGCCTTAGAGAGTATTTAGGAGTAGTTTTGGATGAGGTCAAGGCTTGAACTTTTCTTCACCTTTGAGCTTGTTTGGAGGGATTTTGGGGGCTATTTTTCAGGCTTTATTGGTGTGTACAACCAAGGGAGTTGAAGGATTCCTATCTTTGTGCAAGCTTCTAAAAAAGCATAAAGCAACTTCAAACGTCAGTTTGGAGTTAGTTTTTCTTTTTCCAATAGACATTGTAACTCATTTTGGAGTTTTCTTTCAGCAAGAGACAATATTGTAACTCTTTTACAGGTATGTATAATAGTGTTTCACTTTATCAGATCAATAAAGTTAAGCAAATTTTTCCTTCACATTTTATGTTTCATTGAGTGTGTTTGGATGATTGATGCAATTACTTGTGAAGTATCTTATTCCTTGTTGTTGTGTCTCAACACCTTTAGGCAGAAGAAATATGTATGTTGTAGGTTATAAGTTATGTTGGTGATATAAATAGATTCAAAATTGTGAAGAGAGTATATCATCCTTCTAGGACTATGAATATCATAGCTTTCTTATGCAATATTTATGCAACAACATATAACTATTGAATTGTGCATGTCAGCTTTGTTGTTGGTTGAAACTGTGTGTGTTAGGCAACTATATGAGCTTAAATAACTATTTGGTGCATCACCATAGGAGTTTAGTTTTCATTTCATGTTGCCTCCTTACCTTTTCCTCTGAAAAATTAGCTTAGTTAGTTTAGGTGAGTACCATAAGAGACAACTTTCTGTGGAGGTTCTTTTCTGCTTTAGGTGATCCACAACCTTAGAAAAGTTCCCATGTTTCTCCAATATGCTAAGTTCTGCAACTTAGTAGGGGCGTAATATTAGGAGACAACAATAAAAATTTTACTTCCAATAGCCATAACAAGAGAGTGCCATGAATCAGGCAAAGAACAAAGCAGGATCTAACATTTCTCTTCCCCATCCTTTTTGACACCAAATGATGCCATCTGAGCCACCATCATATTGAATTCTTCTAGGTGATTTTTAATTCATTCATCCTCTTCTGTTCTCATGCAACATAATTTCTTCCTCAAGAAAATCTTGTTCTCTAAAGATTTGGCTTGATGCATCTCACCATGCTTCTTCTATAGTTTTTGTGTAGAGGTCTCTTCATGGACATTGATTAAAATAGAGTTTGTGAAGCACAATCTGATTAGACCCTTGGATTTACATTCCATAACATCATATTGAGTAGCTTGAGTGGGATTTTTACCTTCTCATCAACAACATCCCACATACGTTGATCTATTAACAAATCCTCCATCTTCAAGTTCCACATTTCAAAATTATTTCCAGAAAATTTATCCACCTCTATTCTCCCCAATGAACTTGCCATCTGAAAATTCTTGCAACAAGATCACAAAGTGTCTTCTACACAAGCTCCAACTCAAATCTAGATTAGTTCAAAAAATCCAACAACCCACAACTGAAACTAAAGGTGACCGGGCTTCGATACCACTTGTAAGGAAGCTAAGGTAGCGAAGCAACTTCCTACACTAATCTTGAGAGGAAGATAACACAAATTTTTTATAGATCTTTAATAGTTACAAAAAATTAAAGAAAAATAAACATAAATATCATACATACCACAACACAATGATTTACGTGGAGAAAATCCTTTGGGAGAAAAACCCCACACTCCAAAAGCCACCTAATATATTATTTAGAAATCACAAAGATTACAATATACTTGTAGATCAAGCTTCTCACAAGAGTATCACCAACCAGAGATCCAAAGACAACACAATCACTATCAAACTCTCAAAATGCATCGCAATACATAGCCATAATATAATGCCCTTATAAAATAGGGTTGTTGTCTAGGGCAAGTCAAGCTAATGAAATATCAGTCAGTAGATCTAAGACTTAATGATGAACAAACTGGATTTATAATAATAAAATATAAGTACAAATTTTCTTTTGGGGGTTCTACCCCTGAGCCCTCACTGAGCTGCATTTCCCCTGAACCCCCAACTGGGGGGATGATCCCCCCAGACCCCTTGTGGGGGACCCCTCACACCCCTAGTCGTCATCGTATGAATAATACTTTATGTATCAATAGTAACTTATGTAAAAACAGGTCGCTTGACCTCTTTAATATATATTTTTTTAATTTATTATTTATTTTTAAAAAAATTATTGTTTATTATATAATTTTGTTAATTATTTTCTATATATATATTTATTAATATTTTAATTAATTAAATTAAGATTTCAATAAATTTAAATAAAATATCATTCTTTAATAAAATTTACCATCATTTAAAATATAAAATAAAATTTAGCATAATAAATTAACCATAAAATTCTTCATAAGTTTTTTGTTACATAAATTCAATATAAAAATTTGAATATATAATATATATTTATATTCTTTTTTCAATAAATCCTACATAAAATTTTAAATTAAAATTTCAAACTAAAATTTAACATAATTATATGATCATTTAAAATAAAAATCTTATATTGATATAGTATAAAATTTTCGAATAAATTTAAACATATTTATTTTTAAAAGAAAAAAGTTATTTTTTCAAATTAAGAATTTTTTTTCTCTTAATAAAATATTTGTGTGCAAGGTAAAATGACTATATGAATATGAAAGGGAGAAGGAGAATCTTCGGATGAACCTACCTATAACGCAATGAAGCCAACACCTTCTTTGTTGATTCCAACACTTAGTTCCTTCTCTGTTGATCCCAACGGTTAGCCCTTCCAAATCTTTGCTCATCTTCTCTACAACAAGAAAGACTACCTCCTATTTCTTATCATTTTCCTACAAAGATACTACTCTTAGAATTGCACAAAAAACCTCAATAATAATGGCTACGAAGGTTTTGAATTTCATCCCCCTTTTGAAAGAGGTTGAAGGGTCGTATTTATAGAAAATGTATGTTGATTCAATGGTCGAGATTTGATGGTAAAAATCAGTGGTCAAGATTAGAGAAGCGAAGAGGAAAGTTTCCATTCTAAATCATGAGAGGATGATAATGGATTTTTAATTTAAAAATATGGATAATGGTGCACACGAGGTTTCCCACTCTATGCATAGTTATAAAATGATGTTTTCAAAAGAAAGAATAATTAATAGATAAGGAAAGATTTAAATTCTAAAATGAAATGGAGTTAACTGATAGGACACGAGGTGTTGACTAAAAATAAAAATAGAAAGTTGAAGTAGAGAAATATGACAACTTTTAAATAAAATAAAATATATTTATTATTTCATTCATAATTTGAAAAGGATTCATATTTCCATAATTAAATTTTGCATCATAAATTTTATTTATTTTTCGAAGTATCTATTTGATTTTTTAAATATTTTAATTTATTCATTTTTAATTTAATTTTCCTTTAGTTTTAATTCCATAATAAAATAAAATAAAAATTATTGTCAAACCAACTTAATAATACAAAGTTTCTTTTTCAAATGTTCTAGAAAGAGGGTTGTGACAAGGAAATGATGATCCATTAAGCATCCTTCCTAAACAAAGGTGGACATCACTTACCTCAACCCAATGGGTTGGATATTGGATGGTTTCATTAGTATAAGCATGTTAAATAAGCTTATTGTTAAGGTTTGATGTAGGTTGAGCCAACAACTGAGGTGCTCTAGGTTGTGTTAGTGTTGCTATGATTGAGTTTGGAATTATAGCAGGTTGTTGTGGTTGCAAAGATTGTTGCGGTTGTGGGTAGCTAACATTTTTGTTTTGACATTGTTGGTTCCCATACTATTGTGGTGGCCATTGGTTTTACAAGAGCTGCCATTGAGACTTGTAGTTTAAGGCTTGGTATGGTTGTGGTGGCCACATCCCCTGCTATGGAGCACAACTAGATGATTGGGCCATTGGCCATGATTCATTTTGTATGCTATTTTAGGGTTTATTATTCCAGTTAGAGAAGTTTGTATTACTCCCAAGAAATGACATAGTGTAAGGCAAGGGATCTTGAGGCATACCTTACCTTTGTTGTCATGGATTGTGCTAAGAAATATTTAACACTTTCCCTTCCTTATCTTATACAATACAAAATTCAAGTTTCCCTTGCTTCTCCTCAGAAATACTAACATTTTTTCATTTACAGATTACCCTCTTCTGGCAGTACTGTGGAAAATATTCAATAAGGGAATCCTTTGGCTCCTCTTATTTCTAATTGATGTGCAAGGTATCCAATTGGGTAGCTAGGTGGTTGATTATGTCCTCTATGTTGGACAAAAGGTTGTTGAGTTCCACCCTAGAAAAACTAGTGGGTGTTATGGTGGAAGAGAAGGTTCAATCAACCCTGGTCTTCTTTATAGATGACCTTGAATAATTTTTGCACACCTGGAAGATTTTCTCAAAAGGTAATTGAGAAATATCCCTTGCTCCTATGAGGTTTAATGAATCCATGCAATCTTCATTTAATCCTCACAAGAATAATAGCTTTAGTGACTATGGAGAGAGTTTATTCTGGTTTGATTTCTTCAAATAGAATTGAAACCTTTCTACATAATCCTCAAGTGGTGTGTCCTCCCTTTATGACATCCTGGAAATATCATCTCTCTTCTTGTCTATTCCATGGCAATAATCTTGATACTTCTGCAAGAATTTTGCTTTCATTGTCTCCCAATTTGGTATTGCATTTCTTCCTAACCCCATGAACCATAGCAAGGCAACATCTTTCAATGTGGTTGGGAAGAATTTTAATCTATGAGAATCTGTGGTGTAATCATGACTTCTACATAGAACATAAAATTCAAATAGGAATGTGTTTCGATCTTTAGTAACTAATCCATAGAAATTGGGAAAGGATGAGGGGTTATATTCTTGAGAGTTGCAACTCGTTCTTGATTTGTAATTGAAAACTCGAATGTGCCATCATAACTTCCGCATAGAACATAAAATTTAAATAGGAATGTGTCTGGATCTTTAGTATCTAATCCATAGAAATTGGGAAAGGACAAGGGCGTATATTCTTTAGAGTTGCAACTCGTTCTTGATTTGTAATTGAAAACTCAAATGTGTCATGTTCTGTTGGATTTTCCACTGCTTCCTCTGCCATAATGTTAAGATTCCTTATGGGACTTACCACTAAGTTTGGAGTATGTATTGGTGTGAGGGGTGGTTCTATATCATTGATTCCTACAATTGATTCTTTGTTTGTACCAATATCTTCAAAATTTTCATGGGTTGAGTGAAGAAATATTCCCAAAGAATGTCTCTTCCTCTACATATAATAGTATCTTGAGCTTTAAATAACTTCCCCTGCATAATGTTAGTGAATAGTTCTTGGTTGATTTGTAAATATCTATTGATCCTAATGTTGTAAATGAAAACTCCTAAATTACAAAAGCAATGAAAATGAATTAAAACAATTATAAATTATGAACTTTGCACCATCCTTGATAATGGTACCAAAAATGTAGAGCTTCCCCTAATATCTAATTAACTGATGCAAATGACTTACATATGAGTTAATGGGCTTACATATCCCAAATTATGCAGTTCATTTTTTAAAAGGGGGCTTCTTTAAATTGTCAACTAGGGAATCACAAACTTGAGATGATATCGACACTATGTATGCAGTTAAGAATCCTATAGTTTCTTAATCGATTGAGTATAAGTAATTGAACAAAATTAAACTCATCTAAAAGCTTCCCAGTTCAAAGTAACTCCTATTTAGAGAATGGAGTAAGCAAATACTAGTTATTCTAGGTGAATTTTAGTAATTGCTATAGGTACTTATCTTTTCGTAGGCTATAACTAGTGACTCTCTATGTTGTAGTGTGATCTAATTCAAATAATCACTTAATAACATTCAAAAATAAATAAATTAGACTTTAATTCAAAAATTATAATATAGAATTCAACGTAATGTAAATTGGAAACTGCAATTTAGAAATTACAATTTACAATCTAACTAATCATCTAAGATAACATATATTTTGTAGTACTTTAAGCAACCCTTGCTTAAGTTGTTACAATCCACAATTGTCTCTTGGATATACTAACTCAAAAAATCATGCAACTAATGTATCATTCTTTATTGTAATTCAAACACACACAGAGCTTTTGAACAAAGTATAAAAAATATGATATTTAATCCATTTTTTATGCAAAGATCTAGCTAGTCAATCTCTCACAGAGTATCCCCATATATAGGGTCAGTGACACTCCTCTTATTCAAAAACTACAAAAAAAATGAGCAACTGTCAAATCTTCCAAGAAAATAGGAAGAGGACTAGGTCTTTAACTTAACATAAATATAAAAGCAGGTGGAAGTAAAAGTGTTGGAATTCAATAAGGACTCTACAACAATCAATAAGGACTCTACAACAATCAAGAAGACCATTATAACATAAACATGCTTAACAAGATAAATCTTTTATTGCAAGCCACTAATTACTCTTAGAACATGCCTCTTCTTCCTCCCACAATTTATTAAAGAGATGGAACAACACATGAATATTCATGCTCACATCCTTAGACCATCATCTATATCATCTTCTAGAAATATACACGTGCTGAATTTGATCATCTTCTCTAGATTTGTTGAACCGACATCTTTTTGTTGTGGGTTGACAGGTTCTTGATTGCAAAGGGTTAGTTTTATTTTGAAGAAATTTTCATTATTAACAACTATAATTAATCATAAGATATTACTAAATCCCATGAACACTCAAATATCATTCATTCATCATTAATATATCATATCATCTTCAATGTTTCTTAAATACTTAAAGTATATAAAGATTTAGAAATTTCTTTGAAACTTAGCAGAAATGAGATAAAAAACATGAAACTAAAGCAAGAAACTAGACATTTTTAGGGCTTATCACTGACTTGCCTATGCCATGACCTAGGGTGCTATGTGCACCATGAGACACATAGATTGATGACCTGCACCCTCCTCTAGGTGTGGAAATTTGATCACATCATGTGCACATGGCCCATAAGGTTCTTAGTGGAGTTGATATGGACCCATTCTCGAGCACACACCTACACCTTGAGGAGGCCATGGTTGTTCAGTGACTTGCCATATTGGCAGGTTCTTTTTGATAGACTATAGCCCATAGACATTTTGTGGAGGCAATATAGGGTGTTGCAATATTGGGTGGGTCGTACTCGCCAGATGGCTAAGATGCAATAGGACCGACTCTTTGTCAGCCACTAGGAGCACATTATTATGCCATTTTATTTTGATAGGGTGATGTGACAATTTGATTATGTGTAGGGGGATCCCATTGCACAAAACTCAAAGACATTCCCATGAACACCATCATGGATATCAGATTGAGCAACTCCAATGATGAGGAGCAAGACATAGCACCCATGTTTAAAGCTGATGATGTGCATGTAAGTCCAAAATATGTGACATGGGTGGAGCATTGCTTATCCTACCCCCGTGTTTGTTGTAAACCATCCCATGAGTGACCCGATGTTTTGGGCACATCGAGGGTGAGGGAGAATAATGATGGTGATGGTGATGGTGATAATGAGGAGAATTCAACATTAGTTACAAGATGGCGATGAGGGCAGAGGGAGGAGGCTAGTGATACCACCGAGGGGAGGCCCAAATCTTGACCTTACATAGCACAAGCACTGCCTACCATAATAGGAAACTCAAGGTACACTCGTGGTTGCCACTCCCATAGATCCCCACTAGAGGGATGATGATCCTAGTGAGAAGTTTTTATATTTATGTTTTGAGTTTTGATTGAGTAGAACACTAGATGTTGCATCAAATTTGGATTTTTATATTATTATTTTCCTTTATAGTTGGTACATAGACATGTCTCAAATTTGTGGGTTTATAATGGAGATGATCCCTAGTGTACAACTCCAAGAGCCAGTGCATGCAATGTATAGGCCACAATAGATGGTAGGGTGACACATGGAGATTTTTGATCCCATGGCACAAGTAAGAGCCACATATGAGGAGGGGTTGGTGGAGCTCAATCATGTTACAACATAGAGATCAAATATTGATTAATCTTCAGACGACTAGAGAAGCATAAGGAGGATGGTATCTTTTATATTAATATTTCATCTCAAGACCTTACCTTAGCATGTTACCTACATGTGAAAATACCACCCATTAGAATATTGCAGAAAGGAACAAAATCAACATCCCTTGTCGAGCGTCAAAGACAAACCATTCTGAACTATACTGTAAAAAAGACCCTTTAAATCCATACTTGAGCAAAACTTTGGTTTGTCGAGCATCGGGTCTCAATCATACCTCTTATCACTTACTAAAAGTATTAAGCAATCTCGACATTTGAAACATGGAGTGTTTGACTAAAAAAATTCAAGTCATTGTTTGTCGGACATTGAGGTTCAACGATGTGTTTTAACCTATGGTGATAGTTTGATATGGTAATTAAAGACATCCCCAATGTCCGATATGCAAATTTGTTAACTCCATTTTTTTGAAGGCATTGTTTTCCAGACATGGATGTTTAGAGATGTGGCTTAAGCTTTATTAGACAATATGTAAGGTGCATCACTAATACTCAAAATTTGAAACATGCAATTGGACTTATGAAATCCCTAAGGAAAAAGAGAACCTATCAAGGATAAGACAACCATCTTTGACAAACGAAGGGACAGGGGCAACCTAGGTCCCGATGCGATAATGTCATAAACACCATCGATCAATGCACCTAGAGAAGACACAGTTTGACAAGGTAAAAAGAAAAGACAAAAACAAGAAAAACTAAAAACTAAAAACTAAAAAATAACGAAGGAAGGAAGGAATAATGGAAACAAGACAAAAACCTAGCTGAATCAACACAACAAGAGACCATGTAAGAATAAGTAAATCGAAGAAAACATGAAATGAGAGTGCAAGTCTCGAGCCTACATGAAGACTTGTGATCAAGCCAAAAATTAAACAAGTGTGAACAATGACGAAGAGCACTCACAAACACCATGATGAATTAGGAAGAGACACGAAACAAAATGACCAATGGCCAGGAACAAAGAACCTTGATGAAAAGTGAGTTGAATTTGAGGAGGGTTTTAAGAAAGTTGTAGAGCTCACTTAATTTCTCACTCGACAATTCACAAATGATGATTAGAACCCTTCAACCTCACTTTTAAACCAACCCAAAGCGACACATTAATGCTTCAATAAATGCAAGGTAGCACTATTGAATGCTTTGACAAGAAAAAACGAGTTGACAAGATGTTGCCACCATTGGTCCTCAAGGATCAAGAATGTTGCAAGGCAAGCATCTCGACAAGAACCCCCAAGAGTGAAACTCCAAAATGGAGAATGATAGGAAAAAACAGACGTTGGGGATCAAGTCCAACAAGGATGGAAGACCAATCCTAAGAATCTTAGAACCTTGCTAAGCAAAGAAAGACACGTAGGGGAAAAAGGAGAAGGAAAGTAGGAAGAAAAGGAAACAAAGGGAAAAGGGAAAAAAAGAGAAAAATAGGAGAAGGAGAAGAAAAGAAAGAAAAAAGGGAGGTCCCCATTTTGGCAAAAAACTAAATGGGGTGTGGGTGCAAGACACAATAGGTACTTATAGAATCTATCAAAATCTACTAAAAAAATACCACCATTATCAATCCTCAAAATCCCAATCTTCCTACAAATTTGATTCCCTACAAGAGCCTTAAACTCTTTAAAATGGCCAAGGACTTAAGATTTACTTGTATAGAAATACACTCATATCCTTCTACTATCACTATCAATGAAAGACACATAATATATAGATTTGAAAATTGAAGAAACATTAACAAGAACAAATACATCATAATGGATTAAATCCAACATCGTAGAATATTTATGAGAACTACAGTAAAATTGAATGCATATTTATTTTTCATAAACACAATGTTCATAGAAATCAAATTCAAGATTATAATTATTCAACTCCTCAACAAGGTATTTATTTTTCAAGGTCCTTAAACCCTTCTCGCTTATGTGACCCATTCTTTAGGAAGCCATAACATTGTTTTCTTTGCTAGCTACTTAGTTTCCAATGCATAAGCACCCTTAGGTACCTAGAAAGCATGACCATCAGAAGTAGACACAACACACCTCTTTATTGTTGGTTCCAATGGTGAAGGTGAATATTTTACAAATCTCTCCACTACAATAATTAAAAAACTATAACATTGAACTATGCATGCATCTAGCTAAAACAAAGTGACAATTCAAATGCCCTTAAAAAGAATCATAGGTCCTTTGACCATCTTGCACCCTCCATTCGAGAAAATGACCTACAAACCTGCATCATTTAGTTTACTTACAAAAAATAGGGCTCATTTCAATCTAGGGATATGCATTGATCCCCTTCACTCGTCCATCAGGGAATTGAATCAAGATTCTACCACTACCAACAATCTTCAAATGAGAATCATCTCCAAGGTACACCTTCCCACCATCATATTCTTCATATTTTGTAAACCAGCCTCAATGTGAGGTCATGTGGAAAGAGACACTAGAGTATATTAACCACACACCTTCTGGTGCATGAGTAGCCAAGGCAATGACAAAAGCATCATCTTCATCCTAGGAGGATCTCTCAGAGTCGTCATTAGAATCTACTTCTCTTTCTTCTTCTTACAATCTCTTCATAGATGTCTAGCTTTTCCATAGTTATAACACTTTCCTTGAACTTACCAAGAGATTTGGATATAAACTTATCTTGCTTTTTATCCTTACTTTTTTCTTTGGATCTTTCACGAATAGTCAAGGCCTCCTTAGCTAGCTCAAAATTCTTCCTTCTCACTTCTTCAATGATGCACTTCATCCATCTTGATCTTTGTGGTAGTACTCACAATGGTGATAATAAAGTGGTCTCGTGTATCTAGCAAAGAATGCAACAAAGTCATAGATCGATCCTCCTCTGTTTTCACTCCCATGAATTGCAATTGGGTATCTACTATATTGGAGGCATTTAGATGTTCAACTATAGACCTACCATTCTCTATCCTAAGGGTACATAGCTTCTTTCTCAAGAAAATCTTATTCAACAAGGATTTATCCCAATAAATTTCTCCAAGCTTTTTCCAAAGGTTCATTATAATATTCTCATCATATACATTCAACAACACTGAATCAATCAAGCTAAATATAATAAGGCTCTTATTTTTCTATCTTGTCTCAATCTTCTAGTGATGTAGTTGTAGGATTAGATGCATTTATTACAGCCCATAGATCTTGGCCTACAAACACATTCTCCATTTTAAGCTTCCATGACTCAAATTTTGTGCCTAATAACTTCTCCATCTCTATCCTTGATGTGTTTGTCATCTCTTCCTGCAATAAGATCAAAACCCTCTATGTGCAAACTCCCACTCAAATGAAGATTGGTACAAAAACCCCTCTACCCAACACTTAGGATTGAGGTGATCAAACTTTGACACTAAATGAAAGGAAATAGGATACACAAAAACACTTCCTACACTAATATTCCGAGGAGTTTTTTGTAAATTTCAATCTTTTTACAATTGCACAAAGAAGAAACATATTTAAATACATAATAAATAATTTATCATAACACAAATGTACATGGTGAAAACCCTTTTGAGAGAAAAACCCCACACTCCAAAAAAATTCAATGTCTTGTTTAATAAACCACAATTGCAATACACTTGTATAACAATCCTTCAAATGAATACCGCCAGTCAAAGATCTTGAGGAATTCTTACAACTTAACAATATCTATAAAAATCTACACAAAACCTCCATCTCAAGCACCTAATATATAGGAGATACAAAACCCGAAACCATAAAATATAATTAGAAACCTGTGAGCTAAAACTATCCAAAAAGTGTTGCCCAAATTATCCCCCAATAAAAGATGTCTTATGATGTGTCATAACATGCATCATAAGTTGGTCAATAAATGTTACTTCACTTTATAACTCTTTTATGTGTCCAACAACTTATGGCCATAACTTTTGAACTAATGGGCCAATTAGGCCCCTTCTTAAGAAAAGTTATAGTTGAAGAGAGATATTTGCAACCAAAAACCCCATAGGTAGAGATAAGAAATCAAGAATATTTATTTTGACCAAAAATCAACTCTATAATCCAAAAATTTGTTTTTTCATTATTTTGGTAATCTCAATATAAGGAGCAATGTTTAGACACATTTCCCAACATAAAATATTGTCATTGATGTCACAAATTGAATTACCATATACTACTAAATATAGATCTAACAAAAAACAATCTTAAAACAATAAATTTCTTTGTTGATTGTCGGGTTCGCTATTTTATGTAAGATTAAATAACACACTACATAAATATCCTATGTAAATTAATTAAACAATAATAAGACTAAGATTTTAGAGTCAAGACTAATAGTTGAAATTGTAATAAATAGTACAACTAATGCAATGATTAAGTAAATAAAGGAAACTTAGCTCTCAATCCAATGAAAAATTTTAGATGTCACAAATTGATTCACCACTATATGAGGAAATTTGGATCTATCATACAACCTTAAAATAATAAATTTTCCTATTGACTATCAAGTTCAAAGCCACCCTTGCAAATTTTATCTTCATGTATGTAGAAGTGAACTTTGTGCTTGTGGAAATGACCTTGATGGTAAAAACTAAACTTCACTTGTAGAAATGATCTCATAAAATTCTAATGACTAGAAAAGGTTTGCCCCAATTTGGCATTCATGTGCCTAGGGAAATGGTGTTGAGAGACTATCAAGGAATTACTAGACAAAGATGTGTTCTCCTTTAGTCAAGCCCCTAGGCTAATCAATTCAACAACAATTAACAAAGATTGAAAACAATGACCAATCATGCAACACACTCTTATCGAGCTAATGTAATGTTGATGTAATACTTTGTCATTTTGCAATTGATTCTTATATATGGTATTCCTCCTAGATGATTCAAATGAAATGGGCTCAGTCTTTTGTTGTTGTTTCAATTCGCACCTCTAGAGTGCGTATTGGAAACATACAACTATGCACAGACAAACTGCTTTTCAAATTAGGAGGGGAAGCTCCCTCTTTTTCTATTGATGCATAAAAAGAAATGTAAACTAAATTCCTATCTTTTTACTCAGCTAAGAGTACAAGGTTTATAAAACTCTATGTGTTGCAGCCGAGCTTTTCTCTGGTTTCATAGATCTCAACTACAACTAGGCCTATTTTATAACGCTCCTATCTCCTAAGGTAAATTTAGAGTGTGAGGATTTAGGAGTAACTGGGAATGGTTTTGGTAACTTAAACAAATTGTCTCTCAAAATGCATCTAAAGGCTCATTGCTCTTTCAGACTTATCTTGAGACAAAGTTTATGCAAGTAAACATCAGACAAAAAGCTAAATCTCAAGATTCCCTTGAAGGCAAGGTGCTCTTTTTGAGGTGTAGGCTGAAATGAAGATTGCTAGAAACAATATCAAACGATAATCCTAATCTCTAAATTCCCTCGAAGGCTCATTGCTCTTTTGAGGTGTAGATCGAAAAAAAGATTATAGAAACGACAAATATGAAAGATCTTGATAATTTTGGATCAAAGGCTCATTGCTCTCCCAGTTTATTATCTCAAACTCAATCAAAGATTACACTCTTGGGACAACAAATGGTATGAAAGAGGACAATCACACAACATGCGATCAACCAAATACACAAATATTGAACACAAGTACATGAACAAAAAGAACGCAAGCAAACAACTTGGTGTTTTGCTATAACAAGTATGATTCAAGAACATATACTAAGTGAACAAAGTCACAGGCTTTCGAGCTCAATGTTTTGCTATCGTGAAGTAAAGTTAAAAAATAATGAGCCAAGACTCTTATTTATAGATTCTCAAAGGAGTAGGGAACCCTAAAATCTCCTTGAGTTAACATTTAGTTCTTGCCAATCAACAAGATTTATTCTTAAGCCTAAACAAATATAACCTAACAATTAACTGGAAAGACTACTTCAGTTAATTGATTTTAAACTAAATAGAACTCCACTGTACAAAGGTGACTCCAAAAATAGACATGCATGAAAGGTGAGACAACGAGTTAACTTGGAAAAGGCATCAAGTTTAACTGCTTGTCTTAAATGCTATCTTTGGAAAGGTAGGATGTCCCAATTGGTAGTTCACACTTCATCAATTTGAGTAATTAACTCCTCCAACCAATTGTTAATTGTCTCTATGTCTGAAGATTGTCACATGCCTCAACTGTCAGTTCAATGCTTGTCAACAACTTGAGCAATCCTGGAAATATGTACACACTTAAACTGGCAATTCACTGGTTGGTAAATTTGGCGGCTCTATAATTGGAGTGATGATCTTAGTTTCTTCCGCAGCTTTACGCTTCTAATGCTTTTCTTGATTTTCTCAATGGAAGAGTTTGCATGATGAAACCACGAAGTTTGATTGTGAACACTCTAGTTGTGAGAAATGCTTATGAACTCATTATGCATGTAGAGTTTCAATGGTATTCAACCCTCTGCATTGGCCTTGAAAGGCTATCAAATAAATGAGGTATGAAACCATATGTAATCCTTGGATTTTGAGTGTCTTACACCTATCAATTTACCCAAATCAACCCTCAGATGTGCTTGATGTAAATCGTTGTCAGCTATCTTCAGGAAATCATGAATTAAGACCAATTTGGTCTTGTATTCAACTTAAGAGAATTGCATTATGAAAATCTGAAAGATCAACTAGGCACACGCCTTTACTTGAACAACTTCTCATGGCGGCTAAAAATAGCTTCCTCGAGGGACAATTTTCATGAAAATTTTAAAGACGTGGATTTTGTTGATAATATCTTTTTGAACAAACCCACAATGTCAATTTTTCGAAAAGATGATTTTTTCTTTGACATGCAACAACCTCTTAGAGGTAGAAGCTATTTTTTCTGAAAATATTGGCACATGGGTATTGTAGGCACATGTGAGTTGATCAAACCTAGTTCGTCAGTTTTTGAAAAAAGTGACTTTTTGCAAAAACCCTAAAAATTGGGGGCAATGGGGCAACTTTTTCGAAGAAATCTAGCACATGGGTTTTGTGGCCAATCTCGTGCTAAACATACCCAAAAGGCCAGATCTGTGAAAAACTGTTGTTTACTTGGACATGCAAGAAAATCTAAGACAAGAATAAAATAAATGTGTGGGGAGAAGCTAGAAGTTATAAGTTGTTGCCTTGGAAAATGATGCCTGGTGATGAAATCTTGTGAGAGACGTCCTTCTATGCAACTCGTCCTGGAAATATAAAGAACATTGAAAATGGCTTTCATTAGATCTTCAAATGGTGTTGGAGAGAAAATATTTGTTTTTGAGCTCTTCAACCTGCAAAGAATAATGAATTATGACTCCTAGATGCTTGATACATATCAATATGAGGTTGAAGCATTAGTTAGGGCGTCTAATTCATGATTGAGGAGTCAATTTGTGTGATTGGAAGTTAACTGAACGACTCTCCACCAATTTTGGGATGCCTAGGCTTGAAAAATTCTTCAAAAATCCTAAGTGGGAGTTGACTTTGGATGCCACCTTGCTAGTGTTGAAGATTTTCAACTTCTGCTTGATAAACAACCTCTGTTTGATCTTGATTTTCGATTGTCTGATTGATTGTGAGGTCTTGCTAATAGATTCATTGCGGAGTTGGATCAACTTTGAAGAGATGTTACTGGAGGCTATGAACCTTGAAAACTGAATTTGGTGGCTTGAATTCTTGGATGCCTTTTCCTAGAAGGGTGTTTTTTCTCGCTAGACAGTCAATTTTTGGGATGATTTTCAATTTCTTCAATCTAACCTCCTATGCTTTGATTTGCAGTTGTTAGTGATTGACAATTCTTGTGGACTAGATGTTAAATCCATCGCGAAGCTGGAAGCATTCCAAAAAGGATGACTATATGTGCAAGTTTTGAAAACTGATTCATGAAGGTTCAAATTCTTGGGCGCCCCTAGCTTGCAAGGACACTTTTGTTCTTTTGAGGCACAATCTTTACTTTGTGGCCCTTCACGAACAACTCTAGTTTGATCTTCATCGTCAAATGTTTGATTGTTGCGTTGAATCTGTTGACAGTATCATCATGGAGATTGATCGAAACGAAGGACTTCTTAGAAGATATAATACCTGAAAGCTACATTTGAGGCCTCAAATGGTTGGGCACCTTTTTCTATAAGGGTGTATTTTCATCCATACTGAGCCAATTCTTCATGTCTTTCAACCTGCTTTCGCCGCCAACATTTTACGCTTGATCTTCGTTTATGAGTGCTTGACAGGTGTCATGGATTGGCAACAAGATTCATCACAAAGCTGGAAGGATGCTGAGAAGATGCCTTGGAGAAGACAACTTCCAAAAATCACATTTGGTTGCCCAAAATGATGGGCGCCCTTGGCCTGCAGGGGTGTAGTTGCTTTGATGTTCATTAATTTATCCTCAGTTTCACGTGTTCGCTAGATCATCAACCATTGTCGTTTGATGTCTTTTGAGTTGGTTGTTGGATTCATCGAGAAGCTGGGCTGAATCCAAAAAGATCATCTGGAGATTACCAATACAAAGACTGACTTCTGAGAGCTTTCTTTTATGGGCACCCCTAGCTTATAGGGGCGCATTTCCCTTGATTGACTGTCATCTTTGATGACTCACTTTCAACATCTTCTGCCTTTGCCTTTGTTTGTCGATGTTCGATCAATCTGGTGAACTTGCTTGACGATTCGTCGGAAAGTTAGCAAAAAATTTAAGAGGATGATTGGTTTTGCAATTCTTAACAACTATAGTTGGCCTCTAGAATTCATGGGCACCCCTAGGCTACATGGGTGCATTTTGGCTCTAGAGTTAGTCATTTCTTGATGATTTTGACCTCCTCGCACTGTGTGTTCATCGTGTCATTGACTACGTTGATTGCGATCATTGTTCATCATCCGTGCTTGTCGTCTGCGTGCAACACCAACAGTTCACATGTTTGTCAATTGTGTCATTGTCGTTGTTGATGTGTTGACTGTGTCCACTATTACACATGCGTGATCTACATCCGCCATTGTTCGTGCATGATCTACGTCTGTCATTGTGCGCACGTGATCTGTGAAGTTTCCAATCATTCCAAACTTAGTTTTTTTTTTTGCATTTTTTAACCTTTTGAAATTCTCCTCCATCATGAAGCATCATTTCAAGCATCTTTCACCATAAACTCTTTTTTGCAGCATCTAAAGCTTGGATCTTGATACCTAGTATTGGCCATCTACCATTGATGACCTCAAAGGTCCTATCTTTTCTCCTAAAAAAGTGAAATAGACCGACTAGAGTGAACTTGACTTTTTTGTGATTCTGACTTGACCAATGTGATCGTGAAGTGAAATCGACCAATCAAAATCATTTTGAGTCATTTCTGATAAGGTCCTACTTTTTAGGGTTTTCCTAAAAAGAGGGGCCTGAAACCCTAATTTTCAAAATTTGCAAGTATCCTCCTTGACATAAACCCACAAAAAGTCCATGCTTCTTTTGACCTAAAATTGACTTTTGATGACAATTTTACGAGATTTAGACTATTTTTATCAAAATGCCTTATTGAAGCAAATTCTTTATTTTGGGTACATCTTTAAATATACCACCTTAGTGTGCAATTTAAAATAATTTGCACTATAGTTAGCTCATAACTAGTACAAGAGGGGAACATGGGCCCACTTTAAATATTCAAATTTAAAAGTTTTGGGTTCCAATCCATGTGGAAGGAAGTGTTGTAGGTTAATTTTGCACTCGTAGACTTAAACTAAGGTGGTGAATGGTGAACTCAACAACAAATGAGTCCAAACTCTTGAGATGTGTGGAGATAGAATAAGACTATTCGCTAACTTCCACACTAAAACACACCAACTTACACATTAATCGCTGCATTCAAATAGCTTAATTAATATGTCAAAAATATAAAGAATAATCCCATAAATATGCAATTTTCACCATTACAATTATATAAATAAAAACATTTTAATAAATATTACTCTACAAAACATTAGCCTTATTTTATTGTGACTTATTTTCAAAAAACTTTAAAACCCAAGCTTCCATAAATATAGAAGCTTAAACTATGCTACAAAATTCATGGGATCACCCACTTTAAAATAATCCTAAGTCTCAAAAACACCCACTGAATTTTTTTAGGAAGCTCCCCTCCATGAGACCCCACCCTAAGACAGGTAATTTTTTATTTTTAAAGACTAAAGAATTGTAGCCTAACCATAAACGTTGAGTTCTTTCAATTGTACATAGTAAAGCTATCGAAACAATCACTCCCCAGTTGAAATATTTATTAAGGTACTGTAAAGAGATGTAGTCTAAACATAAACCTTGAGTACTTGCTATAGAAATTTCAACTGCTCAATTAAAATAAATATTAAGACTGTATAGTAATTTTTTATTTTATAGACTGTACAGAATTGTAGTCTAACCCTAAACCTTGAGTATTTTCAATTGTAAGAAATCAAGCAGTGAAGAACTTTTCCTCTGAATTGGTATTGTTATTGAGCACTATCTTGTATTTCTGAAAAATTATTCTGGATTTTCATTTATGTATACACTTGAAGATGTGCTTCCATAAACTATAACTCAAACTCATGATTGGGGCTTTTAGATTTTCTTTCCTCCAATTAAAGATCCACTTAATGCAAGCAATACAGAATATGTAAACAAGCTTTTGTGAACAAAATTTAAAAAGAATAAATGAAAGAACCTTCCCATTAAACGCAAGACTGAAAAAATCGAACACTAGATGAATTTCCAGTTGTATTTGAATCATACAAGTTGCAATATCTAAGCAACCTCTCCTCATCTTCAAAACGGGAAGTCTAATCTTCGCGACTTAGTTCCTTAAATAACATTGCTCTCTGAGCCTCCTCTTCTTCCTCCTCCTCATCTTCAAATCGTAAGCTTAGACTTAGTAACTTAAAGTCCATTTTTTGCAATTGTTCCACCAATCCAGAGGCAACACCAGTAGCTTGAATGGTAGTCTGTTTAACTAACTGAAAAAAACAGAAAATGGGTCGTCAAATTACAAAGTCCTTTACTCATTTTGAAAGATGATTTGGTTTCCAACAAGCAAATTTGAGTTTATTTCATCAATGGATGTACATATGCCGCTAACCCCTGGAAATAGATTATAATGCCTAGGCTAGCTGCACATCTAATGGTGATATGTCTGTCTAACCAAGTGGTGACTATTGAATGTGCTTTTATTAATAGTCTTGGAATCTCCTTCATAATCAATGCACACTTTCACATCCATGCACATGTTCTACACAAGCTCTGATACTACCAATCATTAACAAATCAATTTAAAACTATGAATGTGATTACTGTGCAATATATGAGGACAATGATCAATATTTTCTGTAGTGCAATTTAGTACTTGCATATTCCTTCAAAGTTTAAGAGCTCTGGTTAACCGAGAAAACCATAACTGTTTATTGTAAATTGCAGTAATGTGCAAGTCTTAAGTTATTATGCAGTGCAATTCCATGAAGTTAAAGACATATGGCTGCCCAGAGAGAGTCAGTCCAACATAAAAATTGCAGAAGTGTGACAAAGTTCATCGAGCAACAAATAGACAAAAGGAGTGTTCTATATGTAGCCTAATGTGGAAATAGAAAGAAAACACATCTATAAGAGTCGTACAATCATATAATAGCTGTGAGATATCAAAACAAATTTCTAAATATGTTGCTTTGAAACCGATGTTAAAGAAAAATCCAAAGTTCAGTAATTACGTTATGAAAAGATAATTCAGAGTCATGCAAATGTACGTATCATGTTGTACCATAAATTTATACGATGCAGTTATGGAGCAATGGAATTACGTTAAAGACCTTCACACATAAACATGTATTTGCTATATCTTAATTCTTATAATGGAAGCAGAATGTCATAACCTTCTACAATTTGATTTCATTGTTAGAGTAGCCTCTTTAATCTGACTAAATTTAATATGGTATTAAAACTACCATTTATACACTTATGAAGCTCTGATGGCTTGGTGAGATTAAAAGAACCAAAGTTGAACTCATATGCAATGCAGAAATGACATAAAGTGCAACATTGCGAGATATGCATAAAGCTGGATATAAAAAATTGTTGGGCTTGAAAACTTAAGATCAAGTATATATACTTGCCCATGAACCCATTATTATTCCTGAAGGGAGCAAAGGCAGATCAACCAAGAACATAGAATTTTCTCAATGATGAAGACAATGTCACTTGCCATTATAGGCATGGTAATTACAAGCAACATAATACTTATCGTGCAGGAGATAAAGGCAGGAAAAAAAAGAAATAATATGAAAATTTCAAATGATATTCCAAAAAAAACCAAGGTTGTATTCAAGAACCATTTATATAGTTTGTGAATGATTGAAATTGATTAGGTCACGGATTATCTTACCAGACTCAAGAATATTAGAGACCGGTTAGTAGCGGTGGATGAAAAGAGTAAAATAAAAGATCTTGAATCAGCCTCAATACTTTATACTGATCTTTCTCATTGTCAATGAAGCGTAAAGCTTTGGCATTCGATGAATTAGGGCAAACTGTCTTGCAAGAAAAGTAGAAAAATAAGCTATGCATTTTAAGCAAGCAACACAAAACATAAGTTTGCGATAAATCATAAAGAAAAGAGGCAAATACAGCTCAACTAGCAAATATGAGGGCAATGAAATGATCAGTAGAGACTATAACACAAAATGATGCTAATAAGTAATATATAGTTCAACTTTGCACAACAGAATCAACTCTTGCTGTTGCAAAAACCCTGGTCATTACTAGGGGGACTGCAACAAGAATTAATGCAATCACTGTCATTAAAGACCTAAAAAACATTCAAGAAATAATGTCAAAAAGATGAAAGCAGTGATAATTCTAATGATGATAAGGTAATCTCTCTCACATAATTGGTCACCAAGAATATCATTCTAGCTTGGTATATCAGCTTACGTGCAATGTCTTCCATGATACCCACACAAAAAAGGACAATTTACTTCACTGAAAAATAACAAAATAAAATGTGAGGCAGTTGCTTGGTAGATGATTGAGTGCAATTTGTCAAAGGCTTAAGAACACTTAATGCCAAATGGAGATGTCAAAAATGTCAATGATGAAGACAACGTAGCAAATTAAAAGAGCTTATCATGCGTGAAATGTTAATGAATCAGACTGCAAAGCAACATTTTAAAGACGTGTTTGAAATGTCTCATGAAAATGAAAGTAATCATTTCAAGGTAGTTAACAGAAGTGTTGGATTTTTTTGTCTTCCAGATTTATTGTAACTGTCATAAAACAACATAATTTTAATACTTTTGACTCCTTGAGGATAATTTTGTAAGCCAGATTTGGCATCAAGTATGGTCATCTCAGCTATCAGAATCTTCTATTTTGAAAAGGCTTGCCATGGTTCATTATATGCCTCATATATATTAGAACATCATGTATAAGGCCCATACTTATAAGTAAGAAAAATAGGAAAATGATTTTTTTTAAAAAGCATAAGGAGAGGAAATGAGCAGTTGAAAAATTGAAACTAGTACACAATTATCTTTTGCTATGTTCCACCAAGTTTCCAGGATGGGGATGGGGATGGCAGAGGCCAAGGGACGCATTTCCAGGACAGAGTTTTTTAGTCCATTTTAGGGGACGGCTATATAAAAAATAGGGTAAATTTTAAAAATATAGGAAAATTTCAATTATTCATATGATAACATTGATAAGGCATTCATCATATATAATACATTGTAGAATCCTTAATAGTTAATACACAACATTAAAGTTGAATTGAGAGTTCGCA